>CM053791.1:767984788-768584788 GCA_028749045.1 Cupressus sempervirens
TAGCCTTCTTTCGGTTGGCCAATATTCTAAGGCAAAAAGGGAGCATTCAAGATACGAAAAACATAACATTGGAAGAACAATTAGTGATGTTCCTCCACACCCTTGGGCACAATCTAAGGAATCGAAAGATTGGCCATAACTTTTCTCACTCGGGAGAGACAGTGAGTCGACACTTCCACAAGGTCCTAAAGGCTATCTTAGGGCTTCATAGAGATTATGTTTTACCACCTGTTGCAACTACACCTCCAGAAATAGCTGGGAAGGACCGTTTTGATCCGTATTTCAAGGTAAATATCCTAGTGGCATATATTTCATTGCTAGAGAGTTATGATTATTAATTTATATTAGAAATTAATATTGCTTGCTATAGGATTGTATTGGTGCAATTGACGGAACCCATATGCCAGTTACTGTCGATGTGGACATTCAAGCAAAATATCGTGATAGAAAAGGCAATTTGTCACAAAATGTCTTGGGTGTCTGTTCATTCGACCATAAGTTTCAATACATTCTTGCTGGTTGGGAAGGTTCTGCAGCAGATAGTCGAGTGCTTGCTTCAGCTCTGTCTAGAGCAGATCCACTTGTGGTTCCTCCTGGTATATTAATTCATATTTGATATGATTATATTGTCATTATATTAATTCAAAATCTTTATGTTGTATTTTGACTATATCTTTATTTCCATTTGTGTAGGCAAATTCTATTTAGTTGATGCTGGGTATCCAAATGTACCAAGATTTCTTGCCCCTTATCAGTGTACACGCTACCACCTAAAAGAGTTTTGTAGAGCAAACCCGATCAGCACTCCCCAAGAGTTATTTAACCACCGACACTCCTCTCTTAGGAATGTGATAGAGCGGACATTTGGTATATTTAAGCAACGTTTTCCTATATTGAAGCATGCAACATCCTATAGCTTATTTACCCAAACAAAGATTGTTTTGGCATGTGGCATACTACACAACTTCATAACCATAGAGGACGGTCTTCCATCCGAAGTGGATATTGAAGAGGATGACGATCGTGTTGGGATAAATGTGCCAATTCTTGAGACTTATGGAATGAATCAACGAGATAGAGATGATTGGGGGAAATTTCGAGATGAAATAGCCCAAAGGATGTGGGAAGACTACGACTCTCGAGCTTAGTTGTATTGCAAAACATTAACATTTATTTGCACTTTTTAGTATTTTGTTCATGGATCATAACCTATTCATGATTGTTTTGTATCATTCAATGCTATTGGAATCTTGAAACTAGTCTGTTATGACATGTTTACTGGAATCTTGAAACTAGTCTATTATAAACTAGTCTGTTATGACACATTTGTTGGAATCTTGAAACTAGTTTGTTATGACTCCTTTTTCTTCTGATGTATGACTCTAGGTTTATTTTCAGATTTCTCAGCTTTGTAATTTATCTGATACTTAATTCTCACTGCTGAAATATTCATTGCCTTATTTCCACGGTATTTTTTTGATACTTAAATCTTTTCATACTTTATTATATGTATTTATTTGTTATGATCATTTAATACTTAATTTGAAAGGCTGCCTGTGTTTTTTCCTATGTCTGATCTATGATTGTTGCAAAAGTATACTACATGTCTGATCTTTAGATTTAACTTGAATGTATTGTTTATCACCTAAGTTTGTCTACTCAACAACCCTTGTACCATTGGCCCCTTTCTCACGGTTCTTGTCTAAGACTGAATTCCTTATATCTGCATATTCTCGACTTGATAAAGCATCTTCATCAAAAACATGCTTTGAAAAATCCATGTTGCTGGCAAGTCTCCTTACTATTCTTTGTTGCTGGAGTTGCTGCTGTAATTAACTTGTTTACTAATTTTTTTGTGTTTAAGCTAACTTGCAAGTGTAGCACGGTGGCTGTATTATTACTAGATAACCCTTTTATACTACTGACATATCATAGCGTAGTATTGTATAATCATTTTGTTATGTCAACCATTATATTCGATGTGATTGTTGGTAAAAGAGTTATGTTAGATATTGATTGGTTTTTGGAAGTTCTACAGCTACCCATTGATAGTTGTAAAATGTCAATCACCAATCTTTTAACAAGAATGGATGAGGAGGTACATGTGACTGCGGTTGCTACTTCAGCTAAAAATGCCAAAGTAGTGTGGGCAAGAGAGATGGAACGAAAATTTCTTGATTTTCTTTTTGAGCAGATTCAATTAGGAAGAAAAGGTGATGGGGGCTTTAAGAAAGAAGCTTGGACAGCAATACAAAAGAAATTCAATGAAGATATGCATATGAATCTTGGAAAGGACAACTTTAAAAACAAGTTAAAGACGTGGAAACAAGGTTTCAGAATTATGAAAGAGCTACGGAACATGAGTGGTTTCGCTTGGAACGAGACGACTCAATGTGTCGATGCCGAGGATAGTGTGTGGGACGAGTTGCTGAAGGTAATGTTTTGTAGATAATATTTTAATATCAGTAAATTATCTCTCAATCAATTGTAATGAAAGACATCTAATTCTTTAATTTTTCCATCATGTAGAGGAGTTGCTTCAAAAATGCTAGAGTGTACAAGAGGCAACCGTTCTTCTACTTCAATGAGTTAGCAATCATTTTTGGGAACGACATAGCTGAAGGAAATGCAGCAGCAACAGCTATTGAGACCGAAGAAGAGGGGCAACTATTTGAAGAGGCTGTTGATCTTGATGACGATGGGGGCTTCAATACGCCTATGGATGGGGGCTTCAATACTAATGAGTTTGAAGAAGAGAACCTTCAATCAAACAATTCTACTACATCCGTAAGACCAAATCCTTCTACGCCAACAGCAAGGAGGCAAAAGAGGAAGAAGCCAAGCATGGCTAATTGTTTGGATGTCATATGCGAGAGCATCCAAAATATAGATCGAGGCATGACTAAAGGTCATAGTATAAATGTTGATAAAAGAGAAGAGAAGAATGATATGTCAAGTGCATATGCTGCCCTTAAGGCCATGCCCAGAATTACTCAAGAGACCATGATTGTAGCATATGACTTTTTTACATCTGAACCTACAAAAGCCTGGGCATTCGTAGGGATGACTGAAGAGGAGAGGGAAGCTTACATTAGATATAAGTTCAGAGGAGCTCTATAATATATTACAATCTTTATGAACTTAAAAATATTTTTGAGACTATTCGTGAATTTAATATCTTTTTGAAGCCATATGTGTAATCCTGATAGCTTATATTTTATACATTACTTGCAATAGTTGTTTCTATGTTTACGGATATAATGATATTGTTGAGTGGTTCAAACTTGTGAAGATCTATATTCTCAATCTTTTCTCTGTTTGCTTCAGCTTCAGTAGCACTATTTTACTAATAAGTAATGCTTGAATTATGTTTTATGGATTACTCGTACAAGTTGTTTGTATTCCCCAAGTTGTGATGTATTGTTGTATGCAGTGTTGTTATGTATAAAATAACTTATATTGTTGTTGTATGCATTGTTTTATTCAGCAATCTGCACTGCTGTTATGCACAAAATAACTCATATTGTTGCTGTATGCACTTCTCTATTCAGCTGTATGCACATTTTCTATTTAGCTGTATGCACTTAAATTTGTATTCATGGTGAATACTTGAAGCTGTACTTCCACATTAAACACTCAAAAATATGAAATTTAGGTCCAAATACTACAAGATGCTGCTACGTACTTGTCCAGCTATTACCTGTGATGTAGTGATGATAAAACACTCTTTAGCCACATGGCAAAGCACTCCCACATGCTTGTCAACCAGCAAAAAAAGGCAATAGCAAATAAAGTAGTGCAGAAAGAAACTTCTTCTCTTGTTTATGTTGAGTTTAGGGTGTGTTAGTAAGTTGTGGGTTGTATCCAGGTACATCCTAGCATATTAGGATGTATCAAATATGTTTCTATGATGAACTGTTGCCTGTACATGACACTTTGGATATGATACATCGTAACATGAGTATGGGATATGATTGCAATGAAGCCAAAGTTGTAATATTACATAATCCTTTATTACATTTGTCATCAAATTGAGCTCAAATAGGTTGGTACAATACTAAAAACTCTAGAGCTGTTGGAATCTCATTTAGGATATTAAAGGTTCAGTTCTATCTTTTATGAATGTAATCAATTTTATTGTTTTGGGATATAGCCTCTCTTATTATGTTGCTTAATTGTGTATAAGTTGGGAAAAGTTACATATCTACTCATTTCAATTGTATAACTTTATATTGATTATTGATAGTCATAGGCAGATTGTGAGTTGTGATTACAAATGTAAATGTGTATGTCTTCACTGTCTATAGATTAGGATTATAAATCTGAGTTCATAGGTTCTTTATACATTCATAAAACTACAAATTTGCTCCTTTTTATTTTAGAACATTGTAAGTTTAAATGAGCATGCCATGGATATTATTTTAGAAAATGAATAATCATGTGTCAAAAGTTGTAAGTCACAAGGTATTTGCAACGCTAGCAAGATTGGACTGAGAAGTCACAACATAATCCATTGAATACAAATTTCAAAATATATTTTACACTTTTGTAGTAATTTCTCATTATGTTTGTTCATTATTTATATAGGTCGATGGATTTGACAACTTCTTCAATGTGTCGATGTGGTGCTGGACCTGTAGCAATGAAAATGTCACATACAGAGAAAAATCCTGGGCGTAAGTTTTTGTGTTGTCCAAATAAAAGAAATGGCTGCAATTTCTTTGAGTGGGTCAAAGATGACTCATCTACATCAACCACATCAAAATCTACACAAGAAGAAAGGAAAGATTGCAAGTTGTGCATTGTGCGGGAGACATCTGCTAGGGAGATTGGTTCCATGGCGAAAGCCGAAATCACATTTCAACGTAGACTTAATTCTATTCTAATATTTATAAACACACTATTGGTGATGGTGATTGTAATTTTACTAATGAAATGACCATTTTGTTGTAAAGAACTTATGATCATGGAGACTAAATCTTTTACAAACTTATGAAATGAGCAAATATTACTAATTTGACGAGTATATTATTGTGTATAACATTTTTTGTGTTTATATCTATTCATTTAAAAAATGTTAAAAAAAAAATTTTTTACCGAACTTATGAAATGAGTAAATTTTACTAATTTGACAAGTATATTATTGTGTATTCATTTAATAAATGTTAACAAAAATAAATTTATCGAACTTAAGAAATGAGCAAATTTTACTAATTTGACAAGTATATTATTGTGTATAACATTTTTATGTTTATATCTATTCATTTAAAAAATGTTAAAAAAATAATTTTACCGAACTTATGAAATGAGTAAATTTTACTAATTTGACAAGTATATTATTGTATATTCATTTAATAAATGTTAACAAAAATAAATTTACCAAACTTAAGAAATGAGCAAATTTTACTAATTTGACGAGTATATTATTGTGTATAACATTTTAATGTTTATATCTATTCAATTTAAAAAATATTAAAAATAATGATTTCTTATTAATTTCATTAAATAAAATAGATTTATAAAAAAAATTCTCTTTACAATAAATTGAAATAATTAACCCAATATAATAATATATTAAAACAAATAAAATATATTAAAATAAATAAAATATATTAAAATATAAACTTAACTGTATTCCAATTCTAATATTGTACAAACAAACAAGGGAGTAACATATTCCCAATCAAATACTATGCGAACCAAACAAGAATGGGATTGGTCTTTTCCATTCCCATTCTCCATTTCTATTCCTATTCCAAATTTCCATTCTAATTCTCTATTCCTATGCTTGCAACCAAACGGGCCCTAATGAAAGAAATAATATCTAAAGAAGAATGTGTTGAAGGAGCAATTTTATGTTTCACTACCTATATATTTTTATTGATATTGAGTAGGAGGATGGTCTCAAATTTGACAGCAGGTCATATAGAGCTTGATTTGGTAGAGAATAATTATTATTATTATGATAAGTATTAATTATTAATTTTATTACTATTTATATTATATTAGTATTTTAACATTGTTATTATTTTTTACTACTGTATTAAATTAAATATTTATCTAATTTAAATTATAATATTTTATAATAAGTAAAATAGTGTTTGTAAGAGAAATCCATTGTTTTAATATATAATTAGAAATATGAATAAGAACAAATATATAATATTATTATATTACATATAATATATTTTTAATTTAGCCGATAGGTTATTTGTGGGAACTTTCTTCTTGGAAAAAAGTTGTCAGTTTGGCAAAAAAATTGTAAATCCTTCCTCTTAATTATTATTGACCAATTCTCATCTCACTCCACTTTTAACTCTTATTTTGATATTTATTAGTTGTTAGCTCCACTTTTAACTATTCTTTTTCTTTTTCTATTTATTTTAAAAAATAATTACTTGTAATTTCCAAGTGATCTCTATTTATTTAACTTTTGATTTTTTAAATTGATTTAGATTTTTATTTTTTTTATTAGTTTATTTTTTCTTTAAAAAAAAAAAAATTGTTTCTATAATTTATATACTCAATAAAATATTTGTTAGAGATGTCGCTATTTTTTCGTATTATTTTTTTGTATTTCTCTTATTAATTTTTCATAATAAATTTTTTTATGGAATTTTTTTTTCATATTTGATAAATTGAATTAAAATAAATAATATTTATTAATCTATTTAGAAGATTTTAGTAAATATTACCTATTAATAATCTAATTTGTTCGTATAAGATTATATTTTAAATCTCCACTTTTAAATATTATTTTTCTTTTCCTATTTATTTAAAAAACAATTATTTGATCTCCACATTAGCTTATCTTGTGATCTCTATTTATTTAACTTTTAATTTTTAAAATTTATTTAGGTTTTAATTTATTTGTATATTAGTTTAGTTTTTTTAATTTTTTTTTTAGTTTCTATAATTTATTTAGTCAATAGAATATTTGTTAGAGACAACTATTTTTCTTATTATATTTTTTGTATTTCTCTTATTAATTTTTTATAATAGATTTTTTGATAGGTTTTTAGAAATGATTTTTTTTCATATTTGATATTTTGAATTTAAATAATATTTATTAATCTATTTAAAATATGCTAGTAAATTATGTTATTTAAATTGAAAATTATTAATAATTTGATTTGTTCACATAAGATTATATTTTAAAAATTAATTTTATTATCGATCACCTATCGGCTTATCATTGGCTTATCATTGCAAACACAAAAGCATGCAACTGTTAGTTTTTAATTATTGTAATATTTTGTAAAGAATAATAATATGATTTGATTAATATGTAAAAATTGTAATATAATGTATATTTTGAAAATTCAACTTAAAAGTAGTTATTTTATCATTAGTTAATACTTAGAAATTAAGTGTAACAAAATATCACTAATAATTAAAGTAATATATAATGATACAAATAATTTAATTATTATTAATTAATATATAAATTATTATACATTTTTGCTTCTATACAATACATTCTTCCAATCAATATGTGGATTTTCAAATTTTCAATCCATCACAAATTAAACATGTACTTATTGTTATAAGAAATTATTTATAATGTAATTCTATTTTTATTTTTATCAAACCAAATTTGAAAGATTAATTAAGTGACATTTGAATTGATTTAAAATATTGTTTAGTAGACAAAAAATTGATACATAAAGTACATCAAGGCCCTTATGAATGCCATCTTGCTTGTTCTAATGCAAGAACAACATATTCAAGATCCGAAAGTCATCAGTGAATGACTCGTGAGGAGAATGAGCTCTCATTAGTCAAGTCCATTGAAAGTCGTCCAAAATGGTAGACCCGATGAAGTGGTGTGACCAGATAATAACAAATTCTACTGTATTGTAAAAATGATGGTATAACTAGCAATTGCACCTAAGGGTGTAATAAGTACGTCGAATTATAATAAAATATGATATAATTTTACTAACAAATATTAATATTATGTGTGATTATTTATAATTAAGTTAGGAATGATTTTAGAAAATGAATTTCATTATAGAAATGATTTCTAAGCTATATTTTTTGTTGTTGAAGTTTTCATAGAATCACAATATATATTAAACAATTGAATTTAAAGTAAAATACTCATAACCAAGTCATGTTGCAATATGGTTTGAACAATACATTAACAATTTGATAATAAAAAAGGTAATTTTATTGATGAGATTTGTTAGAATATTTTACATTTTTAAACTTAATTAACACTTTTTTATTTTAAAAATATAAAGAATATTATATTAATATTAGTTATATCCTATAAGACAAAACTATAAATTATAACTCTAACCAAATGTTGTATGGCATTTTGATTAAATGCTCTCATTCACAATATTATTAAAAAAAGAAAACTTAAAATCCAAAAAAAACCTTTCAAACTTTTAAAAATAGTGGAAAACATTAAGAGTAGAAAATTAATTTTCCTAAATTCACTAACTGGAATTATCGTAAAAAGTTTTTTTTTTTAATGTGTGGGTGAGGTACTATGATGAAGTAATATCCATCTCCACCTTAATGTCTAATGAAGGAATTATGCAAAATAGAAAATAGAATTCTTAACATACAATGTTCTTTTTGTTGACAGCCCTCTAGTTTCAACCATGTTGCAGATAAAAGTAGATCATTAATGCTTGGAAAATAAAAACTACAATTAATGCTTCAAAAAAACATCCGATTCATTTTTAAAATTTTAACTCAACGTCACAAGTTCAAAAAATTAAAGTTCAAGCATACATATTTAGTGAAGGAATGCATGAGTTTCACTATATAGAAGTTAATGTGTGAAAAGTGTAAGTTATATTGTTTATTAAACCCTATTTGGTTCATTATCATGCTACCAATATTCATTGGTTAGTATTTACTACTTATTATTTGTCTTATTTTCTCTTGAAAAGACATTTGGTGCCCATGTTTAATTGGATGTTTGGGGATTGAGAAATGACTGAAAGTCAACATAATAAAGTCTATCCAATTGGGTGAAAAAAACTTCATCAATTATTAGATAAAATTCATATGTTTAAATAACAAAGCTTCATTGTGTCGAAATGTTTTCAAAATAAACCCTCTAGAATAACAGTCATCCTCTTTAAAAGTTCGAGCAAAATATCAACAAATGCAAGGATCTTTCAGGCTCTTCAAAATGTTCCTCAGAGTGTTTGGCTATGGTCATCTTTTTTGGAAACCACCCTTCAAACAAATCTTGTAGGCTATCACTATTTCAAGTATGCCTTCCATCACTATCACCGTGGCCATCTACATGCCACCACAACAAACAACAAGAGAAATATGGAATTTTTGGTTTCTCTTGCTAACAAGGGCCCTATTATGCAATTGTTTGGAGCATAATTGCATGGGATTGGGGATGGATATTTTGATTTGAATTCAGAATCAAAATTTCAAATAAATAAAAACATTTATATAAACATAGACAATTAGTAAGAGAAAAGAAGACATTATTCAATTTTCTTGATATAAAGTGCACAATTTGATGACCTCAAAGCTGCACAATCTCAATATTTCCAAGCTTCTCTTATCTTAAAGTACTATACCACATCAATGGATGCTTATAGTGTAAGCTTCCCATTACAAGATGACAAGTATAAATTAGGCGTACTAATTTACTCCATTAAGTTATAGAGAAAAATATGGATGCCTGATAAAATTTTGTTCCCTATTAAACAAAGCTCACCTAATAGTGAAAAATTTGTGAGAGCCAACCCCAGGTGGCTTGTGATTGCTAAACCCTCAAGATGACAGGATTTAGCTTTGATACCAATGTAATATCCCTTGCCCAAACTGACTGATTTTAGCTCAAGGAATATTTTCAAACACTTGCATTGTCGCCTTTCAATGCTAAGAAATTTAGAATGTTTGCAAATGATATTACAATGTCTCTTACAATGAACTAATATGCAAGTGCAGTTCTTTTGATATTTTCAATTTGCATACATGGAAACTAGATATGGAATGCATACCTATAGTCAACTGACATTTTGACAGACAATTGACATACAACCATTATGTTGATCATATATGCTATTACATGGACATTTCATCAAACAAATGGTACGCAACATGTATCTCATTTATTGAATGTATTCTCAAGTACAATGTTGCTATGAGTTTGCAAAGACAAATGGCTTACAATAATGACTACAGTAATGCCAAACTCTGATTCTAAATTATCACAGCAAAATAATATGCCCTAAAAAAATTATAATGTTAACCACTAATAGCTGCAAGAGGAACCTAATAATAGTGATGCCCAAGGATGGAGATGAATCAAGCATAAGTATTGTAGCATGACATCGTTCTTGCATATTGTAGCAACCAACAATAAATATATGCTCCAATTTAAGCACAAATAGAACTCCTAAACTGAAGCTCTCCTGAATACCAAATTCAATGTATATTTCACCACCTCAAATGGTTACTATAGACACCTAAATCTGATTATATCAATAAGTAATCATATTTAGTCATCTCCTAGGACGTTATTGATTAAATATTTACTATTTAATTAATTAATCGTCATCCCCTAGTTAATTAATTAATATAATTAACTATAGTCCAATTGATAAAACCAAATGATCACCCAAAATCAATTTATCAATTAAATCCCAATTCCTCTATTAAATTGAATAAATCATCAAATCTATTTAATTTAATTTCATGCTCTCATTTTATTGAATAAAACATTTAATAAAATATATAAAATCCTAAAAACCTTTCCTAAACCCTAATCCAACCCATTCACCCATACTAACCTCACTTGGCCTCCTAACTAACCCATCCCATCAAAGGTAAATCACTTACCCCCTAATCTCCCTTCCAAGCTAATCCTAAACCCCCTTCTAATCATGTGCACAATCATAAACATGGGGTTAAGACTTGCTAACCCAACCCAAAGTCAACAAATATCTTCTCCCCTCACCCTCCAACATCTATGACTCTTACACCTCTCCCATCCTCTCTTACATCTCTTACATGACTTTTACATACTCAACCACCCTCATCAAGCCTTTCACCAACCCATTTCCTATCCTCTCGCATGCATTCTCCTTGTGATACTTGTCACCTTCCCATTGGTGCTAAACAAGCACAATCCTTGTGCTCCCTTTTGAGTGCATCATGACCCTCCCTCACTATCTCATCATCTTGACATCTTGACCCTCCATTCCTTCAACCCTTGGCCTATAAATTGAACCTCCTCCCTTCACAAAATCATCCACCTTCCATGCAAAGTTATAATGTTATTTTGAGAGCTCATAAACTACCAAAATACCATTATAATGTTGGAATCACTCCATGAATCCATTGTTGAAACCTTGCTTCATTCACTCCATCCATCCATCTAAAGTTTGAACATATCTTGTGAGCATACACATCTTAAATCAAGGACAAATCTATTTTATCTTGTGTTATACCATTAGAAGCCTACCATTCTTGGTTTGTTTCCTTTTGTGGTGATAACAATCGGTCCTATCTTAAGTGTTAATTGCTTTAGTTGTGTTAATGCTTTCTTTATTAGTTAGTATTCAATTTGCACTACTAAACTAGGTGATACATTTTGGCACGCCTGGTGGGACCCCACATTTGAGCCAATCTAATCGATTTTTGAATTTTTTGTGTTAACTAACAAAAGTAACCTTATTTGCTTGTGTGTTTTTATGATAAGTTTGCTAATTTTGTTGTAGGTACGTAGCTCATCCTTTGAAAATCGTGCTCTTGGTCATCTAAGCATTTTTCATGTTTAAACACTTAAAACTCAGCTTGTTTTGCGATCCCGCGACCCTGGGAACGCATTCCCATGACCATGAGAACGCGGCTATTAGTTGACGGGAACACAAACCCATGACTACAAGTATGCAGTTCATCCCCAACCAGCATCTACCACATGTCCCAGAACAGCTCTGCATCCCCACCAATATTTCTTCCACGGGAACGCTAGAACAGCCTACGGGATCGCTACCATTTTCCTATAGGAACGCAACCATTGACCAGTCAAACTTTTAAACTAATTCCTACCGTTGACCTCTCAAACCCACTAAAGTATTTTCCTATGGGAAAGCTAAGAAGTAAACCTGCATGATCGCTTTCTCGTGGGATTGCACTATGTTTTTTGAACCCGCAGCCTAAATCTTCACAGTTTTCACCAGCTTTGTCCTGTGTTCCTGCGAACATTTCCCGCATTCCTGTGCCTGCGGGATCACTGCCTAAACCCACGGGTTCGCTCTGTTATCTGATTTGCTCAAAATTTTGATAGTTTTTATGTTGATGTGTTTTTTGCAGGTTTTATCATCATAATCATCTTTTAAATGGCTTAAAATTGAACAAATCTTGCTTTTTGTCTTTCATGGAATGAATGATTAAAGATTAAAATTAACCATTGTGATGAACACTTCATTTTAAGGCATTAAAGAACATTATGTGCAAACACTTCAAATTTGGGGCTTAAAATAAACTTCATCAAATCTTGAATGCCCTAAAGGTTAAAACACTCTTATTCCCTCCTCTTTGAAGCTTTGGCGCATGATTTCCCTTTTGTTGACTCGATTTACTTTTGTTGACAACGTTGTAAAGTTGGAACGAATCTTGTATGTTAAACACGTGCATTTTCAAAAATGATAGAATAGAGCATTAGTGTGTCCAAATAGTAATGAACCCCATGTCTTGCGTGTTTTGAGATTGTGCATTTTCGTGCATCTTAGACTTCTCTCTTTTCATGCAAAGTAAGACCTTTTAAATATGTGACGCATGTACCGAAAGTTGTTAACAAGATCATCCGCAACAACCTAAGAGTGCTTCTAGCAAGTTCATCCACCTCTGGGAAGCGCGTCCCCTTTGGTGAGAAGCTTAAACCGGTAAAAAGTCTAGCTAGTATATAAATGAGGGGAAAGGTAAACTTTCTTGCTCTATCTCTTAAGTTTGAGTAGCATGTTTCTTGGGGTAGCCTGAGATGGGAAAACTTTCCCACAATTTCAGCATGTTCGAAATAGATTCTTAAGTGGACCACAGCTAGTAACAACAGCTTAAGAGACTCCACAAACTCATTTACAACCCTCTTAGTCAAAAGTATCTCGCTTTTATCCATGGTATGTTCATTCACGGTGCAAGGGAAACAACATCCCCCAAAATTACTCACCATTATGCTCCCCTAGTAGAGGCATAAGGCCACTTGGGTTTCATCTCCAAGGGTCGTTGTTCTCGTAGAAGGGGAACTTCTATTTGTCATGCCTTGAAGATTCTCTGATGTGTATCCTTCGTCAATTAACTCTTGTATCGACTCACCTCTTCGATTAGAGGGAAATATTGCACTAGAATCAGGAGACATCAAGTTGTGGGTCGTTGAATAGCATATTGCAATCAAAAATTTGACCTTAGGGATAATGTGTGTGTTTGAATTGTCTTACTTGTGCTCGAGACCTGTGCAAAACATTTGTTGAACATACACAATTCATTGGTTGTTATCAAAATCCTTTTGCTAAAGAGATCAATTGTTTGTATTTCTCAAAGTTGCTTTGTCCTTTGAGAAATTGTTTGCTCATTCACCCTCATATTAGAAAAGAGAAGTTTTACCTTTGTCATCTCGAACAACAGTTGTTAGCAAGTCCATTCGCAACAACTGCTTTTCTCATTGGTCCAATCTATCCTTAAGAGTTATACTTGTTCTTTCAAAATAGACCAAAAATCACTAAGCATATCCTAGTTCCAAATCCCTTTTTGGTCCAAAGTCTTGCTCTTTTTCAAAAATACTTTGCCATCTACCCTACTTGACCGAAAAGATCACATTTTACCTTTGAAAGACCTCACCTTCCCATATAAAAAATTAGTTGTTAGCAAGCCCACTCGCAACAACATCTTTTCATCTTGGTTTACCTTTTACCCATACTTGTTACCTAGAAATCCCCAAACATACCCCACAAAGTCTAGTTACCCACAAACCCTTTGTTCCAAAATCCAAAATTTGCTCTTTTCAAAAATACCTTTTGCTATCGACCTACTTGACCAAAAATGTCACATATTGTCCTTGCCTAGAAGATAGTTAGCCAAATTAATCTTGAAGTCCATAGCCTGTTATTTCTTAATCGATTTATGTTCCAACACAAGGTCTAAAAGGTATACTTAGCATAGTCACTACCTCCAAAACCCCATAGTTGTGATCAAAATCCTTTGGAAATATCTCATGTCAGGCCATCCTAAGGCTAAGTTTTAAAAGGCCAAGCTTCCTCAAATACCAATTTATAAGGAAATCGAAGCATAACATAAGAAGCACACCCCCAACCTGAGGATTGCCAAATTGGATCAAATTGAGAAAGACGAAGCAGAGGTAGCACTGCAAACCGAATGGGACTACAAAATTCAAAACCTAACCTTTCGACGTGGTATTAATATGAGCCTTATCAACAACTCTACTATTAATCATTCTAATTAGGTCCTTCCTTTTTCCACACACACTTGCACACTTATAGGTTTGGTCTCTCATCTAGGAATCACACTATCCCACACAAGCATTTGAAGTTAGACCATCTCATCTCATCTTAGGTTGTTGAAGAAGAATCCTCTGCATGCATTGATAAAATCTCAGCATCTCCCATTATTTCCTTGCTCACTTAGAAACATTTTGCATCACATCTCTCATCATCTTAAGTATCCTCAAAACATAGCATTTGCTAGAAATAGGTTGTCATTTGTGTCCCACATCACCTTGAGCCAAAGGTTAGGACTACACATTTCACATCACCATCACATTTCCACACTCATATTTTTTAAGAGAAAACACAACTTCCTGCATTTAGCATCATATCATTTAGACCCCTCAAGTATCATATATCTAGCATCATCCCTCACTGCATTGTCGTCTTTAGGAAAAACAACCTTTCATGCCACCCACCACACACTTTGGTAAAAACACACAAAAAAAGAATGATATTGATCTGAGTCATAGTGGCAACACATCTCGAGCTCAGCCTTATCCCGTAGTGTCCATGATGCCATCAGATCCACCACCACAAATCCTAGAGGAGCCAGGTTCATCCACAGCTATTGAGGCTTTCATGAACCAACCTAGTCACGCTACTATTGTAAATGCCATCATAGATCAAAACAAAGAAACCATCATGGAAAATTTCTCGAGGGATAACATTGGCATCTTCGAGTTTGGGCATCCACTACCTATCGACATAACAGATCCTACTCACCCTTTGTTTGGATGGAAACCACCTCAGGTAGAACCAACAGACCCAAATATACCCTCGACCCAGGTGCCTGTTCCCATCCCGCAAAACACCCATCCCACTCTCACTCAACCTTTGGTGCATACTACATCCCAACCAACCCCAAGTGTACCATCTGCATCTGTTTCCACCACTCATTTTTCTGCTCCACCAAATCCTCCATTTGCATCTAACAACACTACCTTTTCAGTTCCACCCCACATCACATCTAGTCCATTTACTACTCAAATACTGTCACTAGGGTCCAATACTTCATCTTCCATCCCACCTAACATCACTATCAACCCCTTTGTAGCTAACCAAAGCTCTTCAGCCACATTTCCTTTAGGACCTTTAGGGCCCCATCACTAGTATTCCCTCTAGCACTGCAGCCATGTCTGCACCTCTGGTACTTTCATCCACCACTTCACATAGTTATTCACTACCACCCCTTACCAACTATTTCTCCATGCCACCTTTAGGCAATAGCCAAACCACCCCGCCATTGTAGTTCCCTTTGATGAATACTTTATCGCAGATAAATTACCTTGCACCTATTCATAATCAGTCATACTCTCAAGAAGGCGCGCAACCCACATATATTGGACATGGTATGTATTCCCAAAGCATGGCACAGGTGTTATCCACATTACCACCATTTTAGCCGCAGTCTTCACGCCAACAGTATGCTCAAACACCCACACAAAACTACCTCATAGGGTGGTAGCCTCATAGTTACCTTCCACACTAAACAACTTCTCAGTAGATGTAGTAGTATACCCAAAACACATTCTAGCAACCCATGGCATCCACCCCACTGGTCATACAACCTGTTTTTCCATAGACACCATATGGACATCAAGGTTCACCATATCACACTTCAAATTTTGGTATGTATCCTACACTGGGGGCACCTGGATTGGGGGCACTCTCTCCCCCACCCATAAACTTTGAATGGGAAGAGATGAAAAATGCTCTCAAAGCCCTCAAAGATGGGACAAACACCAAAACTTTCAAGTTTGAGAATGATTGCCCATACCCTTTTGATAGGACTATCACGATGACACTATTTCCTAAACATTTTGAGATCCCCAAGTTTGACAAATTTAGGGGGAAAAGTGATCCAGTCACACATGTTAAGGAATTCTATATGCATTGTTAGGAGGTAGCTTATAATGATGTGTTCCTCATGCAGCTCTTGGGGGGAAAAGTGATCCAGTCACACTTGTTAAGGAATTCTATATGCATTGTTAGGAGCTAGCTTATAATGATGTGTTCCTCATGCGACTCTTTCCCAAGAGCCTAGCAGGACCAGCCTTAGAATAGTTTTGTCGTATCCCTTAGGGCACTATCAAAACTTTTGTAGAACTTTCTGAAGCTTGTGTTGCTCAGTATACCCATCTCGTTGAAACGGAACTGTCTATAGTAGACCTAGTCCACACTAAACAAAAAGGAGGAGAAACTCTTGTGGAGTACTTGCAACACTAGCAAATCCTCATAACAAGGATTTCTTGTACCATCCCTAAGCGTCATCTTATCAAGAGGTTCATAAACAACGCACACCCTAGCCTCGCTCATCATATGGTTATGAACTGTTTGAAAACATACAAGGACATCAAAGAAAAAGGGATGGGCATCGAGCAAGGCCTCATTAAGGATGGTGTCATCAGATTGTACAAAGAAAACACCCAAGATTGAGGTCATAGCAACAACAAAACTCGATATTGGAACAAAAACAAAAACACAGTGACAGATGGTGCCATCGAAACCCAACAAGTTCATATCGTTGGGGTGACTACCAATGTTCCTACCATGTTTTGTCAGTAACAACCCTATCAGCAGCAACCCCCTGTGTATCAACAACCACCTCTGTAGACTAATCAACAAATACCTGCTCATCATAATCAAACCAATGCTATCACACTTTCAGCAGGTACTAAACCTCGTGTTCAGAGGCAACCATGCACATACACCCCATTAGGGGAGCCTCTTGATGTAATCTTTGAAAAATTGGCCAAAGATAACCTTGTTCAGTAACCACAAATGCAACCCTTGGAGCCCAATTAGTCTAGAGCATCCTGGTACAAAGATAACGAATATTGCAAATTCCATCGTGTCAAAGGACACACTACCCTTAAGTGCATGCAACTTAAGAATTATGTATAGGACCTCATTGACCGGAAGGAGATCACAGTGAGGGCACAACCCTCACCTAATGTAGGATTAATGATGTATTAAAATGCTTTCCCTCCTCATAACATGAACCCAAGAAAGGCACCTACAAACCCTCCTGTCAACAAACCTAACAATGCTCCAAGTAAACAAGGTGATAACCGAGATACGTCTCAAAATTATACCTTAGCATACTTATACTATGTTAGCTTAATTGGTTGCATATCACAAGTTGAGCCATTTGTTAACATCATAAATATCAAAGGCCCAGACACCCAATGTGTAGTTGCTACCCACCAAACATGACTCAATATAGCTGGTCCACCTGTATCTACACAAATCAGACCACTATCAGCATGACCACCTCCATCTTGAGCATCTCCATCAAAATCACCTTCATTAGGGTTGTAGTATAATATCTTGCAACACCTTGGAAACACGTCGGCCCAGATCTCCATCCTGGATCTCTTACGGACAAGCCCACTTTATCAAGAGATCCTTGACAGTACTCTATGTGAGTCACAAATCCCCTCCAACATAAACACCACCGAGTTTTGCAACTTGGTTGGCCATCTTTCAACCTCATGTGCCTTATCCTTCAAAACCATAGATATCCTAGTAGTTGAACCTGATCACATCCTCCAACTTCGCATAGTTGTCATGGTTTCTGACTTTGCAGTTAAACATGTCATGATAGATAATGGATCAGCTCTAAACCTATGTACTCTAAAGTTCATCAAACAAGCAGGATATACTGAAGCAGATATCATCAATGAATTGATCACCATCAAGGCATATGACAATTTGGAGTGCACTACTGAAGGAACCATCTTGCTCCCTATCAGAGTTGGCCTAGCCACTCAAGAAACACTTTGTCATGTAGTTGATCTTAACCTTCCATATAACATCCTCCTCGGTCACCCATGGATTCATGCCATGAAGGCCATTCCATCCACATATTATCAGTGCGTCAATTTTTTGCATAATGGCACTGAGATAACAAGATAACCATCCACGTAGATCCTGAACTCTTTGCTTATTGCAATGCAGTTGAAGCTTCATACACCAATCACTGTCCTGCAATCGAAATTGGCACCACCATGGCTAGTATAGTCTCGCAGATGCTTTTGTTGTCGGTGCTCTACCGCTTGATCCATATACTCAAGGATGCCTGACACATCAAGGACCTATACCGAAAACCACCTCTCGACTCCACCAGCTAGGCCCTACCACATTTGTCACCAAAGGTATCCTTGATGGAGCAAAAAATGCACCAGACATTAACACATGGCTATACAAAGAGCCAACTCCTAAAAGTGAAGCACTTCTTGATCACTTTAAACAGAAATATCCCTAGTCACATCGCTTGGCCACAGAGTAATGGGATTATCAAGGAGGTGGTTTAGGCCACCAGGAATCAGGTATGAGCAACCTATAGAAGCACACCAAGAACAAAAAACCAAAGGCTTGGGCTATGGACTCCCCACAACTAGGGGCACTACAATGGAAGGCCACACCTTTATGAACATCTAAAACACTCTCATTGAGGTCAAAGACATCCTTGAGGAAGTTGAAAAGAAAGCTTACAATGATATTTTCCTTGATGAAATCATCCTTGGAGCCTCTATGCTCTACCAACTATCCTTGAATCTCATAGATCTCCCCCTCACTCACCTCGAACTCATAGATTGGGACCAACCAAGTGTCGTTCATGTTGATGAGTTCTTTATCGAGCACGTGCTCCTTAAACTCATGGGGGCAAAAACACCACATAAACGGTCACTACCACCATCGACATATGTCTACAAGCTGGATCCCGCAGGTTACTTTGGGGAGGAGGAAATCTCTAGTAGCAAAAATGAAATTCTAAAAAAAAGCAAAAAGATCAAAGAAAAACATCACATGGTGAAAACTCCTCTGGAGCACCATTGGGTGACTCAAAAAAAAAACAAAAATAAAGGACGTATCCGACGGTGAAAACCTCTCAGAGGCACTTGAAGATGGAGATTTCATCCTCCCCCCACAAGAGCATCAACCTCTTGTATCTTTAGTTTTGATAGAAGAAACTCAGCTTGTAAATATCAGTTTGACAAAGACACCACATATCATATACATTGCAGCTTCTCTACCACCCAAGCAGGCAGATCTTCTCATTGAGGTCATCTGCAAGAATGTGGGTCATTTTACATGGTCATATCAAGACATGTCGGGGTTGGACCCCAAACTAGTAGTACACCATCTGGCAGTAGATCTGGGGGCCAAGCCGATCAAACAAAAACTTCAAAAAATGCATCCCAAGGTGGCTTTATTAGTCAAAGCAGAGCTAGAAAAATTGCTAGCAGCCAAAATCATTTGACCAATCGATTATTCTGAATGGATTTCTAACATGGTACCTGTTACCAAGCCTTCTGGTGATATCAAAATTTGCACTAATTTCAGGGATCTCAATAAAGCTTGTCTGAAAGATGACTTTCCATTACCAAATATCGACATGATTGTGGCTCTCACTGTAGGGCATGAACTCTTGTCACTAATGGATGATTTCTCCATGCATAATTAGATTCATATTGCAGAGGAAGATCAACATAAAATGACATTCACTACACCTTGGGGTACATTCTGCTACAACATGATGCCATTTGGGTTGAAGAACATTGGGGCAACCTATCAACACGCAATGACGGTCATCTTCCATGACCTAATCCATAAGATCTTAGAGGATTACGTGGATGATATCTTGGTCAAGTCGCTCAATGCTTTGGATCACCTATCTCACCTCGAGGAAGTGTTTAATCGACTTGCAAAATATCACCTCATGTTAAATCCAAAGAAATGCATCTTCGACGTTACTTCAAGAAAGCTCCTAGGCTTCATTGTGTTGTGGCATGGTATTGAGATTGACCCTAAAAAGGTCAAAGCCATCATGGATATGGCTCCTCGTAAGACACTCAGGCACCTTTTTTCTTTGCAAGGAAAACTCTAATCAGTCTGGCAGTTCATTTCTGAGCTTGTTGATAAGTATCAACCTTTCACTCACCTGCTTAAGAAAGATCAGAATTTTAGATGGGATCGAGCTTGCCAGTGCAACTTTGAGCTCATCAAGCAATACTTAGCTAATCCGCCTATTTTGGTCCCTCCAATTGTAGGGTGCCCACTCATATTGTACATCACAACTGCTCCCACAGCATTAGGTGCTCTTCTAGCACAAGTTGACGATGTAGGAAAGGAAAGAGCTATTTATTACATCAGCCGAACATTAGTGGGATATGAGCTCAACTACAAGTCAATAGAGAAGGCTTGCTTAGCAGTGGTATTTGCCACCCAAAAGTTGTGTCATTACATGTTGAGTCATACTGTGCAACTAATATCAAAGATTGATCCATTGAAATACATGCTCTCTCGTACAGTACTCACCGGATGCTTGGCAAAGTGGGTTATGCTTCTCAGTGAATTTGACATTCAATATGTTGACAGAAAGGCCATTAAAGGCCAGGCTATTATAGATCACTTGGTTGATGCACCCTTAGTTGCAGATCACCCACTCATCATGGAATTTCCAGATGAACACCTTTGTTTGATAGAAGAACAATCATCCTAGAAGCTATATTTTGATGGCTCCTACACATCTCATGGCTCCGATGCGGGCATACTCTTGGTTACACCTCAAGGCGATTATATTCCTAAATCTTTCAAGCTGCAATTTCAATATACCAATAACATTGCAGAGTATGAGGCCCTTGTTGCGAGACTCAAAATTGCCATTGAATGGAACATCATGGAGCTACAAGTCTATAGTGATTCTCAGCTTATCATCAAACAAGTGTTGAATGAATATTAGACCAAGGATGACAAACTACTACCTTACAAAGATCTAGTTGATCAATTAAAGGAGAATTTTACTCATATCTAGTTCATATAGGTACCTAGACTCTAGAATAAGGCAGTTGATGCCATGGCTACTATCAGTTCTCTCTTAGAAATGTTGTGCGAAGCTATGCAATATGAATTCTTGGTTGAGTAGCTGCATGAACCCGCATATGAGAATGATGAATCAACATGGGTCTGTATCTTGGTTGGTCCCCAATCCCCATGGTACCACAAAATTCACACTTACCTACTAAATGGTATCATATCTCCTCACCTCACACGAACCCAATGCCAAAACCTTATTCCCAGAGCTTCTCGTTACACTATCATCGCCCAAACCCTATATCATCATGTTATTATGATACTCTCTCTCGATGTTTAGATCAAAATAAGGCTACAATGGCTCTCAAGGAGGTATACATTGGACTTTGTGGTGCTCACACGAGCAGGATGGTGCTAGCAAAGCAGATCCTTTGGGCTAGATACTATTGGCCTACTCTAAAACATGATGCATGTGAGTTTGTGAGACGATGTTTACCTTGTCAACATCATGCTAATTTGATCCGAGCTCCAACACAGGACTTGCAACCCATTGTACCACCATGTCCTTTTGCCTGCTGGGAGTTTGATCTCGTTGGCCTTATTGCACTACTTTCTTTAGAAGGGCACAAGTGGATAATCACCACCACTGATTATTTCACTAAGTGGGTTAAAGAAATTCCAATTGTTACTACCATGAGAGTTCAGGTGTCCAAATTTATCCTATATCATATCATATGTCGCTTTGGCATCCCAGCTACCATTTTCACAGACCATGGGGGAAATTTTGAAAACCTAAATATGGAGGAATTGTGCACTTCCCTTCACATACATCACCGCTTTTCTAGCCCATATTTCCCACAAGGTAACAGTCAGGTGGAGGCAACTAACAAAACCTTACTTAGAATCCTCAAGAAAGTTGTCAATGACTCCAGCCATGATTGGCATTTGCAAATTAATCTCACCCTATGGGCATACTGCACTTCATTCTGTATAGCCACTGGCACAACTCCATACTCCTTGGTCTATGGTGTTCAAGCAGTCCTACCTATTAAGGTTGAACTCCCATCTCTCTGCATCTCTGTGTGAGGTCAGATATTTGATGAAGAGTATAGAGTGGCCCGACTTACTCAGCTTGATCTACTTGATGAGAAAAGGCAACAAGTCTATGACCACCTCATGGTCTATCAAAGTTGCCTCAAGTGCAATTTCAATAGGAAAGTCCATCCACACAATTTTTAGGAAGGCAACATGGTCCTTAAAGAGAATATGAAGGTTCAGGCTGATAGAGAAAAGAAAGGCAAGTTTGAGCCCACGTGGCTTGGTCCATATGTAGTCACGACATCTTTGGCTCAAATGCCTACCAGCTATCTACCCTTGAAGGTGAAGTCCTAAATGATCCTACCAACATTATTCACCTTAAGAAATTCTATGCCTAAGGGCAAAATTTGCAAATAAAAAATAGGCAAAGAACAATAAGTGTCTAATGGTGAAAACTTGGCAATTCAAGCACCTTGGATAGGTCCCTGGTGAAAACCTAGCAAATAGGTGCCAACTGTACTACAACTTTTTCATTATCTATCATTGAAACGTACCCCCCCATATCACCACTCCATATCACATCACTCATCTCCTCGTCTTTCCAAAGTGTTCCTCATAATTTTTCTTTTTACCATGCTTCGTAGCATCATCCTCCACCACTTTGCACTTTGCAACATCCCACCTCACTCTTGTATTATATCATCCCATGTATCATACCCAATGTATTCTACCATTGTACTCTACTGCATGTATCTTATCGAGTGTTTTTCATCCTTGTACTTTACCATATGTAGCATATGCAGCCCATAGACCTTTGTGTCTCATACCCATGCACTGATCCTTGTATCATATGTACCCTAGCCATGTAGATACAATAGTATTCTGACCCTTGTACATAAATCACACTTTACATAAACCCCACCTATAAACAAACCCTTGTATCATAGCAACACTATCTTCTCATCCTGAACTTTCCCCTATCATGTACATACCTACTAGCGTGTCTTTTGGTCTAGAGTTCCCTTTTCATTATGTAGTCATGCTTGTATAATACTATCTAGGTCTTGTTGTGACGTCTTGTGTCCCTAGCCTATCAGTAGCTCATCAGTTGATCTCTTTAGCAAAATCTTACTTTTTCACTTTGAAAAATCTTTGGTTTTTTGTACATTTTGATTGATCGCTTCCTCGTATCTTTTGTTGTTTCCTCCTCATGATTGCCCTGATCCTTTCATATCATGGTGTGTTTTGACTAGGGCAACTTAGGGGCATGGTTTCAATCATAGTCTTTTTCTGCTTGAGAGTCAGTCAAATATTATCCTTGCATATTTCAAACATGTTTTCGTTTCTCGATAAAACATGGTGCACTTGGGTAATATCGTTTGCTTGTGGATCACCTAGCATCATTCCTACACTGATCTCTCTGAGACTCATGTGTGATGCTGGGGCAATCCTTGCGTGCCTGTTTTAGTCAGTCCTATGGAATTTTGGGGAAAAGGCCTTGATGTTCTTAGTAACCTTGGCAGATCCCTAATATTCCTATATCAAATAAAGTGCTCACACTACATAGTGATACTTCCTCATGAAGTACCCCGTGCTCAAGCTTCTGATACACCTCACATTTATTTTTCAAAATCTCAGGGTATTCTTTTCCTTTTTCATCACCTCTCTCCCTCAAAATTTTAGTTTTTTGCCACTATCAGAATCTTTTGATTCAAATCATCAAACAATGACTCTTGTTCATTATCATCGCTTCTCATCCCTAAGTTACTATTTCACCACCATCATGATGTGATCCCTATCATAAGTCACTATCCTAGTTCTAATCTCTACTATCATCCTGACTGCGAGTTTGTTGGTCACTCATTTTCCAACATCATTCTCCTTAGAGTCAACATCTCTTAAGATCACTTTTTATATATCATAGCTCACTATCATAAGTTTCACATTAGTTATCCTATTCTACCATCATCGTTTATTTTATATCTCCTAGACTCTACTATGTTATATTATCATAGTTTTTATCCTATTATCATAGCCCATAAAATCATAGCTTTTGCTCTTTTATGCTCCTCTCACGTGCTTATCATAAGTTGCAGATATATCTTTTTAGTTTGTGGTTATTTTTAGCATATCATAAATCTACCAACCTCTCCTTTTGTCTATCTAAATTTTAGCATCATCGTTCATCATTGGTTTGTGTAATGCATTCCGTATAATTCATCCCTAGTTTGTCACTTTTTCAAAAAAGCATTATGAGTTCATCATTTAGATTGTAAATGCATTTTTTTTGTATTGCCAATTCATCATTTAGGATTCATCATTGTTATTGTCAATTCATCCTTAGATTCTCATTCATCATTAGCATTTCACATCCATCATTTAATTAGATTTTGTTTGTTGTAAGTTCCTCATTTCATTAGCATTTCACATCCATCATTTAATTAGATTTCATTTGTTGTAAAGTTCATCATTTCATTAGCATTTAACATCCATCATTTCATTAGATTTTATATATACCATTGAGTTCATTTTTTTCCATATCATAAATCTGTTATTCATCATTTAATTGGTGAGTCATTTTAACATTTACCACTTATCTTTTAGTTTGTATTTATCATCATAATAACAACATATCATATCATATCATAGATCATAAAGTAAAGCCTATCAACAGACATCACATAAACATGTATCACATCACATATCATAAAGTAAATCCTATCACCAGAGATCACATCAAAACCTCTCATATCATATCTCTCATAAAAAGACTCAATCATTCGAGATCACATCATAAATATCTTGCATCGCATCTAAAATATGATAAAGCAAATCACATCAACATATATCACATCACATCTGCAAAATCATAGCTCGAATCAATCGCATCATATCCTCATCATCATAACAAAATCACATAAAAAACATATCACCTCATACATCCAAATCGTAGCACATATCCCATCTTGCATCAAAAACTATTAGCACAGTCATAAATCTCAACACATATCCCATCCTGCATCACAAATCGTCAACAATATCATCAAAACATCACATCCTACATATCAAAGCATATCAACAATACACATGACATCAACAGTCCATAACACATCTCTCCCTAGAATCATTAGGTCTATATCAATGAAAGAATGAAAGAATAATAGTCCATCAATGTCCCAATATACAATGTATGTATCATACACACGGGTCCATGCCCGTGGAAAACATACAAGTATCTCAAAATAGTTGATATGTACAAAATACTCAGTATCCCAAAATGCCCACCTCATCAGTGGTCAATCCATCGTCTCTGCATCATCAGTCGCCTCCTTTGTATCTCCCACAGCCCCTGGTGCTACTGGTGGTGGCCTCATCAGTCCTCCCCCTTTCCCATAGCTCTCCACCTCATCCCTCCTCCTCCACCTCTGGCTCGGTCCTACCCTCTGACTATGACCTATGCGTTGGGACCCACCTGTACTCACCCCCCAACACTCCATCCATTGTCCCCTCCTTCCTGCATCCCTGTGTGTGTACCTATTGTACCTGACTGAGTCGGTCACCTGTAGTACTCAATCTAAGATGCCTAGACTGCTGCGTGATACCTCCCCTGATAGAAATTGGCCCTCTCCCTCAGCTCCTCTACCTCCACCTACAGTCTCCTCAATTCATCCAAACCCCCTCCCACTTCCATCTACACCCATAGGGTCGCCACCTCCACCACCAGCCTGTCTCTCTCCTACTAGAGGGCATCTATCCTCACCTGTGTGACCTGCCTCTCTAGTGTCGCCACATCCAACCTCCCCTCTGTTCGGCCTACCTCTGGCTGCAACCTCCCTACCTCAAGCCCTGCCTTATCTACCTGCCTCTGTGCTATGTCTCGCTCCTGTCTGAACTAATCCCACTCTATACAAAGTTGATCTCGCTCCTACTGTGTATCCTGGAGTAGTTGACTAGTGGCCTCATGTGCCTGTTGTAGCAAGGCATAGCATGCTACCAGTCCACCACCCCCTCCCCTTACCACTAGCCCTCCTTCGTCACCCCCTGCTGGCCTCTATGGCCTTTGCTCCCTCTCCCCCTATGGCCTCCTCTGCTCTGCTCTCTCCTCTCCCCCTCTCTCCTCCACTCTCTCCTCTCCACCTCTCTCTAGCTTAGCCCCTCTCTCCTTCGCTCTCTCCTCTCCTCCTCTCTCCACCTGAGCTCCTCTCTCCTGCCTCCCTACCCTCTATCTCTACTATGTCAGCCCCTCCTCCTAAGCCACGGTCACTGCCCACTGTCGTAACCCTTTAGCTACATAGTGCCCCTATCGGGTTGCCTAGGCTAACTCACCCACCACCACTACCGCCCTCATCCCTTTTTGTAATGAACCAATTTGGGATGAACTTCAATTCAATCCCAATTCTAATAATAATGGAATCAACCTAGTGACAATTCCTCAATCTAATTAATATCAAAGATTAAACAAGTATTTGATACATATAGTGTATGTATGTATCAAAGTTAAAAGTGTGATAATAGTTGAGTATTTGATCTAATATCAATGGTAGTGATAATCTAATGTTGATTATCGATCCTATATAGTGATCTGCAAGACCAAGTAATCACTGTCACTGATTTATCATAATGAAGATGCAATATTGGTTTGAAGGTATCTGTTGTTTCTGGTATTTGCCTTATGTAAATGTGATATGATCAGTGCTCGGGAATCAGAAGACGAGATCCAAATGTGCTTGACGACAAATCGGGGTGACCTGATTTTAATGTGAGGAATACATTGATATTTTCAACGATGGCACTGCTTGAGAAAATGAATAATCCTATAATACCAATGGCTTATATTGTCCCTGAATGGTGCTGCAACCCCAATGAATTGATATGTGTGTTGAACACTGGTCACTGATTGCTTAATACTGATCCATTATTACTTCCTCTTCACTCTGCATGCCCTTTTCCCTTGATCGAGACCCCATACTTGTACCTATGTGAAGGTGTCCCATCAGTGGTGCCAACTTTTCTCCAATTGTCGAGCTCGTTTGTTTAATTAATTAGTTTGCATCTAATTGCAGTCGGTTTGTATTTGGAAATATTTTGATATATTAGATTGAGTTATATATCATGTTTACTATTAAATCTATTATATGATATATTGTAATGTTATTCTTGGATATGTTCTTCCCGTTATAAAATTATTATTGTTGATATTATTTATAATTAATATTTTTATGTGTTATAACTATTATATATCTCATAGATTATATTGACTAATTTGTTATTCAATTTATTTTCATTAATTATTAATAGTATATGTAATAACATTTAAATACATTATAATTTATTTAATTACTAAATCTTATAAATGTGGGGACATGATATTATCTTATCTATATATATTGTTTTATATTGTCAAATATATCATTATTATAATGGATTATAATATTATTATTCTTAATTATTATCATTATATAATATGTTATTCGAATGTTCATATATCCTTGAATTTGAGCTCATGATACTTGCGCTTGGCCCACTGGTCTCGATCGCACAAAAGTGTCTCGGTACTCCTGCGTGGAGCTCGTGTCTACTGACCCCCCGAACCAGTCCCACTATTGTGGCTCCAGCTCCAACCATGCCCTCAATAATCCCTCTCTTTGTAGGGCTGGCCCGTACATCAATATTGGCTTACGTGTCACACATTGATACCAATTCGGCTCCCCTGGAGCCTTCTACCACCATCCAAACTATCGTAACACCCTATCCGGCCTATACTACTCTGCTACATAGGGCCATCGACCAAACACAAAACATGGAGATATCGTGTATGAAAGCTTCTCTCTGTCCTTCGCACATGGTCCCGAGCCCATGTATGGTCACCACACCACTGTAACTATCTCATTAATACTGACTCTCTAGTAGTCTACTGAATTTGTGTGGTGGTATGTCAATGGCTCAGCCCAGCTGTATGTCCGTAACTCCTCCGCCTGCCTCTCTCTACACCCTAGTGGCCTAAGCACAACAATATGCTCCCAAGCCCACACTTGTAGCAATGTCAGGAAACCAATGCTCCTCCCTTTCTGCCCACCACCTTGGTATACTATCTGATGCAAGTCCCAATACAACTCAGCCAACATCAAGGACCCCCATGCTGCTGGGAGCCCCACATCCACAATCCACATAACCACTAGGATCAGTGCTAGAGTAACTCTTGTCCCACCTGTATCTGGGGCAATATACCCTTAAATGAGCCCCAACACATAGAAGTAAATCCACCTCTCTCGCACCACGTGATCTAGATGCTCGTCCAAGGAAAACTGTCCTCGTTGAATCCTGAACTCGACTCCAAGTCCCATAAGTCCCTGCACAGCCACCTCCGTTGTCACCTCTCTTGTCGCCATCACTAGTGTCCCCTATACTGGTAGTCTGAAAATGTGGTACACATCCTCTAAGGTCATTGTCATCTCTCCAGTCAGTAGATGGAAGGTCGTTGTCTTGTTGTGCCATCGCTCGCACAAGGCTATGACCATCGCCATGTACGTGCAAGTATGGGTCAACCTTGCCAGGTGGCCGAGTCCGATTATTTCGATCCTCACCCAATCTGCGAGCGTCAACATCTCACTTGCACGCATCGCAACCATTCACCACTCTCGCGATACTAAAGCATCCAAGGACCATTGCACACCACAAAACCAATCCAAATGTCAGTTTTATATGTCAAATTATACTCGTCAATCCCTCACTTTAACTACCCCATCTTTTTTCTACATTTTTCACAACAACATGCGTTCCCGAGAACATGCATTCTCGCAAAGCTAGACCCTCGCATTCCCGTAGGTTTATCTTCCCGCGGGATCGACACATTAAATTTTCCTTCTACACGTTGACCTACGATCCCGCAGAAGCATTCCCGCACTAGCTCAAACTGGCGATCCCGCAAATCCTTGATCCTGCAAGATCGTGTTTTCCCTTTTCCTACCCCGGTCAACCCACCCCCATCCTCGCTTTGACCCCTTCAGCTGCAAGATTGCGCTCCCGCATAATCCATTACGTTCCTTTTGGCAAGAACGTGATCCCGCCTAGATACCCTCATTCCCACATAAAATCTCACCCCGAGATCGTGATCTCACCAAAACTAAATGAAACTACAAAACCCTTAGTCATCTAAGCGAATTTCGCAAGAATGCAATCCCACTTATCCTGATCGCATTCCTATCGCAGTCGTGTCTGCAGGATCACATTTTTGCTTTCGTGAGAATGCTATAAAAATCATAAAACATAAAATCATGAAAAGGTTTTAGACCCTACCGATCGATCTAGTGTCCCCTGTACTCGTACTCGTCACACTATGTCCACTTGGTGCTCCAGTTGCCCAATACCCGCAATCGTAATATCCAATGCAAAGCTCCTGCTAGCGATATATCCTCCTCAATCTGAATGCAAATGACCCCTTCTAGCAACTTATAGCCGTAGGTCATGTAGCACTACAATTTTTTCTTGCCCACTCACTTTTTTACCCTCCTTTTATCTTTTTTACCTGTTTTTTCCTCTTCCATGCCTTCTCGACCCCTGCCCGCTTAGTGTAATTTTTTCAAGAAGCCATCGTGACACTTTTTCTTTCCCCGCCGCCTTCTTAAGGGGGCATCACATAGTCCATTCTCTCTTTCTACTCAAGATTGGGGCAACCATGTTGCTTCAAAAAGTCTTCTTCACGTCGTGTATGTTTGAATTTCTTTGAAATAGTGTTGTTTCAACACTATGTCAAAGAGGGGAAAAATGTAGACACCTAAATCTAATTACACCAATAAGTAATCATATTTAGTCATCTCCTAGGACATTATTGATTAAATATTTACTATTTATTAATTAATCGTCATCCCCTAGTTAATTAATTAATTAAATTAACGTTAGTCCAATTGATAAAATCAAATGATTACCCAAAATCAATTTATCAATTAAATCCCAATTCCTCTATTAAATTGAATAAATCATCAAATCTATTTAATTTAATTCCATACTCTCATTTTATTGAATAAAATATTTAATAAAATATCTAAAATCCTAAAAACCTTTCCTAAATCCTATCCTAACCCCTAATCCAACTCATTCACCCATACTAACCTCACTTAGCCTCCTAACTAACCCATCCCATCAAAACTAAATCACTTACTCCCTAACCTCTCTTCTAAGCTAATTCTAAAACCCCTTCTAATCATGTGCATAATCATAAACATGGGTTAAGACTTGCTAACCCAACCCAAAGTCAACAAATATCTTCTCCCCTCACCCTCCAACATTTATGACTCTTACACCTCTCCCATCCTCTCTTACATATCTTACATGACTCTTACATACTCAACCACCCTCATCAAGCCTTTCACTAACCCATTTCCTATCCTCTCACATGCATTCTCCTTGTGACACTTGTCACCTCCCCATTGGTGCTAAACAAGCACAATCCTTGTGCTCCCTTTTGAGTGCATCCTGACCCTCCCTCACCATCTCATCATCTTGACATGTTGACCCTCCATTCCTCCAACCCTTGGTCTATAAATTGAACCTTCTCCCTTCACAAAATCATCCACCTTCCATGCAAAGTTATAATACTATTTTGAGAGCTCATAAACTACCAAAATACCATTATAATGTTGGAATCACTCCATGAATCCATTGTTGAAACCTTGCTTCATTCACTCCATCCATCCATCTAAAGCTTGAGCATATCTTGTGAGCATACACATCTTCAATCAAGGATAAATCTATTTTGTCTTGTGTTATACCATTAGGAGCCTACCATTCTTGGTTTGCTTCCTTTTGTGGTGATAACAATCAGTCCTATCTTAAGTGTTAACTGCTTTAGTTATGTTAATGTTTTCTTTATTAGTTAGTATTCAATTTGCACTACTAAACTAGGTGATACAGTTACAACACAGAAGAGTTGACATTCTCCAATGGCTGACTAAAATCAAAAACCTTAGTTTCTGTTAGAATCTGAAAAGATTAATAACCCAGAAAACTAGTGCAAAGAGTAAATATCTAAACTATGAATGCAAATGATACAAAATCAAAATAGCATCATAGAGTTAGTCTCCAAGAGAGTAATGCAAATGCTAGAAGAAAAATAGCATTAAGAGGACACAAAAATAAGAGATGCAAATACAAGCCAAGTAGCATGCTTATATAGGCTAGGAAGAGGGAGGAGGTGGCAACACCAACCAATGAGGGGCAACCATCTATCAGACTAAAGATAGCAAAGTATCTTCCCAAGATAGCTAATGGATGCTCACATGTAAGAAGGTGACACCTCACAACCATTCACCTAATAAGACATGCTTTATTAACCTAAGCGAGATTATTAAAAGTGTAGGAAAAACCTAGCAAAATAGAAAAAATAAAAAACTACACTAACACCCCCCCATAAGCGAAGCTTAGGTGGATGTAGAAATGGGTCCCGGCAAGTCAAGCTTGATGAGGTACCCATGTACATAAAATTCCTCCAAAAGAGAGAGAAAAGAGACTCCCCAAAGAAAATTAGGACTCCAAGTGAGAGGAAGTGGCCCCCCCAAAAAATGAAGCATCCCATACCCCCAGCAAAGCTTGTAAATTTTGTCCAGTAGATCCACTTACATCGAACAATTTTTCTTCCCTTAGAAAAAGGGACAAGATCCCAAGTGTGGTTCCTCATCAAGGAACTATACTCTTCCTGCATAGCTGTATCCCACTCAGAAATACCATAAGCCTCATGAAAGGACTGTGGATTTGAGGCAGTAGCAATGAAGATATGTAGAGCATCCTGGAATTGTGAATGAGTCTGCTTGGTGTCTGATGGATCCCCAATCCAATCACCTACAAACTGCAAGGTCTGTCTAGCCCAAAGTGGACCAAAAGATGGAGAATCTAGAGAAGAATCATCAACCTGTGAATGATGACTAGGAAAGGAAGGAGGTGAGTCCTCTGAATCACTCTCTACATCAGAAGTGGAGGTAGAAGACTGCTCAAGTGAATCTGACCCATTAGAAGATCTATCATGTATTCCAAGTGACTCCAATGTCAAAGTAGAAGGCAACCTTGTGACCATGCTCTACTGGTTAAGCTGATGCAAGTAGTGGAAGTTAAGATGGCCAAACCGCTAATGCCATAATCTGCTCACATCATTAGAGTGAGTGAGTGAAATAGTCAAAGGAGGATCAGGAACAAAGTGAGAAAACATATAGAGTCGTGACTGATGATCTGCTCTCCCAATTGCAACTATAGAATCATTGTGCAACTCACATATCTCCACTGAACTAGGAGTGAACTCAACCCGCTTGCCTAAACATGTGTGAGTGATTTGGTGTACCGATTGGAGATTAGTTGACAATGAGGGTACATAAGGAACATCATGGAATGTACCATCCCCCACATCAACAGACCCTCTCCCACACACCTCAACAAGAGTGTTATCACCCATCAAAATAGAAGGCATAGTACATGGCTCCAAGGATGCAAGTTCTTTCTTAGATGAAGCCATGTGGTGTGAAGCACCCGAATCAAGAACCCAAGTGGATGGTGAGGAAGCAACTGCAAAAAGAGCCTTGCCCTTTCCTTTCCCCTTGCTGTTTTCTTTTTCCTTGTTAGACCCTTCATTAGAACTTTGTTTGATAGACTCAGGAACACTGATATTATTCTTCTCAAGAATGTATGTCAAGTGATCAAGTTGTTTCTGAAAACATTTATGTTCATCATGACCAGGTCTTTTACAATAGGCACATTTGACCTTTTCTTTCTTAGGCTTATCGCCCTTGGAAGATGGTGTATCAATAGTTGCTTTTGAAGAAACCGACATCTGATCCTTCTTCTCCTCGCTATTCTTTTGTTTCTTGTCCTTACTATTGTTGTTACTACTTTGTCCTTGTTGTTCTTTTGTGCCTTGGTTAGCAGCCAAGGCATGTGACTTAAAGGACTTAAGAATGCCCATCTAGATTAGCTTGTCCTGTTCTCGAGTGAGATTGACAGCAAAATCATCTAAAGATGGCATGGTGAATTGAGTACCAAGTGCACCCTTAGTAGCATAGAAGGTAGAGACAAACACAGAATATTCTGAACTTAGTTTAGAGAGAATACTAAGAATCAGTTTTTCATCTTTCTTTTCAATTCCACATTGTTTTAACTGCAGCCCTAGTGATTTCAATTTGGTGAAGAAATCTTGGATTGTGTTGAAATTGCCTGGACTCAAACTAATTAATTCATTTTCCAACATATGACACCTCATTGAATCTTGTGTGCCAAATAGTGTCTCTAGCTTTGTCCATACTTCATTTGGTGTATCCAAAGACTCAATGTGAAATAGCAAGTCAGGAGAAACAGACAAACACAATGTTCCATATGCCTCATCACATTTGTTAAACCACTTAAGCTTGTCTTCATCTTTAGTAGGTTCAGTTTCAAGTCCCATAGTTATCCTATTTAATCCAACTTTCTTTAAGTGAATTGTCATGCGTGATTTCCACTCAAAGTAGTTGTATGGAGTTAGGATGGGCATATTTGTTTGATCCATGATGAAGAAATGCTAAAAAGAAGAGAACCCAGCCACGACAATGCCCCCCCCCCTCTTTACTCAATCAAAGAACTCCCCCCAAAGAAATATGATTTGGCACTTTATTTTAGTGCGTTTACAACTACCACTAGAAAGAAATACTTAATGGTATTGATTTCAATGCATTACAAACCCTCATGAAGAGCATATGCTAAAAGTGAAACTTGGGCACAATAATCAAAGAAAAAAATAGCACCAATGCGATCTACTCAAAAAATCATGCACTTTCAAAAAAAGAATCACCTCGATACGAGGTCTTATGAGAAAGTTATGATCCTCCGAAGTTTTCAAAACGAGAACTGTGCACAGTCACGGCTAAGAATCTGCAATTTTTGAAGAATTCATGTATGAAAATCAAAAACCAACTCCACTAGTGGATAGAGCACAAAAAAATAGCCAAGTTCATAATAAGAATCATCAAAATCAGAGTCTGTATGAGCAAGAACGAGACATTTGAAAATTGCATTCAAATTTGTGACTGCCAACGGAGAGGGGTATGGTTGTAGCTTTGCATGCTCGATTTTGAAAAATATACAGCTTGCATGCAAAATCTAAAAGATACCCAGATGGTTTTTTAGGGCTGCGAACAAAACTCAAGAAGCGTTTTTCATGCTGATGTACAAAAGATGTTGCTGTAGTGTAAATCAGATGCCTTTAACAGTAAAAAATGGCTCCAAAAATCAAAAAATGACCCCAGCAACCAAAATATGACATGTAAATGCTGGATCAGCTTCTTAAGTCCATCAATGGCATGCTGGAACCTGCAAAACTGATTGAAAACTCCAAATATGCAAGTTGGTTGTCAGATTTGAGATTGAAACCCCAGAGAAAAACTGTTTTTGTTAAAACTTTTCTGATTCTCAGGATCATCCAAAGATGCAAGAGAAGAGCATACTTCATTTTTTAAAAAACTACAATAAAGTTTATTTGCCCCCCCCCCCCCGAATCTCTCAAATAAGGAAACTAAAATCTACTCTTGCACATAGAAAAGCTCTGATACCATGTTAGAATCTGAAAAGATTAATAACCCAGAAAACTAGTGCAAAGAGTAAATATCTAAACTTTGAATGCAAATGATACAAAATCAAAATAGCATCATAGAGTTAGTCTCCAAGAGAGTAATGCAAATGCTGGAATCAAAATAGCATTAAGAGGACGCAAAAACAAGAGATGCAAATACAAGCCAGGTAGCATGCTTATATAGGCTAGGAAGAGGGAGGAGGTGGCAACACCAACCAATGAGGAGCAGCCATCTATCAGACTAAAGATAGCAAAGTATCTTCCCAAGATAGCTAATGGATGCTCACATGTAAGAAGGTGACACCTCACAACCATTCACCTAATAAGACATGCTTTATTAACCTAAGCAAGATTATTAAAAGTGTAGGAAAAACCTAGCAAAATAGGAAAAATAAAAAACTACACTAACAGTTTCTTCTCCCAATTTTATATCAAATACAATTCACAATAATCAGATGATTAACAATGAAGCTCTCACCTCTATTTATTCTTTTCCTCACCCTTCTAGAAGGAAATAAAATATTATTTAATTGCATTCCCATCAAATGTAGGCATAGTAAGCTTGTCTGTAGCCCTCTTCAACTCATTATTTTGACCCCTAGGCCTCCTATCATGTCTGAGTGACATGTAATGTTCTCTCCTCTGATTTACAAAGCGTTCAAAGGTCATCCTCTCCTAAACCTGCGGTGCTAATAATTCATATTCATCATTTGCAGCCATAAGGATATCTGCAAATGTCTCATCCTCAACTTTCTCTATTGGTTCCTGTACTGGTTCCTCTCTAACAAAAGTAAGATGTGTGGGCCTGTTTGCTATTCTGGAAAGAGTTCTATGAGTTCTAGGCGATCCCATTGCACTCATGTTATCCCCTTGTTCCAAATTTTGTTTGTCCCGTGGGTTCATGTGCTCAACCATGGTGGTGAGTGCTTGCAAAGCTTGAGCCATTCGCACTTCATATCCTATAACCATTACTCTAAAAAATTCCCTTATTTCCTAATCCTCATTCCTATTGTCTCTTGGTGGGCTACGCTCTTTCCTATCACCCATGGTGTCTGGCTGCCTGATAAAATCTTGTTCCCTGTCAAACAAAGCTTGCCTGATAATGAAAAATCTGTGAGAGCCAACCCTAGGTGGCTTGTGATTGCTAAACCCTCAGGATGGCAGGATTTAGCTCTAATACCAATGTAATATCCCTTGCCAAACTGACTGATTTTAGCTCAAGGAATATTGTCAAACACTTGTATTGTTGCCTTTCAATGCTAAGAAATTTAGAATGTTCACAAATGATATTACAATGCCTCTTACAATGAACTAATATGCAAGTGTAGTTCTTTTGATATTTTCAATGCATATACATGGAAACTAGATATGGAATGCATACCTACAACCAACTGACATTTTGACAAATAATTGACATACAACCATTATGCTCATCGTATATGCTATTAGATGGACATTTCGTCAAACAAATGGTATGCAACATGTATCTCATTTATTGAATTCATTCTCATGTACAATGTTGCTATGAGTTTACCAAGACAAATGACTTACAATAATGACTATAGTAATGCCAAAATCTAATCCTGAATTATCATAGCAAAATCATATGCCCTAAAAAAAAGTGCAATGTTAACTACTAATAGCTGCAAGAGGAACTTGATAATAGTGATGCCCAAGGATGAAGATGAATCAAGCATAAGTACTATAGCGCGACATCATTCTTGTGTACTGTAGTAGCCAACAATAAATGTATGCTCCAATTTAAGCACAAATAGAACTCTTGAATTGAAGCTCTCCTAAATACCAAATTTAATGTATATTTCACCACCTCAAATAGTTGCAACACTGAAGAGTTTACGTTCTCCAATGGTTGACTGAAATCAGAAACCTTAGTTTCTTCTCCTAATTTTATATCAAATGAAATTCACAATAATCGGATGATTAAGAATGAAGCTCTCACCTCTTTATTCTTTTCCTTCACCCTTCTAGAAGGAAATAAAATATTACTTAATTGCATTCTCTAGAAGCTTCCCCCTTTCCAATACAATAACTAGTTGTATTTCTAGAAAATGCACTCTCTAGAAGCTTCTCCCTTGCAATACAATAATTAATTGTGCTTCTAGAAAATCAAATTAATTAAATATAAAGTCACTTTTTAAATTTTTTTAATGAGTTAATAAGAAATTAATTTAATCAATTTCTCCTTATTTCTTCACTTAGCCTTTGGAGAATGCAAAGGCTAAGAACTCCACTGAGTTGCTAAAAAGATGGGGACATTACATGCAGAGCTCACATATTAACAAAAGTGGTGTGGTTGTTTTAAAAGGGTACACAATCAATCAGGAGGCTATAATAGTAATAGTAGCCTAAACCTAATAGCCAAAAATAAGAAAATTTTGGGGAAATAGGAGAAAACATCTTTCACACAAGCAGCTCAAACCCACTAGGCCGAATGCCTCAATAAATATCCAAACATAAAATCATACCCAAATTAAGACAAGTTTTACATAAACAAAACTCTAGCGTTACTAGAATCTAGCTATGTTGTGAATGAATGTGAACATAAATAACATTTTGGAGAATGTACAAATTACTACGGAAATATTGGTCAGAGGTTGGAGGCAACTGATAAAGCCAATGTGAACATGAACCCTCAAAGATAGTTTACACTCAATGACAACAAAAAATGCCAGCACAAACCATATGCCAAATGTCCCATTGTGTTCGGCTTGATAACTAGATAAGGTGATTCTTGCAAGGATGTTGAGTATTATCCTAATCAATTAGCTCTTAATCATCCATATAACATAGTACAATATTGATGCCCAATTACAATTTTCTTAAATGAAAGACACGATTTTTTCTTTTCATAAAAACCCAACTTATTTTACCCATTGAATTGACTTTTCATCATGACCAAGAAACAATTAGCTCTGAAATAATTTTCAAGACAGGCTTTTCGAAAACCCTACCACAAAGTCCATTTGAATGTAAGGTGAGAAAGACATAAAGAGGAAGGGGACAAAGTATAATGTGGCCCTACACAAACAAGCTAATGGTAAACAAAACAACCCAGGCCGGACGCAAGGCCACATGAACGCAAGTATTGGGATGGCCCCAAAAATAGTAAACATTTATCTATCCATGGCCAAAAACAAAAAAACAACATTCATTCAATACATACCAAATGTAAATGTTGAACTTCCAAACTCTATAGTAAAGGAATGAAACTTATGAAGATGCAACAAATACCTTCGATAACTACAACAGAAGATTTTGTGAACTTAAGAAACCACTTCCATATGCAGGAAAAAGCGGAGCAGTCAACAAAAATGTATTATATGCCACCATTCATGATAATGGCACCATGAGCAATGGTTTCAATAGATATTTGTTGTGACTGAAATGTAGGGTGCTGCATAAATGACCATTAGATACACCATCTAAAGTGATGGGAAAAATATATTGCATTATTCACTCACACTCATGGGAAACATATTACACTCCCAATAAATTATGTTACTGCATTGTCGCATCCTCTATGAGACTAAAAACCACAACTTCAACCTACCGTAGATAAATGCAGTTTGCTATCAATATATGTTAGTAAAAACGTAGCACAAAAGTATTATTTTTAAATAACAAATATCGTAGTAAATGTGAACGGTAAATGTGTTAAAGCAGATTTAAATTAATGTGGATGACAAAATGTAGATTTTGTCGGACTATGCATCGCATGATGACACCACATCAACAAACCAAAAAGAAAAAGAAATAAGGATCGATGAATGAGTCCACTTCAATCATCTTGTAAGGCATTAAATATACTCTCAATCATTGATCAACAAAGCTAAGTTGATTTCTTCAGTATAGTATACCTTCAGCGTAACAAGGTAATATCAAATTATATTATTATTATTAACATTTTGAGGATAAGACTGTTATTATGAAAAACATAAATATAAGGTGTATAAAAAAATAAAAAGAACAAGATTGCTTTATGAGAAATGAATAATTTTTTTAATCAGAAATGATAATTTCCTTTTATTTTTGCATAGTATAATTTTTATTAGTTATTTTATGAATAGGGATATATTTTATAAATTTAAAATTCTATAATTAATAGAAAATTCTATAAATAATCAATAAATATTTCTCTTTACAATTAAAAGAAATATATCAATTTAAAAATATTTATTTCTTAAATATATTATTATAATTAAGTTTGCTTATGATTGGGTAAGATATAGTTTTCATAATTAAATTCTTAAAAAAATATTTTGTAAATTAAATTCATTTCTAAATACATCTAGAATTGAAAGGGAAGAAATGCATTACGCTTTAATTTTTTGAGGTGAATGCAATTATGTTTAATTACAATCTATACAAATCTATATTTATAAACAATTTTCAAAAATCTTGTTGATATGGACGGAGCTCCAAAAAAAGAGGTCATATAATACCAATTGAGTTGAACTAATTATAATTGAGAAAAAATATTTTTAAGAATTTGTTTAATTGATGAGAAATATGTAAACTTTAGAAATATTGAAATGTGGTAAAATACTTGAGTGTAATTTGGTTGATGTCTACAAAATGCAATAGTACTAGCGTACATCAAGTACAATAACACTACAAATTTTGATAAGTAAGAGATTTTTTCTTCAAGTCAAATTCTGATATTGCTAACATGATTTAACTATGTAGTTTTTGAATCAAACTCATTGACTCATGTTTCATGAGTACTGATTCGCACAAATCCATCTCTCATGAGTAGTGCTAAGTGTTTAATTTATTATCATGAGAGATGGATTTGTGTGAATCATTACTCATGAAACATGGGTAAATGAGTTTGACTCAAAAACTACACAGTTAAATCTTGATAGAAATATCATAACTACAAATTTTTGAGTAACTTTGTTCTACTTTGTAGCCTTATTAGTTATATTATGGAATTATGGATAACTTTTCTCTATTCTCACATTTTGATGATTTGGTTTTGATTGTGTGTGTGTGTGTGTGTGTGTGTGTGTGTGTGTGTGTGAGAGAGAGAGAGAGAGAGAGAGAGAGAGATTTAACTTTCAAAATAATTTAAAAGTATTTTTCTTTACATTTTTTTAGTACAACATATTTAGAGAATAAAAATGGATTTTTAATTCAAATAGTATTTCAACAATTAACTTAATCTAAATTTTCCTCTTTATCAATGTTTAAGCTATTAAAATAGTATTATTATATATACATTTAAAATATATGAAATGATAAAGTAGTTCTAATTAAATAGATGTAATACCCCTCATTTGCTATCATTGTAGGCATAGTTGTTAAAATTCTATATGACTCTTCTATAGATGTGTTAGCCCTTATTTAATATTTGAAATGCAATACTTTGATATGTTGAACAATTGATTATGTTAGGTTGTAACAATTTCCTACTTGCAATGATGATGTTTTAATTTCCTACTTGTAGTTAATGAAATTACTTGTATGATGTTGTTATATGGTGTGTCTTAGAAAGATGTTTATTATGTCCTCAAGATGATCAGATGTTCATGTTAGAATATGATGCTATTTATATTTAGCATTTACTATTACACGTACCCCATACTTGCATGTGTATGGTGTGTGTCTATTTTATATTATGTTTGACGTGCCTAATAGTTGAGTGAGGGAGTCGTAGTCACTTGCTAGTCGAGATCTACATGATGTAACACTCACCACCATTGTCTATTTCGCTTAGATATATATGTACATCTCTTTGCTTATATTTTATACAGATTTGCAAGTATTGGGCATCATCTTCCTTGAATTGACAGGATGAGCGTGTCATATCACAATAACTCAATGGTAACAGTGACGAGATAATGTTCAAGTCTAATCCCAACCATAGCCTAATTAATTGTCTTGAAAAGGAGGACATGTATATGATTTTCCACCCTTTTTAAACCCATGAATTTATCTTTGTTTGTATTGTTTAATTTTGAGCTTTGATCAATTGTGGTAATGTTGCTTTTATGTGGATTTGGCTGTGTGATTTATTTGATAAATGATTTAATTATAATACTTAGGTTAATCATATAGTATTGAGAATTATTTTTAAAAAATTATTAAAAAGAAAATATTAAAATATGAGAATTTTGAATTAATTGAAAACTAATTAAATATGTGTTTTAATTTAAAAGATGTATTTAGAAGTCTATTTGAAAAATTAATTAAATAAAATTAATATATGAAAATATTTAATTAATTAGAAATCAATTAAATATGTGCTTCAATTTAAAAGATTTTAATTTAAGAAGTTGGATACAAAAAGAATTAAAAGATAAACATTTAATATTGTTTTATTATAATTATTTATTTAATAATTAATTAAATTAGAATTGCATTTAAATGAATTTTAATTATTATTATTTTAAATAATAAAATATGCTTTAAATAATGCTTGCACTAATTAATAAAGTGGAGGAAAAGAAAAGAAAATAATATTTTAATTAAAAAATTCTTTAAGTGTGTATTAAATTATTAAATAATTAAAATAATTATTATTTAATAAAATTAATGACTTTTAATAATTGGGGAACATAAATTCTAGTTAGGGTTATGGTTCTTTATTAGAGAGTTTGTAGTTCATTTGAGGGACATAAAGAGCAAAATGTGGAATTTGAACAAGAGAATTGTTGAAAGTTTTGTAAGATATGGATTTGTATGTGTTCACATATTGTCTCAAATTTTGATTGTGGTTTTGAAGTAGGATTTGAAAGCCAATTGTATTGAAAGTTTTATGTCTTCTTGGATGCTTGTATAATGATTAATAATTTATTATATTGATTTTTAGATAATGAATTATGTTACAAATTTTGATTGAGAAAAAATTGTAGAAAAATTTAGAAAATTATTATGACTATATTCTTGTAAAAGCCTTCTAATATAAGAAAAAATTGAAATAAAACAATAAGTTGAACAATTAGGATTTCAAGCATAAATTTGTTATTAGATCAATGTGATTATCATAATTTTTTAAAATAAAGATAAATATTCTTCTTATATTTAAAATGATTTAATTGCAAAATTTATTGAAAAATCAACTAAGTACATTATGATCGCATGATTTGATAGATCAAAAAGCATGAGAAAAAAACTAATTGCATGCTTATTTTTATTTTATAAAAATATAATATATTTTAAGTAGTATGTGAATATTTTTTGTATGATCATGAATCATGTTTAGATTTTGAAAGAAGATACTAACTATTAAGCTAAGATGTTGATTAGTAAATTATATCTTAATGTATTTTTTATGTTTTTTACAAATGAAGATATTTTTTTTAAGTATTTAAATTCATTTGTTTTGTTTCAAGGCACCTAAATTTGCCTAAATTTGATGGATGATAAACTTGATAAAAAGATAAATGCATATTATTGTTGCTCTTTGATTAAATCTATTTAAAATAATAATTGTTTCTACTAAGCTTGCTTATGATAGAGAGATTTTTTATTTAATTGTCATAATAAACATCATATTGTTGGTAAGAAATGGTAAAATTATATTCGAGTGATGAAAGAGAAAAAATTCACTACTATACATTATTTTTTCAATCCTCTATATCTCCAAGTTAATTACATCATTTTTTATCCCCTGTATCTCCAAGTTGAATGAGTATGAATTTCCCTATTTCATTTGATAAGTTTTGGGAGGGAATCGTGTGGTAGTACAATATAGCACCAATGTTCTGACCACACTAATAAGAAAGGTTTTCAAACCCAACTATACCTGGTCATTATGTATTTAAAAAGAACATATATATAATTACTATAACAGTAGAGAAAACATATTATTATAATTTATTCGCTTTGAGCTGTGTGATCAAATAAATGTGGGTTTTAAAGTGATTATCATTATTAAATTGCATTCATTTGTGGTTAACTTCAGATAAACCCACGATTGGCACATGTAAAGATGATAAGGCAATTATAGAGAAAAGATTATATGTGATGACAAAGAAGTTGAAATCTAATGATGATTGTACAAGACGTTTATAAAGTATCAATTCATCTAAATGACGGGGAGCGTAATTTAAATATTAATTTGCTCCAACTGGATTGAACAGCATGAGCATGTTATAAGTGTTAGGTTTAAAAGATTGCTAGAATAATCTTTTTAATGATGATTAAGAGTGTTAAGATTATGCCCATTCCAATTTATTTTTTAATTTTTTTATATTGAATAAAGTAAATAAAAATATTAAAAGTAAAAGCTACAAAAGTAGTTAGAGATGTAAGAAAGTAACTGGAGATGTAAGAATTAGCTTATTGCAAGACTGAAACTTCATCATAACTTTTCTTTAATTTGATTCTTAACAATTAACATTTACTCTTCAGCGCCAGAGAAAAGCTATCCATCCCAACTAACAGCTTAAAAAAGTAAAAGAAAGAAAAAAACTTGTTCTTTAATCTAATTCTTAACATTTACTATTTTACTATTGAGCGCCAAAGTTAATGCATCCCAACTCGTTTTAATCGCATACCCAGACAAGATATAAAAACCTTCATTTCCTACCAAAATAGATATAATTGTTGATCAACTGCAAAATACTACTCTTGGTTTAAAATCCTATTTCTTATATTTTACGCATTCCTGCCTGAACTATCCAAATACAGAACTTGAAAGTATAAATAAATCATAGCAAATATCAACGAAGGAGCCGTCTCACTTCACAATAATTACACCAAAATAAAATATGCGTTGAAATCATTCATGAACTTTGCCTCTTTTCAGTGTATAACTTTCGAACAAAAAGGATGTGATGTCAAAGCCTTAAAATGTTAAAATTTGCCCACCTAATTACAAAACCCAATCTTTTCAGTTTCGGTTAAGGCTGCGTAATTTAAGTTACATTTTTCATTTGGAAGACATTTTATTGAAAATCAGTAAGCATATGTTGCATGTTTTTTTGAAAGTAAGCAAGATCAAGAAATCACCATACTAACCTCCGCGAGTTCCTCGCACTGTTTCCAAAACTAATGTTTTTAAGGCGAAATTATCCAGAGTACTGCATTACCATTTTTCTATTTTGGGGTATATCCGTAGAAGATGCTCACGAGCTATTGTGTGCTTCATTGTTCACCTCTTACTTCAAGGACGTAGCACATAAAATTCAAGGACCTAGATTGCACAAATAATACATCTAGATAAAAGCACAAAAGCTTTAAAAATGTTTTGAACTCTAGAATATTTTAAACAAGAACAAAAATTTTAAGTTTCTGAGAAACACATCTACAGGTTAAATTCTGTTAATTATAGGAAACTGCAATTCCAATATAATTCCAGGACTTGATGATTTCTCGGGGAAAAAATTTAACCAAACTCCTCCACCTAACCATTCTCTCAATGAATGCAGATTATGTATGCGCTCCTACTGTGTCCCTCAGTTACATATAAAACACAAAGTTCATGACAGACATGTTCACTACAAGCACTGAAATACTTTAAGACAGATTTCTTGTTCACCACAAGCACTGAACAGTGCCGTCAAAAAATCACTCCACTCCAGTCATGTTATGTCTCACGCCTTGATCTCCTCTGCCGAGGAGCTGTACCTTCTTCTCCTATCTCATTTTCACTTCCACTTCCAGATTTCTCCTTCTCTCCCACATTCTCTGAACCTGTCTTTTCCTCAGTAGCAGAAGCAGAAGCAGAAGCAGAAGCCGCCTCCTGTGCAGGCTCTTCTTTTTTCTCAACAGCCACCTATCAGATTTGCCAAGTTTCATCATAAGCAACTAGCATTTACAATAAATTATCACAAAACAAAGGACTAACAAGATTAACAAAACATTGTAAGAAGGAGAACAAACCTGTGGTTTCTTCCCACCAAAGAGAATCTTGAACAATATTGACAAGATAACAACGAAAACGGACACCAAAATGCCAATTGTCAAATTGGGTTTCTTTTCACCTTGCTCAATTAAATCCTGTCATATACAACATCCATCTAACATTATAAACACAATCGTTCAATCCCTGTAACTAATTGACAAGAGCATAGAAACTAACAGTCTTCATTGCCCTCTTCCAGCACCAGAAAAACACTGGTAATATGGAATCTACAGACGAAAAGTATACTTACAATGAGCTTTAACTTGTAGGCAGACAAGAATGAAAGATCTGCTATGCTATACAAAACTTCAAATACCTTCTTCTGCAAAAAAGGAGAAAGCGTAGTGAGAATTTTCGGAAATTATTTCAAACAAATAAAAATAGCAGCTGATGAATGCATTGTGAAGGAAAACGATGTAAGCTACAATGAAAGCCCTAAGTAAATATAGAATACCTGATAACCAGTGAGCTCCCCTGGTAAGGTATCTTCAGCATCTTCCTCCTTTTGTTTTTCTTTCTCAACAGTAAATTTCCCCTTCCACGTTTTCTCTCTGTACTCCTCTGCAACCTTCTCATCCAATGCAATTAATATGTTGTCAAACAAAATTCCATCTTGCATCGTCCAGATCTCAATGCCAATAGCAGCTATTGGTTCTAAATTGGGCCTTTCCAACTCAAAGTACTCTGGGTTGGGAATCTGTTGAGGCTTCCAGATACCCTTATAATTAGGGTTATCAATCATAGGGGCATACCATTTTCCCTTGTAAGCGGGATTGCTCTTCATTGGTCTCTTCCATTCACCGCAACCAGGTGCCTCTTCACACTTGGGATTGGTAATCTTTGGTGCTTCCCACTCTCCATCTTCTTCATCATCCCAATCATCTGGCTTTGTAGATTCAGGATCATCAATTTCCTCAGGTTCGTCATCCAACCAACCTTCAGGCTTTTCAGCTTCCAGATCTTCAATTTCCATTGGGGCTTCCTCGTCCCAATCTTCAGGCTTGGTTGCATCAGGATCTGGGATCTTGGCTCTCTCATCCCAGTCTTCGGGCTTCTTATCATCTGGATCAGGAATAGTTTTAGGTGGGATGAGGGTAGGCTCAAAATCATCCGACAAAAGATTTGCCTTTTTCTTCTCTTCTCCATCTACCAAAATCCTCACTTCATTATCAGGCTTGATGATGGCTGTATAAACATGGGTCAACTTATCAGATGGAACAGAGGGAGGGAACTTGAGATGGTGCTCAACATATTCCCCAGACTTTGGATTCTTATGTTTGTAAATGAAGTGCACTTTATTGGTAGCTCCACATTTGTCTGGCCCAAACATAATGGAGTATGGAGCCTCGTTATCAAACTCCTTTGGCTTCCATCCAGCTTCTTGTGGGCGGAGGAACTTCAAGTATGCACCTCCACACTCAAGGCCATTCTGTAAGCGTACTTCATACTGCAAGACTAATGACCCATCTTTAGAGTCGACAGTCACTGGTAATTCTTTAACTATGGCATACTTCCTTGCAGGTTCACTAACAAGAAGACCATAGTCCTCGTGACCTTTACTCTTGTCATGCTTCCACACACCTGAAACAAAAATAACCAAGAAAACCGTTAAAATTAATCATTAGGAAATGAATATAGCACAAGCTAAGACAAGTTGATTAATAAACTAAACCCTACAAACAACACAACACTGCACCTGCCCACTACCTACAGGATGTGAACAGAATAGTTAAGTAATGAAATTTAGTTAAGAATTACCAACAAAGATGTGCAACCTAATCCAAAAGGTACAGTTCCAACCCAAAGATTGTGGATAACAACATACAAATCTACAATTAGTGCAATCCAAAATGATTCACCCACAAATAAACTATCTCGTACAAAATTTCCTTTCCCGTCAGGTGGTCCTGTAATTGGTTTGGATAACTGTACAATTATCATCATTTAAAACAGATATAAGAAAATGCAATAGTTCAAGGTTTAGATAACAGATTTTCAACTAAGTTACTGCCAACTGTTATACCGTTATCCTCAAAATTACAGAAAGCTCTTCAGTGAGTGTGCCTGAATATTTCCCCCAAAAAGGTATTATTGCTATAATTTCTAAATAGCATGAGACTATCTTGCTGTAAAATTCCAATCCGTATCATGATGCTGCCATAAAGCTACTAAAATGGTGAGCCGCTAACAATTTTTAACAGGACGGTTGGACCGTGGAAAATGGTAAATGGAAAACTACCATAATGCATAAAACGTAATTCTCTACTAAAATTTTGGCATCACTATAATTTAGATAAAAAATTTGAACTTTAATTATGGGTATGCGGGTAAGAAGTATATAGCCACTGCTTAACCAAAAGTAGTAAACATGATTGCACGTTCTTCACTAAAATTAAATGCTCTACACTACCGTGCCTATATTTTTCATTACAACTTGGTATAACTTTAAATGGTATTTGACCGTTTCAATGTAAAAATGAAACTAAGATCCAGGTGGCATATTCAGTAGAACAGCTGGATATATACTTAAGTCTTACGCATCTAACACCAACACTAACTCATCAGATGATTGCCATGACACTTACAGTGGCAGTACACAAAGGGGTATAGTTTAAGCATTAAATCTTTAATCTTTCGAGATAGACTCAGGAAGCTTTGATCAAAGTTTTTCAGCTGGTGAAATTAGAAAACTGTGCGCAAATTTAAGAAAACCAGTAACAAGCCGTAATCTATTTTTGGGATTTTCACTTTGTTAAAAGATTAAGAGACAGCAGTTTACTTTAAAAGTTAGATGGCGTCTTGAGAGCTTTTTCTATCCACAGTTCAAGTCAGATATTGTCATTGTCATACCCTGGTTTTAGCCTAAAACTTAGTACTTTTAATTAAAATAGCTTTGAATTTCATAAAAAAAAATGTTTGGAGTAACTTCCATTAGGATTAACAGTTTTGATGTGTAAACTAAACTGAAAATACTCATGTCGATGGAATAACTGGATTTGCATTTAGTGGAAACAAGTGTAAGGAGAAAATTGCGAAACAATTTAATCACTAGTGGCACTGCAATGGGATGGTTTTGTCAAATTAGGGATGCTCAGTGTTATATAGTTACACTCAAATAATTTTGCTGTGTGTTTAGTCATGACATTGGCAAAGCCTACGTTTCCCATGTTTAAAACATAGAGTTTAAACCTACCTATCAAAAAAAGAGTTTATCACTGGTATCAACTACCAGCAGAACAAACAGATGTTCAGTTTTGACACTGGGATTCTCTGCTACAATATTCGGTACAAATTGCAGTACTCTAAATTTAGTAGACACCTTGATTCATGTACTAAATCAGGTCCACTTGGTAAACACCTTGGCTCATGTACTAAAATAGGTCTACGCCCCAGCACAAATTGCAGTACTCTAAATTTAGTAGACACCTTTATTCATGTACTTAAAGAGGTCCACTTAGTAAACACCTTGGTTCATGTACTAAAACAGATCTATGCCCAATCACAAAACATAAATAGAGTCGTTCACGATACTAACCTTTATAATCCTCCTTCTCTGATACGATCCACTTGCCCTCGTAGGGCTCATCAAAAGATTCATAAAATAGCTGCACAGAACCAGAGTTATCTCAATACCGAGAACATAAATCCCAAGCACCGTATAAGATTTAAAATCGTTGACCAGATATACTGAAGGAAGATGAAACAAGAATCCATATGGATAAGCCATTAAATACAGACTTAAATGAAAACCTATTATCTTGCAACATTAGTATAATCTACTCCAGATTAAGCCAAAGTTAACTAGAGTACTTGTGAGATTCCCTAATTTTAACATTCAAATCGTTTATTGTGCAGCATTAAGATAAATTTCCCCAGATAAAACCAAAACTACGTGAATAATCTTCACAAGTTTTATTTCGCTCTACATAATGACAAATCAAAATTGTTTATAATTTAACACAAGACTGAAACCCCAAGCAAGATCCAGCTAAGAGAGCATGTGTGCGATGAAATGTCACTACGATCTACTAAAATTAACCCGACATCAAACGTAATTAAACGTCAATCAAAAAACCCTAAGTGAAATATCCTCAAGTAAGCATGTATCCCACCAAACAGAACAACGATCTCAAAAGCTTTACACTCAACACTGGATTTGTGTAAGAACTTTCTTAAAACCCGGCCAAACAAATTTGTGCTCTGAAGAAGTTTACTTGGATTTCTAGGGTTTGCCAGACATAAATCACAAACCCAAATGCTAACAAAAAGTACGTGCAAGCCTGTAAACGATTCTCACCGGTTCAGAAGCTGAAACCAGGACATTCAGCGGTGCAATTGCACACAGTAGAGCCAAAAACAAAGTTATCCGCCACCGATCCATCGTGACCAATTAAAGCACCTGCAAATCCAACATAATTTGCACAAATCCAACGTCAGGAGCTACCGAATTCAAATCCACTTAAAATACACCCAAAAAATAGGTCATAGCTCAATCCCTAAAAAACACAAGCCCTAACAAAGAGAGCCAGCAGTTGGAAATGAAGAACCAAAACAGGAAAACGAATAACATTGATCGCAACCCCTACGAATTCAAAAATACACACGCAGATCATTTCTCAGTAATTCAGAAACATCAGATGCGGTCTTGGTCGATCTAAAAAGTGCAAAATCTTTAACTATGCTTCACTGAAACGTTAAAAACCCACCTTCACGGGATCAGAAGAAAACAGCCGATCGCACTTCCAATTTGAATCTCTCCACTAAAACGGTTTCCAGCGAGCTTTAATAGCGCATTACTTTCAGTTTTTGAGGGTTTCCAGAATTATTAATACGGGAAAATGGAAGATGAGGGTCTTAGGTCTAAGGCTTGCATGACCCGACCGCTACACGTAGTGCCGACCAATGGCGTTTGCGCATTCCCGAAATAAGGCAATGGGAGCTTGACACGTCATGCGCCTGACGTGCATTACTTTGAGAGGACCACGTCAGCATAGTTTTCGGCCACGCTGGACGTTAGTATGTCGGCCTTTTAAGAGGTCAAATGGGATTATCGATTACAAGGCAAAGAAACTTGATTGTTAGGGTTGTGGAAGGCTATTCGTCAAGATTGAGATCTAGCAAAGAGACCCAACCATTAGGAGGTGCAATTGGGTCAATAAAATTTTGAGAATGTATTTTGTGAAAAAAATAAATCATTTTTCTATAGTATCTAAAAAAAGGAACACTTTATCCAATTTTCACATCATTTCTATTTCATTGTAAGAATATTACTTGATGTAATGAGAAGGTATGTCTTTTTGAATCTCTAATTAGATTGGATCTCATATAATTTCTAAGAGAACATTTTGTTTCAAGCTATAGTGGATGTTTTCTTCCCCGTTCTTTTTTCCCTTGTGTCTACACTTTTTAATAAAATATGACAATAGCCTTTTCTAGAACTTTAAAAAAAAAAAAAAAAAATTAAGATGTAAGTTATACATGGCTTGAGCATTTAATAGATAGTGTAATTTTTTTAAATCAAAAGTTTGGATATAGTCAAAATTAGAAGCTTACTTTACATAAATATGACTATGGAAACTTAATGTCTATAATTAAGTTACATTTTTTCAATATTTGAGATGGAAGATAAAAGAGTGGATGGAAATATAGGTCGAGATAATTTAGAGACAAGGAATGAATATATAAAAATGTGTGCAAAATAGTGAAAGCATGGAAAAGGATAGAAACAAAGTGAAATGGATGTGGATAATAATTCTCTATTAGGAGGTACAATTATGCAAAAAAGATTATGAGACTATCTTTTGGAAAAAGATTGTTGCCAAAAGCATAGTTTTGAGAATCAATACGATATCATTTGAAATGTTGCTAAAAGCATCTAGCATGCTTGGAAAATCATTATGCATGGCTTTAGTGAGTTGCTTCTAGCTTTTAAGATGGGTTATCCTTTAATTTGTACAATCTTTAGTAATGTTTATTTGTTTCGATTCAAGGGCTCCCTTCGCATGATTTTTTTTCCAAAGCTACTATGAACCTTAGCTCTTGAGAGGATTTGATAATACGGTACTATCTTGCCTAGGTTGAAAGATATTTGGCATTGTTACACAAACTCTTATGTTGCATATAAATCATGATACTAGCATTTGTGTAGTCAAGCCTTCATAGAAAGATTAGTGTTGGTTTCCCAAAACCACTTTTTGTAATTACAAGCCAAATTTGGGATATCGTTAGCTCTCTCTACATCTTCTAATGGTGTTTGTTTTGACTTTGTGGTGGCATTTTCAATCACCTTTATGAGTTTATCAATTCTAATTTCACAACATCGATGAGCCCAAACTCACCCATTTTGCTTGGTGTATTTTTTTTCAAGGCTTACATATGGGCTTCCATCTTCAACATATGATTTTACAAACCTTTGTTGTTTGATCTTAGTTAAAAATTAAGTCCTTCAAATACCTCTTCTAGTTTTAGTGTCGTGCTCAACAACTTTCGAGCTACATTCATAACTTTTTTCACCCCTTTCAACTATAGCCTTGTTTTAGGTATATGACTCTTCTGGGGGATTGGCATGATATCCCTTCAACTGTGCTCAAGTCTAGCATTCTTTTAGGGTTGAAATTTCATTTTTTCTCGTGGAAAGATAAGAATGTTATTTTTTTTCTCAAATCTGTTAACATTACTTTTTTTAATTTTTCAGTAAAGCTTCTATTTTCTTTAATGTCATGCTCCTTATTCAAGTTCAAGACAACAAGGTGGGATTGGAGGTTGCTCACCTCTAGGAGTTATTGGATCATTGGGGTAATGCCTCAAACATTATGGCTAAAGTCCTTATACATAACCCACACCTTCTCTTAAACATTATTTGCCTCGCATCCATATACATGGTCAAATATTTTTAGCTCGATGCTTGTAATCTCCTAGATTGCAAGTGTCTCATTGAAACTTAAGCGAAAAGGGTTGTTCGACTTGGCATTTCTTTGACTCACCTCCTTCTAAAGACATTCCTTTTGGGTGGCCCTTGGGTTGGCCACTAGTGGCGGTAGAGGTTGTTCATTGACTAGTGGTGGTATAGTGATTATCAAAACTTGTCAAAGTGGCTCCCTCAGTTGGATCTACTTATTTCATAGGGGTAGAATGAATACAAAGACAATTAGGAGGGACAAGATTGAGCAAGAAGGGCTTTTCTATTCATGACATCACTCCATATCCCATTGATGTAAGGGGTAAACTAGATAACCAAGAGCTCTTATTATAATTGTTGTTATGTCACTTTCCAAGCATGACCTTGTATCTTTCTAACTTTTTTTTATAATGGCCATGGATTTTAATAAGAAAAATCATATACACTTATTCATCTAAAAAGTCTAAAAAATGGAGGACTAAGGTGAACTAGAATCAAAATTTTATCAACAGTTATAAAACCTATTATAATTCAACCCAAGCTTATTTAAAAAACTTGTTCTTTTAGGAATTAGGTGTTGTCCACCTCACATAATTTTTAATGTGTGTGATGTAGCTAGGGGGGCCTAGAAGCATGTGTCTTACTAGGGTTTTATTGAGTCCACTTTATGTGTTGTATGTAATATTTAAAAAAAAATGTAAGGGTCACACACTAGGAAGTGTATTTAATATAATATTAGGGAAATATTAATAAAATAAAATTTATAACTTGATGTTAAATGAGTGGTTTACCATTTAGTGATTTTATGTGAGCGTATCTCTTAAGAAGCAAATACAAGTTAGCTTGTCAGGGTATTAAGTCTTTTTCTAAGGAGTGTATATGTGAATCATGAGTTGGGAAGTGAAGATTCATTCCTAGACACATGGATGATGCTCAAAAAATGTCTGGTGTTTCAAAGGTGTTTATGGAGGCTCTCTACATGTATTGTAATATTTTATTATTGAATAATACATCAAACATGGATTTTTTTGTCAATGGGTTTTTCCCTTGAGGGATTTCTCAAGGTATATCTTGTGTTTCTTGTGGATTGTTTATATGATCTTTGTACAAAGGTTATTATTTAAGCTTATGTGCATGATTTTATCTCATGGATTATGTAGAAGATGAATTACAAGCACCAGATATTATTGCATTTTTTCCTAACAACTCTAAGACACTTAAAGGATTAGTGAAGCTTAAGGAATAAAATATCCTATAGTGTTGAAGCATGGATGCCTTGATATATGTATACATTTTTAATATCCTTTATAAAAAATAACATTTTACCAATAAATCAAGAAAAGAATAAGGGAGACATGCATGTTGAACAAGCATTTCATTCCAAAGGTGTTATTCATTAATGGTACCTAAGAACAATGTTATACCTAAGAAAATTTCTAGAATCTTTGTGGAGCCACTCTTAAAGAAGCAAGGACAAAGTGTAAAGAAAAATATGTTAAATTTGTACCTATTTTCTAGTGTGTTACTAAGAGTTCACCACCACTTATCATAGTGAGGACCATTTACTTGAGAATGTCAAATTTTCTAGTACCTAAATTTGAGATGAGGATGTCCCAAACAATGCTCTTTATAATTTTCTTGCATAAAACCTAAGTACTCCCATGGATTATTTATTTACTCAAATTCATGAATTTTTTTATATTACATGTTATTGTATGGATCTGTATTTATGTCATTTTTGTTTATCCCATGTTTTTTTGTGCATCTTTTATGCCCACTTCACCATTTATATTATAGTTTGTTTTCTTATTTGGAGGGATTTCTCATTTCATGTCATATACATTTAGCTCCTATTAGGTTCCATACATCTTATTTCTTCTTATTTCTATGTTTTGTAATTATGTTTACTCATATTCTTTGTTAGTTCTATACTACAAGCTCGCATGGTCATAATGTTTCATGTTTGCAATGTCCAAGTGTTATATTTTTATGTGTTATTATTTTAGGACATTTGTAATGTTTACACATTTTTTTGGTATCAAACTTACATATTTATCATTTAATGATATATTTCTCATAAAAGTATACCTTACATTGTTTATTTACATGTTTATGATTATAATTCTTATATAAAAGCATTAGAAGTTAGCAACATGTCAATCAATCATAATGCTTCACATGGCACTTCTTGATATATAGTACAAAACCTAAAAATTTAGAGATACATCATGTGGCAAAGAAACCAGATGAGTAGTCCATGCATTAAACATCAAAGACAACCCCAAATTGATGACAATAAAGCAAGAAAGTGTCCATTCCAAACACCAAATCATGCATGAATAGAGAAATTTGAATTTAGAGGGGCATGAATATCATAACCCATAAGTGTGATTATGTGTGATGTGATCCATGTCACAATGAACAATAATTCCCCCACTCAAAAATCATTTGTATGTTAAAATAACACTTCAATATCTTTATCATTTTACACTAAAGGAATATGCCTATGATATAGTTCATAGCCATGAATCAAATTATGCATTTTAAAATATACAAAACTAGTGCTTACTAAAGTTACTCATCTTGTTAGTCAAGTATACCCAGCCAATGTGCCAATAGTCATGACTTAAATGCCAATTTTGTATGTCATACACAATTTTAACAACTCATATTAAAGGAAAGAGATATATAAGTTTGAATTCTAGATACTTAAATAGACCCCTCAACAAAGATATCAAAAAACTGAACTAAAAATGATCATTATAAAATTTGAGGAATACTTTTCCAATTGGAATACCATACCCAAAAAAAGAGAATAATATTCCATAAGGGCATGATAAGCATGACCAATAGGAAAGCCTATGAGTTATGTAAACCATGCCCCCATGAATCATCAACTCTCTCATCCCTAGTTAGCATGTCAATAAAAAACAATCATAAATAGTTCATACTGAAGCTAATAAGAGAATTAAAGCTTATTTGTTTTAAACCTAAAAATGTGCATTGCTCGTTAAAACATTAAAATGAATGGATAGAAGTACTTATTTAGTCAATTCTAAATATGTTACTTGATTCTTAATATATTTTTTACCCAAGAAATCAATAGATTAATTTACCTCTTTGTAAAATGAAAATTTGAAGTAAGAATCAAAGAATTATAACTGGGCTGAAATCTTGTCCAATGAGTATTTTACTTGGTATACCATTAATTTTTTACTAGACACGAGATATAAAGAAACCACTAAGTCTACCTTAATGATGATACACTTTATAATGAGATAGATGGCTATATCCAAGCCAAAAGAGAGGGCCTAAAATTCAACGTTATTATTAGTCTTGATTCATATACATTTGCATTCAACCTTTACAATGTTTCACCCATGATCTAATATGAAAATTCCAATTCTAGATTTTCCCATATTTCCTCAAAAGCCCCATTATGATTAAGATGATTCTTAAATTTAGGAGGAGGTCTCCACTTAGCCATCTTTCTTTTTTCATTCTTAGATAAAAACTTATCAAAATTGCCATGGTTTGTCAATAGCTTTAGAGCTCCCCAATAAATAGAAATCAAACTTATCCCAATGAGAAAATTGAATGGTCCCTCAATAGATACAAGAAACAAGATAAGAAGAAGAATTTTTTTGAAGCACTTTGATATTCCTCTAAAGCCAAACATTCCAAATAAGAATCGAAAGAGCTACAATCTAGATATAAGCATAAAATGGTGGAGTGAAAATGATGGACCAAGATTGAAACAATAATTTAAGATTAGGATATAATGTTTAATTCAATCCAAGGTTGGGGAATAGCCAATACTAATACTAAGATGTAAAAGGACAGTGGATGAAGAGATGATTAAGATATTTCATAGAATTTCCACAAAGTACACGTAAAAAAAAAAGAGATTCCCACTCTATCTAACTACATACCCATCAATATTTTATCTTGAACAAACAACCAATAAAAGGTACCATCCTTTGGTAAACAAGATTTATTCTAAAATAGCTTAGTTCACTAGTAGAATTGGCCTCTATTTTGGTCGTTAAAAATTTGACCATTGTTGGTTGAAAATCCTGGCCCATTTGACTAGTATGCCAAACTCATGACAATCCTGGTCGGTCATTTGGTTGAAATTTTGACGAAGGTTGGTTGGAAGTTTGACTAGCCTTGGTTAAGGTTTTGAAATTGGTAGTTACATTTTCGCATTGTGGTCGTCGAAACTTCAACCAATGTTGGTCGAAAATCCTAACCCATCCAACTGGGATGCCAAACCCATGATGATGCCCTTGTTAATGGGTTGGTCAAAAGTACGATGAATATAGAATGTTTTTAAAAATAAACACTTGAAGATAAATATCTAGACTAATCACCAATGACATCCTGGCCGATGATTAGTCTAGATATTTATCTTTAGGTGTTACTTTGCATTCTAAATAACCAATCCATGAGAAGTCAGTCCATGTATCCCTACAACTTGGACTCCATAATATGTAAAGAAGAGTTGTAATGGTGAGAATTCATCATGAAAAGATCAAGGTTAATGAAGCTCCCAACAAGCCAAACCCAAGCTTGTAAACATTTACCCAGCTTAGAAGAAGATGTAGCAGAAAAATGGCTATAGAAATATAAGCAAGAGGGGCCACTATATTCTAAGCTATTAGAAATATCTGCAAGGGACAAGTCAAAGAAAAGGAATTGATGATTGAGTTCCCACAAATTTTGTGTCAGATGTATTCTCTACAAAATTTGGCCCTGTACGACAACAATTACCTTTAAGACTTGACTAATTCATTTACTAACCTTGAATGTTTGAGAAAAATGGATGCTCAAGTTTGGTCAAAGTGCCAAAAGCTTTCTGTGAGAATAATTTGTTTGAAGACCTATCATAGTGAATCCCCAAATTTAAATGATAAACACAAGTGAAAATTTGTTTGACCCTAGCAAGAAGTGAAATGTGTACCTTTTGATTTGTAAGAATTTATGTTATCCTAAAGACATCTTTTATAATTTTTCCTATCTCATCATTCTTGTCTTTACCCTCGACCTCATTATTAATATCAACATGATGATGATCATATATAGTTTTGGAATGGCCCATATCATCTTCAATGGATATGGATTCATACAGTATCTCAAATATTTTATCTTTCTTAAGTTTATTTAATTGAGAAGGGCAATTGGATGTTGCAACATTAAAGATGTGTTAAATGATGTTTTTCAATCAAATGATGATCTTTGTGCCCTCAAACGAAGTAAAGGATTTGAGCAATATGCAATACAAATCCAAAAAGTCTGAAGAATACCTGCATGTAAAAACCTGTCACAGAGAAGAAAAAGACAAGAAGAGGCAAGGGTTTGCTCTGAAAATATGCAAATTGTATTCTTAGAATTGAAAAAGATGTAAGATAATTAGAAAAGATAAATCCTTATAGAAGGAGATCAAAACCCAAAAGGGGTAACCTAAAAGGTAAAAGCTATTTAATAATTACTAATTAATTATTAAATATGAATGCAAAAGGTGCATAAAGTGAAATCTTAAGAAGGGAAAAAAGGTAATTTAATTAATGAAATTAAATAGACCTTTTTCTCTAACATGCCCCATTAAGATGAGCAACAATGCAACTACAATTGATGCAAGGCAGAAAGCAAAGTTGGGTCCTGGTAACAAGGCCTGATGAGGTACCCAATCACAATCAAATTTTCTATGAAATGGAGAAATAGAGAAAACCCAGTGGGAAAAACTCTACTCCAAAAAGATATAGAAAAAGGATGCACAAATGAAACATCTCAAGAGAATCTCTCAAGACCATAAGTACAATGAAAGCCTCCATAATAGTAGCTCGAGACTCCATAGAACCCAAAATGGCAAAACTCCTGTGTCAATAAACATACCAATGTGGCTCCAATCTAAAGGAAACAAAGGCAATGGACAAGGATGAATTCAAGGTGTAATCAGAAGTCTTAGCTAATGCTCAAAGGAGAAAACATGAGAATCTTAAAATGGAATCTCCAATGAAGGTGGAATAATAGGTGTGTTGAATATGTCATCTGAGAGGAGATGTGTGTCCTTTGATATATCCTCAACAAATGCAATATGTGGCTCGATGATTGGAGCTGCAATAGTAGGCAATGTCAAAGAGAAATCTTGTGCAAGAGATGGTTTCTAAATAGGAGTTGGAGGTGTGGAAGTCACAACACTGGTCTTAGGAACAACACATAAGTTCAAGCGACCTGACTTCACCTCAATAGAATCTCATGAAAAAAGAGAGTGAGTCTCTGATAGTGGAGATGGTGGACCAAAATATGAGAAGGAATATAGGTAGGAAGCATGATTAATAGTCCCTGTAGCAATAATATTTCATGTCTCACTATCTCTAATATGTAGTGAATCCTATGCAAACTCAATTGTCTTTCATGTCCCACTATGTGTAATTTGATAAATAGAGAGAACTTTAGAGGACAAAGATGGAACACAAAGTGCATCATGAAATGTACTATCATCAATGTCAATAGAACCTTTCTCGTATACAATCATAACAACGTTGTTCCCCATCAAAATGTGTGGAGTAGGAGAAGCCTCAAAGGAAGAGAACAAATCTTGAGAAGATGCCATATGGTGTGAAGCACCCAAATCTAGTAACCATCTAGAAGAATGAGAAATAGTAGTTACACATAGTGCATGTCCCTTTCCTATATCTTTACCATATGACTTAAGTGATGACAATGAAGAAGGTGTTGGAAATATTCAAGACTAGGCTAAGTTACTGAGAGGGGAGGGGTGAATTAGTAACTTATAAAACTTCTACCAATTTCAATTCTGAATCCAATAAACCATTTAACATTTAATTCATCACACCTGATCTAATTGCATGCATGAGAAACTGAAAATACAAAAGCATCCGCAATACTTGAACAAAATGATTTGGTGACCCAGAAACCTTCCAAATAGAAAGTAAAACTAGGGTGGGGATGAAACCCACAAACTTTACTACTGCAATATAACGTTGGCCTGTTAAGGCTTACATTGATCACTTCTAATAATCTGCCCTATTAAGAGAAAATAGGACTACTAGGTTCACCTTGTGAGAGGATTACAAACATACAATGAAGTATGCACTTAGTAAAAAGATTTAGAAAGGACTGTTAGGTCTACCTTGTTAAAGGATTTTGACTAGTTCACCTATTAGGATGAAGCAGTAGATCTCTAATTTGCAACTGAGTTTGCTGATAGAGATTCCTTGATGTACTGATCACCTTTCTATGATAGATTTGTCACTACTGCTCCTTATGCTAATATGGCCTTCATAAATCTTTATTTGTTGCTTACATTCACATTCTTGCACTTGCATTACATACACATTACATTCCATACTTTTGATATGATACAATACATCACACACACACACACAAACACACACACACACACACACACACACACACACACACACACACACACACACACACACACACACACACACACACACACACACACACACACACACACACACACACACACACATCCAATTTACAAAATTACAAAGTCAGCCATGACACAAGTGAACACAAATATGACAAAGTCGACCAATATGAAGATACTCAGGTTTTGAAGACTGACTCGGTGAGGTTCTGATACTCAACATCCACTACCACTGCTTGACATTGTCATGCTCTTGGTGAACGTAGAAGCTCAGTCCATACAAATCACTTTTGAGTAGTCTTGAACTTGGTCTGCATTGGTGACTCAGTAAATATTGTGCAACTTGGCAAACACTGAATCACTTGGTTATCATAGAGTGGCTTGATCAACACTGCCTTCACATCGCATGAACTGAGAACTTGGTAGACACTGCAATGCTCGGTAACCACTAGCTTCACATTACATGAACTGCAAACTCGGTAACCACTGATAAACTTGGTATACACTGAATTGCTTGGTTTGCACTACTGAACTTCACACTAACTAAATCTACTCGGTAACCACTGGAAATAGTCTAACCACTGGAAATAGTCCAAAGGACTCAGTAACAACTATAGAAGCTCAGTGGCTACTAAATTACGTGACAAACACTATAAACTATTCAATGAGCTCCGCAGCTATACAAAATCTGAATAAGTGTGTGTCACTAATAACAAACTTGACTAATATGTCAACAATCTCCTCCTTTGGCATTAGTGACAAAACACTTATTAGCCCAAAACTGAATACCTTGTATTCATCACCATGTGATACTAGCTTGGACTATTTTTTGAGATTTTTCAAAATTTATCTTTGTAAGATATATACAGAGTATATTTATATCATAGCATATATCTTCTCATACTTTGTAATCTATTATGTACATGAAACTTTTCTCTTATATACATATCTCCCCCTGTAACTCTGCTCTTCTCCCTCTTTAACTTTTCTCCCATATCTCATCTCTTCCTTTAACTTTGCTCTTATCCCCCTTTTTGACAGTAATGCCAAAGCTTTATTCAACATATTTACATGGATACACCAAAATGAGATAAGAATTCAGAGTGTACCTGGAGGGTAATTGCCAATGTTTTATCCCAATTTTCTTGTAAGACCTTACATGTATGAATGATAATTTGTACTTCTGTTGAGAGTTCAATCATGTGATCAGTAACAGAGAAGTTGTTGTCCTGGATCAAGGTCTTTGAATAAACAATGTGTTTCTGCATATAATCCATGATGGGAAGGATCATATTTTGGATTTCAATTAGTGTGGAATGGATCCTTGTTTCTTCTCTTAACAACTCTGCCTGCACATCTGAAAAAAAATCTAATCTTCTTAAAATGTGCAAGTTGCAATTGCTAAGCACTTGCCTTAAGATCAATATCAATTTTGGACAATTTTTCCTTAACTTCTTTGGTATACTCGGTGACATCACATAGCTTAGCAAAAAGTGATGACACATTAGAACATGATGCCTCAAGATTGACCAAAATTGTTGATAATTCAATTTGATTAATAGCAATTTGCTAAGCAATGTGCTCCAACACTTTATTATTGAACTTCTTTTTTTCTTTTTCAATCAATTTCTCTCGTCTCTTAGTCTCCTCTTTAAACTCTTGAACTGCCTCTTCAAGCTGAAACAAAATTGGTTGAAAAGAATCAACCTCAACTCCAATAGCCTTAGTCAAAATGTTAGTAGCATCATCTAATATCTTATATTCTTTGTCCCTTTCTTCTCTCAATTTTTGCTGCTTAGCCTTTTTCTAAAGAAGTTCACCAACCATGTGCATTTGATCTGCAAAAAGATTGTAGAAATCCCATTTGGGAATTTCTATTTCCTCATCTATATCTATATCTTCTTCTATTTCCTTTCCTTTTGAAAACTTTGTACTTGGTTGAAACTTAGGTTCAACTGTCCTTGTACTTATTGCCTTAGTACCCAGAATGGAAACAATGGTAGACATACTCGGGCTTGCAATAAAAACTATTATAGCACTGATTGGTGGAGTACTTACAGAGACACTAGAAGAATCCAAAATTGATGAAGCCAAAATTTTAGAATTCAAAACTGAAGTAGAAAAAATTGGAGTGCTTGCCATGGATGAACTCAAACTTGAAGAAGTCAAATGTGGAGAGGAGATGGCTGAAGAACTCAACTCAATAGAAGAAGGAGTAACCTGCAGCTCTATTGATGAAGTGGAAGTCACTTCTCTCATTGATATGCTGAGCTATGTTGGTGCAAAGAGTGATTGGACATTTGATGTATCTGATGTAGCCACAACCATACTTGCTGAAGCTGCCTCCATACTTGATGTTGTCAAGATTTTGCTTGGGGAGTGAGGAAGTGAGGCAATGACTGTAGTTGCTATCTTTATTGGGTCAATCTCCTCATCATCTTCCTTATCTTCCTCGGTAGCTTCTGCTCCTTGCTTTTCTTCTTCTTCCTTTTCTTTAGCTAATTGCTCCTTATATTCTTCATAATCAATAGTAACATAATGAGTTTATCCTTCATCATCCTCTTCATCCTTACCTTCTTCTTCTTGGTCATCCTTTACATCCACTGGGAAGTCACTAGGTTTATGCAGATGATAAATGTTCTTCCACATGTTTGTAGCATTCGTAACTACATGCTCTATATTTTTGATCAAAATTAAACATGTATTAAACCTTAGAGTCATTTTATCTTCATTTTTCTTAAAGGACTCTTTTACCTCAGCATCTGTCTCGCTCGGTGGTAACTGCCTCAGGGTTTGTGCATATATGTCTTTTACTATTTGCATTTCAAAGTCCCATCTTGGCTTAATTTTCTCTAATAACTCATTAGAGATTTGGGAGGCGATATGGTTTGGTGAATACTTCCATTTTCCCATTTTGGTCAGCAATAGTTCTTCAACTTTTTTTTGCTTAGCCTCTTTCCTCATCTCATACTTCAAAGATTTGAAGTTTTTTATACCAACACCTTCTTCCATTTATTTCAACCTTTTGTGAAAGGTGGGAGGAGGTCTGCTAAGAACAATATCACTTCCTTTCTTCCTAGACCTCCTTGTGAAGACTGTAGTGGATGCCTTTGGAGGCTTGGTGATGATCACCTTGCCCTTTTTCTTCAAAGGTTTTTCTTCTTCTATTTATACTTCATCCTTTTCTTACTCTTCATCTTCTCCTTTGCCCTCGGTTAACATAAGAGGTGCACTAGATTTCAATTTGGCTATCCTCCTCTTTCCTTTGTTAACCACTTGAGGTAGCTTTATTTCCAGCTCTATTCTTGCCTTTGCTTCATCATAGGTGCCAAAGTAAGGGGCCTTGGGATCCATAGGTTCATTGACAAGGGCTTCAATGATATCCTTGGTCTCATCAATGTTTACTTCATAGCCAAGAGGCTTTACCCATACAATTCTAGGCTTGACTGCCTAGATGTATACTTTGTCATAATCAACCATAAAACACACATCATCTTTGTAATCCTCAACTAACTTCTTTGGTATCTTGAACCTATTGTTCACTTTGTCTTTAAACACATCGAAGTAGTTGTCCATGACGCTATCATAGTTTTCTCCCATTTCTGCAATGTATTCATTTATTTGGTACAATATTGGCACATCCTTCCTCCAAACCACAATGTCTTTAGAAGGGAAAAACTTTTGCACATAAAAGAACAAACATGTTAACAAAGAATCAAATTTGTAAGGATTATTCTTGGAGGTTCTAATGCTTTCCATCTTTTTGTTGAATTGCCTCAACAACAACTCAATGAGGTCATAAGACAAGTTATTTTTCACCACTTTGAATGCCAAGTCCATATCTTCATAGGATACACTATTGAGTCAACTTAAACTATATATCTTGTGAGTTATAATATGAATACCAAACTTGAGTTCTGCATCTATGACACTGCTAATTTTCATGCCTCTACCATCCCACTAGGCTAGGGCTTTCTTTTCCAACTCAGCTCGACCTAGGGTTTTGGTGGTTTTGGCTTTGGCAAGCATGGGAAGACCAATGATTTGATGAATCATCTTTTTGGTTATCAATATTGGTTGTTCCAACCATAATTGACCACTATGCACCCCACTAAGAATATACCTAATCCATTTAACTTGAAACTCTCGGGGCATATGGGGAATGTGGGTTAAACCTTTAGTTTCCAAATGTTGATGCTCGGGTTTGAGGGTTCCATCAACACACAACTGAGCCAGGGCATCATCCATCTCAAGAGTACCAATTTCTTGAATTGTGCATTTAAAGTGAGTTCTAATGTCATTAATAAAAAGTACCTTGGGAGGGATTTGCGATCGAGCTCCGCTAGGGTCTAGGGTTTCTGCAACCGCAGGCACGAGCTTGAAGTCCAACACCTTCCACTCAACACCTCGAACCAACATATCAGAACCTTTCTTTGCCTTGCTATTGCTACTGGATGCCATTTTCACTGAGTAACTTGAGAGAACTTTGAAAATGATTGTAGGAAATTTTCTCAAGTCGCTTGATCACACAGAAAATAGCACTTTGCAATAGCTCTTCGAAAATTCACAGTGAAAAAATAAATTCGCTTTCATGCCTTTTGTTAAAATTTTGCCATTAATGCTCGATATGGTGGTAGATGAGTTAACATAATGCTTGAAAAGTTGTCATCCACTACTCTATCTTGATCATTTGACGAAGTCTTCATGACTCGATAACCATAAGTACCTATGTTACTCCTGAGCTTGCTTAGTGGAGTCTATGACCCAACCTCACTTGATAGAGTAGGTAACTCGATAATAACTGATATAGATCTTGCTTAGTGATCCCTTTGTATCTTGCATATGGATTTAGATCTTTGTCACCTTTCAAACTGGAACTAATTTTGATGTCTTCTTTAATAGTCTGGTTCTAGTTCTTCCTTAAGAACTTATTAGAAGTGGTAGAGTCACCTAGTTCTTGAGTGACTTGACCATCATTACTTGGAACAGTATCCTAAATAGACTTAGGAATCCATTGTTGTGTCATCTAATTTTTTAATATTATCAGCTTTTGCCTTCTTCTCATCTTCAATCTTACCAGCATTCATACAATTTTTGGCAATATGACCAAGTTTTGTACAAATGTAACATCTTATAGTGGTATCCTTTTTTCTCATATGATGTTTAACACAATTCATACCAATGTGTCCATATTCTCCAGAATAAAGACATCTACCCCAGGTATTGTAATCCCAACCAAATATTGCTTTCACAATTTGCTCTGCAGGATTCAATGTTTTTGTTTTGCATTTTGATGCCTTGTGTCCATGTTTCTTGCATTTATGATACTTGCCTTCAAGTTTTGGTTTCTCTTTGCATTCATTAGCCTTGTGACCATGTTGGTTGCAATTGTAGCATTTTCCATTGAATTTTACTTTTCCATTACTCCAATATTTGTTAGATGTATGACCTATCTTACCGCAATGATTGTAAGTAGGTCTTTGATTCCTTTGAGCACCTTGTTTGGAGGATTCACCTTCTTCTTTGTATCCAATTCCTGCTTTGCCCTTTTGCCTATAGAGGTTTTTCTCATTTAGTAGAACCATGTTTGCTTGAGATTTCATCATTCTTTCATTGATTTGGTTCTCAGTGTTTAGGTCATTTTTCAATCTTTCATTGATTTTATTTTTAGATCTTAGCTCATTTCTTATTCTTTCATTGATTTGTCTTTCTAAATTTAGATCATTCCTTAATCTTTCATTGATATGTCTCTGGCTCATGATTTCTTCATTTACATTGGAGATTTGATCCATAAGATCTGCATGCTGAAGAGATTGGTTCTGGATCTCATTGTTCCTTCCATCCATTTCTTCTTTTATCTTGTTCCTCTATTCCAAGATTTCACTCAACCTTACTGACTGAATTTCTTGTTCTCTTTTCAACTTTCTTACTTCTTCTTGCAAGGAACCATTCTTCTCTAGGAGTTCTTTGATTGCATCATTTGCTTTATTTGAACTACTTGAAGGAAAAAAGTATTCAATTCTTTCTTTGATGTAGATATGGTCATTCATTTGATTTGCAAGCTCCTTTCTTATTTTCAAGGATTGGGAAAGTTACTTCTTAGCTTTCTTGAGTTGTGCAATGACCATTTCTAGATCCAACTTTTCATTGTCAATGACCTTATCAAGTCTGAATATCTCCATATCCTTGATCTTTGCTCAAGCTATTGGACTTTCTCTTGAGAACCACAAAGCGTTGATACTAATTGTTGGAATTATTCAAGACGAGGCTAAGTTACTAAGAGGGGAGGGGTGAATCAGTAACTTATAAAACTTCTACCAATTTCAATTATGAATCCAATAAACCATTTAACATTTAATTCATCACATCTGATCTAATTGCATGCATTGGAAACTAAAAATATAAAATCATCCACAATACTTAAACACAATGATTTGGTGACCCAGAAACCTTCCAAATAGAAAGTAAAATTGGGGTGGGGATGAAACCCACAAACTTTACTACTATAGTATAAAGTTGGCTTGTTAAGGCTTATATTGATCACTTCTAATGATTTGCCTTGTTAGGAGAAAATAGTACTGCTAGGTCCACCTTGTGAGAGGATTTACAAACATACAATGAAGTATGCACTTGGTAAAGAGATTTATAAAAGACTATTAGGTCTACCTTGTTAAAGGATTTTGACTAGTTCACCTGTTAAGATGAAGCAGTAGATCTCTGATTTGCAACTGAGTTTGCTTATAGAGATTCCTTGATGTACTGATCACCTTTCTATGATAGATTTGTCACTACTCTCCTTATGCTAATATGGCCTTTATAAATCTTTATCTGTTGCTTACATTCACATTCTTGCACTTGCATTATATACACATTACATTCCATACTTTTGATATGATACAATACATCACACACACACACACACACACACACACACACACACACACACACACACACACATATCCAATTTAGAAAATTACAAAGTTGGTCATGACACAAGTTAACACAAATATGAAAAAGTTGGCCAATATGAAGATACTCAGGTTCTAAAGACTGACTCGGTGAGGTTCTAATACTTGGCATCCACTATCAGTGCTTGGCATTGTCATGCTATTGGTGAATGTAGAAGCTTAGTCCATACTAATCACTTTCAAGTAGTCTTGAACTCAGTCTGCACTGGTGACTCGGTAAATATTGTGCAACTTGGAAAACACTAAATCACTTGGTTATCATGGAGTGGCTCAGTCAACATTGCCTTCACAATGCATGAACTGAGAACTCGGTAGACACTATAATGATTGGTAACCACTGGCTTTGCATCACATGAACTATGAACTCAGTAACCACTGATAAACTTGGTATACACTAAATTGCTTGGTTTGCACTGCTAAACTTCACACTAACTGAATCTACTCGGTAACCATTGGAAATAGTCCAAAGGACTCGGTAGCAATTGTAGAAGCTCGATGGCTACTAAATTACATGGAAAACACTGTAAATTGTTCAATGAGCTCGATAGCTGTACAAAATCTAAATAAGTGTGTGTCACTAATAAAAAACTTGACTGATATGTCAACAGAAGGTCTGTGAGAAGTAGAAGGAATATCAATGTTGCTCTTCTGAAGGAGAGTTGTCAAATCTGAAACTTGTTTGGCATAATCATCTAACTTCTTCTCATGCCAATTTGCTTCATCATGATTAGGCTTATTACAATAAGTAGACTTTGGTCTTTCTGGCTTTGATTTAACCCCTTTACAAGGAGAAGGCCCTTATGAACTGTGTGTGCTGGAATCAATTTGAAACTCTGTAGAATGATATTTCTGAGTCTTCTCCTGTTTCCCTAAAGATGGTCAAGCTACCAATGCATGAATCTATGAGCCTGTGAGAGAATCCAACTGAGAGAGCTTAGCTTGCTCTTGAGTCAACTGATCACAAAAAACTTGAAAGGATGGCATGGTAAATCTATTACCCAAAGCATCTTTGGTGGAATAGAAGGTAGAAGAAAAAATCTGAAAGTTTCCATGAAGCTTAGAAAGAATTAGGTAGATACACTCAGTGTTAGTCTTCATTTTCCCACAACACTACAATAAAGATCTTAGTTGTTTGAATTTCATCAAAAAGTATTCAATGGAGGAAAAAGAATCTGGTATAAGCGAGGTAAGCTCTACCTTAATCTAAAGTGCCTTGAACTCATTCACTGTGTGAAACAAGCCTTCAAGCTTGGTCCACATAGCTAGAAGAGTATTGCACCCATCCAGATCAAATTGTAGATTGTTTGAGACCTGTAAAGTAATCAATCCTATTGCCTCATCGATCTTGTTCCTATGTTGCATAACCTCAAAAGGCCTCTGTAAAATTGGTTGCACTACATCTAAAAAAGACCACAATCCTTTTGACGGGAGGATTTGTGTCATCAAGGTCTTCCATGTGTGATAATTATGAGGGGTTAGAAGTTTTAGACAAGAAGAGGTCTCATCCATTGTTTTTAGAAGGTGTTGAAAAAATTGAGATTTGTGATTTTTAGAAAAAAATTAGAAACAAAGATCACAAAAAACCTACACTAATGTGTAGACCACCGAATTCTACCCCAAAACAAAAAAAATTGCTTGGAAAAAGGAGTTTGTATGAGTGAGATATCATTGTTTGAAAATCACCTTTGTAATTATTCTTTTCTAAATCCTCATCATCGCACCTCCAAAAATAAGGAAAAATGCCCAAAAAATGTCAGATCTATTTTGTCAAACCCTCTTTCTCCATTTTTTCCAGATACTGAACAAGTTACAACAAATTTGGCTTTGATACCATGAAGGATTTGAGCAATACGCAATACAAATCCACAAAGCCTAAAGAATGCTTGCATGTAAAAACCTGTCACATAAAAGAAAAAGACAAGAAGATGCAAGGGTTTGCTCTGAAAATATGCAAATTGTATTCTCATAAATGAAAATGATGCAAGATAATTACAAAGACCAATCCTTATAGAAGGAGATTGAAACCCAAAAAGGGTAACCTAAAAGGTAAAAGCTATTTAATAATTACTAATTAATTATTAAAGATGGATGCAAAAGGTGCATAAAGTGAAATCTTAAGAAGGGTGAAAAGGTAATTTAATTAATGAAATTAAATTAACCTTTTTCTCTAACAGGAAGTCCCTGCAACAAAGGGAGTATGGTGTAGGAGCACCTTGACCATCTGTAATGAATTTTGGGTCATGTTAGTATATTTGGAGTCATGATAAGATTAGTGAAATAACGTTATTTCAATTATGTGCAATTGTGTGTTCAATTAAGATCATGCAGAACACAAATGTTAGATATTGCAAAAGATTACATTTAAGAGTTTTGGGTTGTTTGAAGAAGGTTACATAGTCACATTGCCATGCTTTGCAAACTTGCAGCTTTGCCTCCAAGCTCATTACCAACTCTTGTGTTGCATTTTCTCAACACAATCAAAAAATTAATGTAAAAACCTTAACTCATCTAAGAAATTGCAAAATGAAATGATTTATTTTAATGAGCTTCACAAAGAGTTCTTGCAAAGTACATTGGAATAAACATTTTTTATTAACATCTGTATTTTAAAATATTTAGTCATAGTTGTATTATATAAAAAATTGGGTGTCTTTTCTGGAAAGAAGAATTAAGATAGAAATATGATTTTTAGATTTTCAAATTGTTGATAAAATCAGAGATGATGGTTATCTATTTGGATTACATGAGATCAAAATTTTCTTTGGTTATAGAAATACAAACCGTGCAACAATGCTAATACCCAATATTATTTGCATGTTCCAATTCAAGTAAGTCATGTTGCACACACCAACAAGTACAATTGAGTTAATTATGGTATGAGAGATCTTTTTTTAATCTCTAATAGTTGTATGTCAAAATAAACACAAGAGGAGAATCACATTATACTATTTTCTAAATGCATCAATCTTCTACTCTAACACATAAATATATGAAGAACAATCTTCTACTCTTGGATTTTTTATTGATGTAAAATCTCTAGACCCATGAGTTGGTGCAACAACACATTTAAAAAATACAAGAATATAAGAGAACTTAGAATAAGACAATTGAATAGTTTCTTTGGATTTAGGACTATAGATATATACAACAATATCAAATTGAAAGAGAATCCAATGCAACCTTCAGATTAGGCAATAGCCCTGAGATGAGAACTAAGCTTTGATTGTACCATATATCTAAACTTGCCAAACAGAGATGCAAGTACTAAGTAAATCAACTGCCTAGATAAATACTTAAATATAGTCCTTTGAAAATAAATATGTAGCTAAATTGAGATAAGATAATTGAATCAACATGGTGTAGAATGATATACCATAGCATGATAGTTAGTGCCATGACCAATTTGAAGAAAGGCCAACTCTATTATAGCAGGACAACTCTATTGAGTCAGAGACCCCTAAGGTATAAAATGCCATGCAAGGTCACAAATGCATCAAATTTGTATTGGATATGTTCATTGTAAGTCATTGGACCTATTTGAGGTGCCAAGTAGGCTGACAATATTTTCTTGCAAAATGATAGTTTTGGAATGTGAAGGGTCATCAAGCTTGTACACTTCGATAGGAGTCTTTATGAAGTTGAAAAGTCATTACCATTGCATATATTATGAAATCGATTGTAATGAAGAGCAATGATGGAGGTAGGATGGTGATTTGAAGGTTAATGTAATGTGATAGTTTTGGTTTTTGGTGCAACTCAGACTATACCTTGTGTTTTGATTGCAGAACTATACTTCTTCCTCTAGATCTCATGGACATGATTCTCTAAGAGCATTTAGGTAGTTGAATACATATTCCTATATTGATTGTGTATACATTTGTCCACTATTGTTAATCTTTATCTATTAGGTATTTGTAGGTCTGTCAATGCATCCATTAGTCTTGTTTCCACCTTGATTATACAAGCTCATGGTTTTGAAGTTAGGAGTAGGAGTAGGTTAATGTTCTCATATGTTTTATTCCATTTCTTTCAAGTTTGTACCATGGCCATGATTGAAACAAGGTGCTAAGCAAGACATTCTTTATGTGTCCTACTGGAAATATCTCTCAATAGTAGAATAGAGTTGAAGAAGAATGTAACAGAGGCTTGGGTAAGGTCTACATGTGTGTTAGAGATCTTGCATGCATTTATGGGATGTTGAAGAACCCATTGGAAGAGTTGGGTAGGTGATGCAAGAAGTATCATTGAAAACTTATACTTAACTTTCTTCATCGGGGATCTCACATGATCCATTACAAACTATCAACTTCAATTAATTAGTCACATCCACAAACATCCCATGGATCATGAAAACTTATACTTAACTTTCTTCAAAATATTCTTCAATGACCTTTAGTATGGATTTGAGGCATCTAATTCCTACTATCAACTTCAATCAATCAATTACATCCACAAACACATTATATATCTCCAAAATATAAGTTCTTACGACAGTTTAAATTGATTCAAAAAAATTCATTTATCACTAATTTACCTTCATTGATTCATCTCCGTCATCCAACCCATCTCTTAGCATTTAGTCCTGAGCATTGAGGTTCTTCCATTCTTTTGGTTGTTCTTTACTAAGTCTCTGTCTCTTCCACAAATTGTCCATGTTGCTTTGTCTGTCATACTATCCTGCACATACACTCATTCATTCCAACACACAACATCATACCCATCAAGGGTACTGCTTACTGTTAGGGATTACACACACTCCATCTTTGATTAGGAATACAATTAGAACAACTTACAAACACCTTATACAAAGCATCTTCATTGGTCTTGTCAACATATAATGTCAATTCTAATAAAACTAATAACATTGTCTTATACTGTCTCTAAGACAGACTTAGTTAATACATTTTACTTCCTAGTTCTCTCAACACACAACACTAGATAATGGAAAACTTAATGCATTGAAAAAAGTAGTGAGTATAGTTTCAACTAAACCTAGAATAACAATTTTCCATTGAGTAATTCAAGAGGAATATCAAACTCTTCACAAACAGCTTCATTATTGAGGGTTTCAAGACAATTTCAACAAAAACTACTGGATCTTCTTCTATGCTCCATGTCCCAATCTCCAAATGATTTAAAAAAACCTTCAATACATCATATTAATATTCCAAAACACCCGTAATTGTTAATCAAACACATCACAACATGATACTTTGAACATGATGTTGCTTCCCATTATTTCTTACCATAAAAATAACCTGTAAGAAGAATTACTTCAATTTGTTTGGCCCTCTTTCTTTCTCTTTTATGTCTCTTCCTCTATCTCTTCATCTTACTCTGTGTCTTCCACTACTTGCCTCCACCCTACTTCTTCCTCTGCCACAACATAATTTAAAATTAGAAAATAAAGTTAAGTTCTTTAATTTAACACAACATTGAATTCGATATAAAATTAAAAAATTAAAAAATTAAAAAATCAACACCACATTTAAATTTGTGGTTCAACCTTGTTGTCATTGTATTTCTGAATGGCTTGATGACCTAGTCTAATGGTATTTTCACACAAAAATCATTTGCGAAGGTGGTATTTACATTAATTTTATCTAGAAAACACTTTTACAAAATGCATTTCAATTCAGTTTACAAAAGCTCTCTCACATGCAGGCAAATGAACAAGTTAAACTAAAAATTGTAAAAAAGTTAAATTCAATATAATAAAAATATATTAAACCATGTAGATTTGATGCATTCAAGAAGAGAATAGTTACAAAAAATGAAGTCGAATCATGCCAAACAAGTTGAGTATTGGCCCTTATAGTTTCTTATTTGAGAGTTTCCCAACAATGGTACATTTAAAATTCACTTATGAGAAAAGAAATAGAATGAATGAAATTAATTAAATAATGAAGGTATGTTAGTTTGAGCTTCACTTGGTTTTGAGAATACTTTAATATTCTTTACTTAACAAGGCCAACAATATAAAGGTGGAAGCTCATCTGGCCTCACCTCCCCCCCCCCCCCCCCACAACCCTACCATCAATCCAAATTCCCCATTAACATATAATTACATACTTCATTCATTCATTCATCCACTTATGAACTATAATATTCAATCAATACAATCACATAACATTTATTAATATGATATAAAATTCATTAATACTAAACACTAATCAAGAATTTATTAACACATAAAAATATTCATTAAAATGACATAAAACTCAATATTAATACACAAGATTCATAAATAATTACTTAAAATAATGTTCTTTCCTTATCCAACAAATTTTATCAAACAAGGTTTATCAAATAGCATTTAAAAAAAATAATTTTTTCTTTCTTTCTTAGATTTCTTAAGGAAAAGGCTGATAGGAGCATCAATATCTAACTCATTATCCTCCTCTTGTGGCTATAATGTCAAATTATTATGCTTCCTCCTGCTTTGAGGAGCACGAGGCTACTGCACTAAAGGGGGGTCTGCTGCAATAACAAGTAAATAGGTTAAATTCACATGTTTCCCTTTTTATTGTTACAAGTATTTCATTAACCAGTAGAACATAACATGCATTTTTCTTTACCTGACAATACCACATCATGTACAATAACATTTTGATCGGCTGCTACCTCAACATGTTGAACACTTCGAACATGCTCCACTCATTCACCATGATGTTCAACATGCTCTAAAATATTCAAAAAAAGGTTACACGACCAATTACAATTAAACATGTTTAGTTCTATTAATAATTACATAATTTATTTCCAATATCAAATTACACCTCCACCACTGTGATGCACATCATGGCCTTCATCACATGCAGATTTTGTGATAAGATTTGACGACTATAGTGAAATGTCATGCACATTATTATCATTGTTTGATATATAAAACATAAATAGTCAATTTATGTTGGAAATTAACACTAAACATGAAATTTCTCAATTATTTACTTTGATTTACTTTTCATTTGACCAGTTTACCTATGTCTCATATGGTGCACCAAATTCTTTGGTATGGCTTTCAAATTCTTGGCGTAGGTGTGCATAGCCTTACTTCAAGGCAATTTTTTTGTCTTCATCTGTGCGATTTACATTGAATTCTATGCCCTGTATTTTTTTCTTAATATCACCAGTTTTGCATGTATGATTTGATTAAACAAAATTGTTTGCAACATTATATAAAAAAATTGATATGAATTTTCATTGCTTCTACTTACAAGTTGAGACTGAAGTTTCATATAGCAACCAGAGCCAAGTTTTTGTTGGCCAACCTTTTTTACTACCACTTCTGTAGCCTTCGATGTGTCTTGTAGTCCATGAAATTTTTTAAACATGTTAGATTATATATCTACAAAGATCACTAATTAGTACATGATTACATTCTACTTAATACTATCATGACATACCTTCTTTTTCCATCTTCTAGCTCAATTCCTTTACCCTATAGCCTTTTCTCTTTTGCATCTTCCATTCTTTCATTCCACTCCATCAGTTGAATCATAGGAGGACACTCGTACTTTGGGTTATCCTTTAGAGCCCTTCTATATTGGTCTCACACAATCTTTATATGTTTGCATGCTCTTTTAAGAAGTAGGGCACTATCAAAAATGTTTTTTCCAAATAGGTCCTCTAAATGATTAATGAGCTTATTTTTTAATTCAAGACCTTGTTTATCCCATCTTTTTTGAAAAAACAAAATTGTTAGATACATAACTTTAATATAGTACAATAGATAGAAGAAAAGAAAAATATTGTACCAATGATACGAAGCTACATACCTTTTATGTATGACAAGCCCGAATAGCTTCAATTTCATTTCAAAAAGAGTATAATAAAAAACATCATTTCCTTCAAAAAAATCATGGGATTATTAGTTCAAATGAGTTATGTATAAGTAAACTACAATTATAGTGTAAATAATAACAATTTTAAAGCACTTAGAAGCTTTGGTACTTTTAATGGAAACATATTTTACTTGTTCAACAATAATGACCCCACAAAAAAACCATTACTAGTAATACGGGTTGATCTAGGAAATCTCTGAGCTTCAATAGTACTGGTCTTTGTTCTTGTATCAACTGTAGGTGTATATATTAGTGCACAAAATATGTCCATGAGTATAAAATGCACCCAAGAAAAAACAATCAATGCATGATTAGCACATAACAAAATATAGCAAAACAAGGTTTTACAAGTTGTAGTTGGTATAGATGAAGATGTTTGCAAGCTCCTTGTTGTCAAGAATGCAATCAATAGTATCGGAGTGGTGATTGAAGGAGGCATCTACACTTCATCATGAGCTAAAAAATACATTCTTCGAAAAGACTTTTGAAATGGATAAAGATCAAATGGGGTACTAGAAGCATCCCAAACATAAGTTGAGTCAATAATGCATGCAAAGGTTAAATATATGGTTAAAGGTTTAAGGATTATTTACATGAAAGTTGTGAGCTACAACTCTCGCCGTGTTGACCACATTTCACAGGTGTCAAAAATTCATGTAAGAAGAACACATCATATTTTAGATCATGATCCATAAGATAGTATAAAATGTAAACATATATTAAACTTTTATTATTGCTTAAGATTAATTACTGCTTACCTTCATACAATTGAGTCTACGTATCAATTCATCTTTGAGTGCCTCTATCTCCTCGATTTTGTTTTGTTCTAGGACAAGGGTAAGAATTTCTTTACTATATTTATTTATCATCTAAGTAGCCATGAAGCTGGGGTCAGCTCTACATGCAATATCATCCAAAAATATTGCCTCAATTTCAGATCACATTTGATCTGCTATCATTTTTTTCTTTTCCCTATCAATAAGTATCAAGTTGTGACATCAATATCAATAAAATTCTAACAAAATAACTCCAAATCCATAAAGAAAAGAACATAATAATATGACATTTGTCTCTATATAATTTGTATAATTACACGAATTATGGTTTACCTTTACTGAAGAAGGTGTGTGAGGAACATCCCTGCTTGTGCCTTGTGGTGGATCCATGTCACCCTGTGACAAAGATTACTAATTGTTAGACACGAATTATGGTTTACCTTTATTGAAGAAGGTGTGTGAGGAACATCCCTGCTTGTGCCTTGTGGTGGATCCATTTCACCCTGTGAAAAAGATTAGTAATTGTTAGCTATCAACAATGAAATGAAAGTAATAGACTTACCAAAAAATTTAATAATAAAATAATAGATTGTATATTGGAGTCAATAATAGTTGAAGGCAATGGGTTTAAATGTTATACTTACTAGTCCCATGATATGATTTTTTTTGTATCTATATGATTCAAATTGTAATCTATTAGAAGCTCTTCCCCTACCCTTATTGATTTTATTGCACATACAAAAACATGATTTCCCTCACGTGCCTCGAATATAAAATTCAACTGCTTATTAGTTGACATAGGTAGAGAACTATTTATAAAACTTGCAATATTCCCTATTGCTTTTCGTCTTCCACCAATATACATAGCGAGCATTTTACTTTGATCATTTTCTTTGCATTGTATATAATTTAATGATAATCCATAGTTACTCATACCTTTTTTTATTGCACAATCCACATCCAATTATTGTAATTGTAACAAGGTCCTACATACTCCATTAGTTCAACAACTTTATTATAACAGACCTTTATGCCATCCATGGAAAATAAACCCAAACCATGTAATGAAGATGAAGCTATGTGATATATCCTTTCGTTAACAGAAAAATTAGTGTCAATTGGAGATAGTTCCTTGGGTACCCATTCTTTCTGAAGATGTGTATACCTTAAGGGAACCTTCTTGTCACCTTTGGTCTCATTATCATAAGAACATGACCCTCTGTAGACACTTAAAATTGTCCCAAATGCTATACTAATTAATTTAATATTTCCTGTGACATTATAATTAATTAATTATATTTTGTCATATTTTTCTAGTTATTTAATTAAATTTATTTAATTAAATAAGTTCATTTCTTTAATGTATTTAAATTTAATTTGAATACAACACCTCTAATGTATTAAATTTATTTAATACATAGTGCTCCATAAATCCCCTTTTAAATAAATTCAATTTATTTAATCCCCTCCACTTTATTAAATTCTTTAATCCTATGATTAAGTCAAATCTTATTTAACTTAATCCTAATCCTATCCTAAAACCTAGTCTACATCTGTCACTCTCATCCTTCTAAGCCTACCCACTACTTAATCCCACTTATTTATCTTAAACACCTTTTTAAACACCTTTTAGCTCCTAAGTGTTTGCTCACACATGTGTGAGAAGCTCTTGATCCAATAAACCTTCCACTTCATTTATACCTCTTACACCTCTTACATTTTTGTCCCCACACTCCTTCCCCCAAGGTTGCTCACACATGTGTGAGCACACCTTGAGCCTCTCAACCATAAAGGCTCTTTTTGAATTTTGCATGGCTTGTCCTTTAGCCCATGTGTCTCCCTTGTGGCACCTATGTGGATGCCACATAGATTCCACCTCCCCAAGGCCTCTCTCAAACTTATAAATAGAGCCCTTGTCTCAAGCATTTCTTCATCTCCTCCATATGCATTGTTATCATGCTAGTATAGTTCTTGAGCTTTTTAGAGATTTTATGCTTAGAACTAACCTTTGGTAGTTGTTTGCATTACTTATATTTCTAGTTTTTGCATTATTTTCATGGTAGCATGATGTTGTAGGTTTCTTTCTTGCATTGCATTTCCATCTCACCTCTTAGAATCCTTTGAGGATTGGTTCACTCATAGCCATTTCTTGAAGGTATTCTCCATTAATCTTAGCATAGAATCATTTCATATTACATTTTCATCAACAAGGAATTCAATAGTTGTGTTTGGGAGAGTACATCTACATCCCTCACACTTGAGCACACCAACAAGGCCTCTTATGGGCGCCCTTGTTGAGCTGCTTTGAGGTTGCGTGAGGAGTTTTAATTTGTGGTTGCATAAGTTGTTAAACTCAAGTTGATTTTAGTTGTATTTTTATTTATTTCTAATCTTTCATATGCACATGTTACAACTAAGGTTTGCTTGTTTATGCGTGCTCCCGACAGGTTAGGTTTTCACATATACATTTTGGCACACTTGGTGGGACCCACGTCCCTATTCCACTTTCAAAAATTGTCAAAAAACCATTAACTCACTATTGAAACCCACACACTATAATATCTGCTAGGACACAGTGTCATTTGTGAAGATGTTGTATCATCTTCGCATATTAGCATCTCTGCAGACTAGCATCTGCTCAAATTGGCATCTTCGTCACTCTTAATTTTAAAATCAACCTGATCCTACATTAAATCTAAGTTTTGTCATCTTCACTTGAGTTTTAGAATCTCAAATATTTATTTTGTCGTCCCTGCAAATTTGACCATACTGTCATCTGCGTTGCAGGCGGCCATAAACCTAACTATTTAACTATATTATCATCTGTGATTTGTCACTGTTTTCTATCATCTATGAATCCTAGATTATCATCTACGTATTCTGGTGTCTCTGAGTTTTGGCATTTGTGACACTATTTTGTCATCTATGATTGACAACCTATTAGTGAAAAGTAATAGTACATCCTAGTGTTTTATCGTCTTCATTTTTTGGCATCTGCGAAGATTTGTCATTTGTGTTTGGTGTTTGTCGTCTCCGCTTTTTGGCAGATTGAATCAATTTTTTAACACTTAACTCATTGATTGGTTGATTGACAGGGGTTTCTAATTGGTTTTTATTATAGGAGACGAGCTTTGGAAAAACTTCCTTTAGTGATTTTAATCACTTAAAAATTTGTAGTGATTGTTATCACTTAGGAACTTTATAATGGTTTTAACCACTTGGGAATTTATAGTGATTACAATCACTTATGCGATGCAAATGGTAAATGAACTTGTATGAATTAATCACTTTCCTTGGAATGCATGTTGTAATTAATATATAAAGGTTAAACACACTCTTGAATGCCCTAGGGTAAACCAGTACACAACTTATGAGTGCCTTAAAGAAAATTACACACATTTTATTGGAATGGATGATGCTCAAATACACTCTTGAATGCCATTAATGAATGAACAATTTTTTCATTGGAATGCATGCATAGACTAGCCAAATCCAATCTTTAGTTCCTTAAGGAAATTGACATCCTTTCATTGGAATGAATATTTAGATAGTAAATACACTCTTGAATGCCTAAGGTTAATGAAGCTTGCTATGAAATATTTGGGTTTGGTGCTTAAAATGAATTCACTCAATCTTGAATGACTTAAGGGAATTGGTTTACTTTCAACATTTTTCTTATTTTGAAGATGATGAATTTACTTAATGTTGACGAATCCTTGCTTTTTATTATGTTGATGACGTCAAGTTGGAAAAAAAAATGCATGCTTAAACACAAGTGTCTTAAAGAGTAGATTACAAAACCTAAAGCTCCATTGGGAAAGAACAAGTGTCTTTTAACCCCGAGGCCACTTACGTATTCTCTCCTCTCGCATCTTCGGGTGATCTTGATTGCACAATAAATAAGTGGTCTTGTTTATATTTTTAGGAGACCTACTTGAGGATTTCATCACCCCTTGGGATGACCTCAACTCCAGTGTTCTGGCGGAGTATAAAAACTGGGAGGTGAATTGAAAGACACCTCTCTTGGAAGTAAAATTTTGTCACTCTTGGCTAAGCTCGAGAGAACTTTATACTTTTGGAAAGTGAAGGTAGAGATTTGGGTTGCCATCTCCCCCTGGCTGTGTGGCATTTTTTTTTTTTCATCTACAGATTTGGGCCTCACTTACCTTGTGTATATCGAGGACTCCCTTTAGATAATATTTGTACATCCTAGTGGTAGCCTTATTAGGATTGTTGATTTGTTCAGTGTGCTTGATTGTTTAAACATACAAAACCAATATCAAACATCAAACAAGTTCAAAATGAGTAAAATGGTGAGCTAAACTTTCAGTGAGTGAAATAGTTGTAAGTGGGTCCTCTTGACCTACAATTATTTTTCAGGAGTTCTTATATTTGGTCTACCATTTGAAAGTCATTGGGTCTTTTAGTCACAAACTTATTTTTTGAAACTGGGTTTGTTTTGTTCCTTCCATGATCATCAAAGTCAAACCTAAGAAGGTGAAATTGTCCAAACCATTTCCCTACAAGGAAAGGAAAAACCTAACACATGGTAATAAACAATTTTGATATGCTATCAAATACATCAAGAAAGAAGAAGTTGAACAAGACCATTATGATAGAATCAAATACAATGCTAAACTTTGAAATTGGTCTGCTTTCCCAGGAGTGAACCCCAGTTTTTTGTTCCTAGTGAGAGAAGATTGAGTTAACCACATAGTAATCATAACACCTTCATTTTCCACATCAACCCCATTTCCAAATTTCTAGTCTTCCATTTGCATAATTTCCTCTAGAGAGCTTGATCATTTGAACCTTAATCTTTTGGGCATAAGGACACCTTAGTTACAAAACTTCTAAGATTACAACATTAGACCTTTATCCATAAGTAGACACTTATCATAGTTGCACTCACTCATTTGGGATCACAAGTCTATCTCCAAATAGCGGGTAATCAATTTGGTGTCCTATCTTGCCTAAAGATCACTTGTCCATCTTTGGTAGGAGAAAGATACTTTTATCCTATATCACACTTGGTTTGCTAAATCAACAAGGCCTTTTGTTTACATTTAGGTTGTTGGAATTTTATCATATAAGGTTTAGTTTCTCTTCTACACATTCTTCTCTTTCTTCCATAATCTTCCACCCATTGGTTTGGTCACTATTGTATGGTACATACATGATCCGACAGATTCACATTTAATCCCATGTCTCATTTGTTGGAATCATTAAGGAAACAAGAGATGAAGAATCCTTTTCCTCCACAACCAGCCTCATTGGGGAGCACATTTCCCCCTAGCACGAACTTTGGCATGCCTAGCTCAACATCTGCACAAGAACCAGAGGATCCTTTTCCCAACACAAATCTGGGAAGTAATTCACATAATGAGAAGAAGTATACGAAGATGAAGATCCTATTGACAACAACAATATCCCTAGTGATGTCCAAACATTTCTTATAGATCCATACAACTTGGAAATGATGGAAAAGTCTATTAGTGCAAACATGACTAAGATCTTCCTAAGTTGGTTAAAGATGGTGTTAATGTCCCTACAAGTTTTGATGAGAGCACTTTGTTTAGATAGATTACCAAGGGTGGTGCTCCTGTATTACCAACTTCAAACATAGCCCAAACATTTGGTAAAGAGAAGGAACCTATGGTGAGAACTAGTTCCATACCTACATCAAGTGTTTCAACACAACCAACATTCCAATTAAGTGTGAAACATATCCAACAAATCATTAGTGCTATGCCCAACACTTCTAATGCTAGTATTCCATAGTCAACCTTGATAGGTACAACTATAGGATTCTTAAATAGTGGGCAAGTACCTACACAAAGAATTGCAATTCCAACACAATCAATATATTCCTTTTATTTTCAAATGCCAAAGAGTATGGTGAAAAAATTTGTGCCAATTCCAATGACTGCATATCAATACATTGGCCAAAGTGGAGCACTTCCACCAGCTCATAAAATGTTTGGAACTCCATACAACTTGGGAGGTAGGTTTATCAATTCCCAACAATCACAAATGCAACCAAACCAAGATCTAGCCCAACAGTTGCATGAACTTCAAAATTTGGTCCATACCATGAACAACAAAGGGGTGAAGGATTTCTCTTTTGAGGAAGTTTGCCCCTTTCCATTTGACAGATCCATTAATATGATACCATTTCAACCAAACTTTGAGATTCCTAAATTTGACAAATACACAAGGGAAACATGTCCTGTCACACATCTCAAGGAATTTTTTATTTTGTGTCTAGAAGTAGCCTATAGTGAGGATTATCTTAAGAGGCTCTTCACATGAAGTCTTGGAGGCCCCACACTAGAGTGGCTAATGAACTTACCCAAGGTTTCCATTACTTCCTACAATGATTTAACGGGGAAATTTGTAGCACAATACTCTTACAACATTGAACATCATGCCTCATTAAGTGATTTGTGCAACACAAAACAACGAAATGGTGAAACATTTTCCAACTTTCTACAACGATGGAGGCATCTTGCTAGTTGCATGCCATATAAAATAGAGGATTCTAACCTTGTGGATATATTTATCAAAAACTTGATACTAGAGATGTCTTTCCATGTGAAGATGGCTAGCCCTAAAGACTTTGTGACCTTAGTCAAGAAAGGCAAGAACATTGAAAATGGACTCCTAGACAAGGGTTCCATTAAACATTATAGCTCCTCACCCTCAAACAATGATACAAACAACAATAGAAAACCCAAATTTTGGTCTAAAAACAAAGGTGTTATCCACAATGGTGCCACTGATGTTAAAAGTGTATAAAACCTCTAAGGTGGGAACAACAAAAACAACTATCATAACCAAAACAACAACAATTCAAACCATGACAATCAAAATCAAAATAATCAGCAATCTCATAATCAAACAATTTTTTTTCCTTGCAACAATAATAATACCAACAAAAATTACAAACATGACAATGATCAAAATAAGAAGTTCACTAACTTTCGTGAACCCTTGGATGCCATATTCCAAAAACCAGTGGATCATAATTTGATGGAATTTCCCAATACATGAACTTTTGACGAAAATCAATCCAAATCAAAATGGTATAAGGAAAATGAATATTGTAAATACCATCGCATCAAAGGACATGGCACAAACAAGTGTATAAAACTCAAGGTCTTCATTCAAAATCTTGTTGATGATAGAGAAATTGAGGTAGAAGGGGGACCACCCTCTAAAAATGCTAAACTAAAGATATTTCAAAAGTCATTTCTTGACAACAACAATGACAATAAAACAATGGAAACAACAATAAGAACAATGTAAATCAAGCTTCCACATCAAATGCATTACACTATGACTATTCTACTAACCACATATCTGAATTTGACTCCTTGTGTGGTAAAATAGAAACAAATGATATATTTGGTTTTGACTCCATGTGTGGTCAGATTGAAGAGGTAGACACTCATGTGAATGCCCTTGTCCTAGAAGCAGCTGATTGTGATGCGACCACTCAACAAGGAAGAATCACTTTGCAAGCTGCCACTCCCAACCCCACTAATCCATCAGTTACACATGTGCCTACTACGCCATCCACCTCACAAAGATCCACTTCTCGCTATGATGTATTATCCTAGTTAGGGAAGACTCTTGAACAAATATCCATTCTAGAGCTCCTCACCACCTCACCCATTGACAAAGAGATTTTGGAGATTGCTCTTTTAGAGTCTAGTGTTCCTGAAAACATTAATGCATCCCAATTCACCATCATGATTGGAAATCTTGTTGCACAACAACACCTTGTCTTCACAGAAAAATATTTCCAAGGTCCTAACCAACACCACAATTTGTCGCTCCACATTGAAGTCCTTATATAGTGACATAAGATAAAAAGAGTCCTTATAGATAATGGATCCAGTTTGAACCTTTATACATTGAAGATGATATGTTTCTTGGGGCTTCCTGAAGACCTCCTAGATATCAATAAAAGGATAACAATCAAAGCATATGATGAAAGAGAAAGAGAATCAAAAGGAGTTATCATGCTACCACTAAAGGTTGGGTTGGCTATCATAAACATTGAATGCCATGTCTTAGATTTGGATTTGCCACATAACATCTTGCTTGGTAAACCTTGGATACACACACTCAAGGTGGTCCCATCTACATATCATCAATGCTTGAAATTTCCCTACCAAGGAAGAGAGGTCACAATTCTAGGTGATCCTTTGCCTTTTGCTTTTTATAAGAGAGTGAAAGGTGCACCAACAAATTTTTGTCCAATCAGTGAGTTTTCTAAGGTTATATTTAAATCTCTCACCATAATGAAATCACCTTCCACAATAATGCTAGATTTATCCAATAATGATTCTAATTCCTGTAAAGGAAAAGAGAAGGTCGAAGATACTAAGGTCAATACTACAGGGAAGAAGGTTACTTTTGCTAACCTAGGAATGGGTGAGTATAAGTTTAAAAATGCCTTATGTGTTGGACAACTACCACTCTCCCCCCATTGCTTTAGAAAACCTTCACAAATACCACCTTCTAGAAATAAAGATACTATGCATGTTAACAAGACAACATTTGAACATTGGGGTTCACTTAGTGATGAACACATGGAATCTAATATCCTAGATTGGCTATATTTTGATGGAAAAGATGAACTTGTGGAATTCCCTAAAGATAAATATGTTAAGGCTCCTCCCAAAATTAAAAACATGGGATATCATGGTACTGGCCTTGGGCCTAAAGAAGATGGAATTAGACAACCCCTTGAGGCTAATAGCTACCCTAAAGGACGTGGTTTGGGCTCCATTAAACCCAAGGTGTCCTTTGCTAACAACTATTGTATGGTTGAACCTGATTCTAAGGCTGAAGAGGAGGAATTCTTTGAAGTACCCTTCCAATACATTGAGGATGACCTAGATAACCATGTCTATGCCATTACCATAGCTGACCTTTCATCCATCAACCTACCTCTCACCAACCTTGACATGATAGACTGGGACCTTCGGGACACACCACCAGCTCTCAATATCTGTAACTCTAATGAAGCCATGATGACACTCTTTGGCCTTAAGAATCTCAAATATTATGAACATGAGATCCAATACAATGAGGTAGCCTAATTTGGTAGCTTATTCAACTCTCTTAGTCACAAAAGTGAAAATAAAAGAAGAAGAAGAAGAAGAAGAAGAAGAAACATCCTCTAGTGAAAACTCTTTTGGAGTGCTTTTGGATGAAGAAAAGGATAAAATAAAGGATGCATCTTCTGGTGAAAACCTTCTAGAGGTGCCAAAAGAGGGAGAGGTTGACTTGTCATTCATATCTTTACCACCAGAAAAGTCATCTATGCTGAATGAGGACACAATTCTAGTTAATTTGGGCACGATAGATAATCCACAAATCACCTACATTGTTTCCACCTTAAGTCCTGAAGAAAAAAAAGCAATGACTGAGTTCCTACAAAAGGAAAAATCAATTTTTCATGGACATACAAAGACATGCCTAGTTTAGTCACAAATTTGGTTGTACATCACTTAGCAGTAGATCCAGAGATTAAACTTGTGAAGCAAAAGTTGCACAAGATGCATCCTAAGATAGCAATTTTAGTGAAAGCAGAACTGTAGAAAATGCTAGAGGCAAAGTTTATCCGCCCTATTGATTATCTTGAGTGGGTTTCCAACATTATTCCTATAGGAAAAGCATCTGGGGCCATCCATGTCTATTCAAATTTTTGAGATTTAAATCTTGCATGTCCTAAGGATGACTTTCCACTTCCTAACATAGACATTATAGTGGATTTGACTGCTAGACATTAAATGTTGTCTTTAATGGATGGTTTCTCTGGTTATAATCAAATCAAAATTTTAGAAGAAGATCAACATAAAATGACATTTACCACCCCATGGGGGACCTTTTGTTATCAAGTCATGCCTTTTCTCTTGAAGAATGTTAGTGCCACCTATCAACACGTAATGACTACAATCTTCCATGATCTTGTACATGTCATAATGGATGACTATGTTGATGGGATTCTAGGAAAATCTAAGACACATGATTCCCACATTGATGTGCTCACTGCCATTTTTGAAAGGTTGGAGAAATTTAAAGTGCGCCTTAATCCAAAGAAGTGTGTTTTTGGGGTCAAATCAAGCAAGTTGTTAGGGTAAATAGTGTCAAGAAGAGGCATTGAGGTAGATCTTGCCAAACTGAAAGCCATCATGGAAATGCCTCCACCTACCACATTGAAACAACTCCATAGTTTTCAGGGAAAGTTACAGTCCATTAGATGGTTTGTGTCGTAGTTAGCAGATAAGGTCCATCCACTTCAACATTTGCTTTGAAAAGATACTAAGTTTCAAAGGGATTGCCTATGTCAGAAAGCATTTGAACAAGTTAAGGTATCCTTGGCTAATCCACCAGTTATAGTCCCTCCAATTGCAGGACAACCATTGATTCTATACATTTTAGCCACTTCATTTGCCTTAGGTGCCCTTTTGGCACAACTAGATGACAATGGTAATGAGCAAGCCATATACTATCTTAGTTGAACATTAGTTCTCTATGAGTTGAACTACACTGCTATTGAGCAAGCTTGTTTGGCAGTAGTCTTTTGCACATAGAAACTACGCCATTATATGCTTAATCACACTACACATCTCATTGCCAAGATAGATCCACTCAAATATTTGCTATCAAAAGCCTCCCTCACTGGTCGAGTTGCAAAATGGGTCTTGGTTTTAGGTGAATTCGACATTGTCTATAAGGATCGTAAGGCCATTAAGGGACAAGTAATTCTAGACCAGCTTGTTGAAGCTCCTCTTCAAGGAGACCATCCCATTAAAGAAAATTTTCCAAATGACACAATTATGACTGTTGCCCTAGTACACAATAGAAGCTATTTTTTGATGGTTCATTTACACAAAATGGATCGGGGGGGTAGGAATTTTGTTTGTTACACCACAAGGAGACCTCATTCCTAAGTCTTATAAAATTTCATTCCCTTGCACAAACAATATAGTTGAGTATGAAGGATTACTCACATGGCTTCATCAAGCTATCATATGGAATATCAAAAGCCTTCTTGTCTTTGGAGACTCTCAATTGGTCATTAAACAAGTCATAGATGAATACCAAATAAAGGATGAAAAGTTGTTGCCATATCGTCGGATAGTTGAAGATCTTAAACAACACTTTACTGAGTTAGTGTTTCAATAGATACCAAGGACTAATAACAAAGAAACAGATGACATGGCTACCATTGCCTCCATGACCGCCATGCCTGAGTAGAGTCCTAGGTGTGAGTTTTTTGTTGAGAATCTTTTCCTTCTTACTTATGAGCAACCCAATTCAGAGTTGGTGTGTGAGATTGTCAGTCCTGAGTCTCCATGGTAAGCTGATACTTTTGCCTATCTTAGTCACAAAATGATTCCCATTACCCTCTCCCCGAATCAAAGCAAAACCTTCATCTGTTGCACTGCCCTATATACTATCCTAGGTGATACACCTTTCCAAAAACACTTCAATGGAACCCTCCTCCAATGTCTCAGTTTAGATGAAGCCAGAATGGCATTAGAAGAGGTCCACCAAGGAATTTATGGCACCCATTCTAGTGGCCTTACATTAGCAAAAAAGCTCCATAGAATGAGTTATTATTGGCCTACAATGGAAGTGGATGCCTATCATTTTGTGAAAAGATGTGTTCCTTGTCAATAGCATGGCAATTTGATACATGCTCCTACCTAAGATCTTCAGCCCACCATCACACCATGGCTCTTTTCTTGCTGGGGATTCAATCTTGTTGGTTAAGTATATCCAAATTCTACAAATGGCCAAAAGTATATTATTGCCGCCACTGAGTACTTCACAAAGTGGGTCAAGGCTATCCCATTAACCTACACCATTGAAAAATAGGTTTCAAAGTTCATCTTGAACTACATTATCTATCGTTTCGGTATACCTCAAGACATCATGACTAACAATGGAACTCCTTCCAAAAATTAGGAAGTTGCCACATTATGTAGGAAATTTGGAATCACCCAACATTTTTCCACCAAATACTACCCCTAGGGCAATGGCCAAGCTAAAGCTACAAATAAAACCATTTTGAAAATCCTATAGAAAATTGTTGATGTAGCTGGGTGCGACTGGCACCTCCAAATTGCTCCCGCCCTTTGGGCCTACTGAACCTCCATTCGTACCCCCATAGGAGCCACTCCATTCTCCCTTGTTTATGTTTCTAAAGTTGTCTTACCCATCGAGATTGAGCTCCCTTCCCTCAGAATCTCTCTCAAGAATCTGATGCCCAAAGAAGAATATCGAGTTGCCCACTTGCAAGATCTACAAATCCTCAATGAGAGACACCTCAATGCCCTAAAACACCTTCATGTGTATCAAAATCGCCTTCAGCTTCAGTTTCACAAAAAAGTCAAGCCTTAGGAATTTGAGGTGGGTGACTTAGTTTTGTAGCATAACATGAAGAACCTCCATAACTTTGAGAAGAAAGGAAAATTTGAGCCTAATTGGCTTGGTCCATTTATCATTACAACCAAATATTGTTCTCGGGCATATCGGATTACCAATTTAGAGGGAGATCTACTCCCTGAACCTATAAATATCTAACATCTCAAGTGGTTCTATGCTTGAGTCTTGTAATTCCTATACAATGTTGTTATAGTTCCACAAAATAAAAAAAATTAGAAAACTAGAAAACTCCAAAAACAGTCATAAAATGTTCCTGAAGAAAAGACAAAAAAGAAGAAAAAGTTCCTGAATAAAGTATTTTGGTCCATTATCTATAAGGCTTGTCTCACTTCACCCCTTTCCACCATTTCACCCCACCTTTTTGTAGAAGTTCTATTTGACTTGTGCTTTTCATGCATTTAATAAAAGACCTCTTGTCTACGAGGCATCCACTCACTTCCATCTTTCAATAGACCTCTAGTCTGTGAGGCATTTTTCTCGTCGAGTGATGATCCTAAAACCCATTAGACTGAGACTACAAAAAAACCTAAACAAGATCACAGTTTGAGACTTAATGATTTGAGAAATTGTTCTTTTCATAGCCCTTGCCAAACTTTTGCAATGACACTAGACAAACACATAAGATGAATCCTTCCTACAGATGGTATAACAATTTTCACATTTTGAGACTTAATGTTCTTGGTAGGAATTGTGGACTGATTGACTACTTGGTCATGAGGTCTCTTTTGGTTGATTTCATTTTGTGTGTTAGTGGTAGTCTTTTACGGTGTGCCTTGATCTTCCATATTTTGGTATCACCTAAATGGCTTCAACTAACTACACATGTCATTTGCGGTATGATCTATTTTTGATGCTTTAGTATATGTATGTTAGTTCCGAGTTATGATTATGCATTACTCACTGGGGGTAATAGGTTAGCACACTTTCCACCAAAGACCCCTAGTGTGCCTAGACCTCTCTAAATATGTATATGTCATTTGTTCCATCATAACTATGTAGACTACATCTATCGTCCTAAAGTATCTCTTGTGTTGAGAGTCTAGTCCATGCAAAGGAAACTTGTCATCTATGCTTCTATAGCATATGGTGCATCACTCCCTTTGCAATATCAAACTAGGGTGTGCTCTCCCATATAAACACAACTGAATCCCTCGATATCATGTAGTTAGGATTTATGTAGTATAAGGTTTTATTGTGCCCTGCTTGAGACAAGGGTTTTGTTTATTTCCCCCTTCCTATGCTATGCTACTTGGTTCCTATGAGTGAGGAGTTTTGACATATGTCCATTCATAAGGTTCATTCATATTACATTTTCATATCTCATATTTACATTTTAAAGTTCAATCATTTCACTTTGCATTCATTAGTGTCCTTTTTCTGTTACTAACATTTTCATTTAGGATATTTATTGCCTTAAGCATTTTATTCATTATTAGATTTCATCATAGGTTCATTGCATTAATCCCTTAAGTGCATACATTATAATCATTACATCAAGCATATAGTAAATCCATACATGTAATATAAAAAAATGCATACATCTCATATATCGCCATAGAACTTACATCATTCACACATTAGTCATCATATATAAATCATAGGAAACATAACATCACACACATCCTACATCACAATGTTAGTATCCACATCATCAAAATCACATGCATAAGAAAAAATCATCCATATACACCTAGGCCCATCAAATCATTTCATGTATATATATATCAAAAGAACCAATGTCTGTGTATTATCTGTATACACAAGAATCATGTAGTATACCACACATCATGCATCATCAATAACTCACTGCATCTGCATCACTGTGTCAAAGCTACCTACTATAGCAATCATGAAGTTGGTTGAGAGGTCCCAACCCCTCTTGTACCCCTCCTCCTTGCAGAGGCCTACCCTATCCAACTGACTACTCTGACCTCTCGCAACCCCCTGTGGTCCATGAACTAGATGCCTCGCAGAAATTTGGCTGTTGCTGATCAACAAGCACAACATTATGATATAAGGACCTATAGTAGGCCACCTCTCGCACGACTTGTATCTCCTATTGGTGGGTTGCTATGAGCTCCTGCATCACAGCCATAGCCACCCCAGGCTATACCATCTATTGGGCTAGATCACACTATCGACAGTATTCATCCACCTATCTCTGGTGCATCTCTCGCTCTACTCGTAGAGTGGCAACCTCCTGCCATAGTGTGTCTATCTCAACCAACTCCTCTATATTAGCCTCCATAACAAAATAACTTAACTCTCCTGCACCTATCCTAGCCTATAGTACAACTAAGGCCTCTTAGGCATTATCTGTCTTACCTCACTATGCTTGTACCTCTGCCTATAGGGCTACCAAGGCCCGATGGGCACTATCTGCCTACGCCCGCTCCACCTATGTCTCGCCCTAAAGATGGGTAACCTCTGTCTGGAGGTTATCTCACTCTGCCCTAACCATATCTACATCCTTTGGCTGAGGTGGTCCTTGTACTTGTGGCCCCTATACCTATGGCCCCTGTATCTATGGCCCCTGTGGTGGCCTTATTGGTGCTGGTACCCTCCTTTGGTAGGCTCTACACCCTCGAGGAACCCTCGAGGACCTTATTGTGCCCCCCATATTGGCAGTGGCACCACCGCTGCCTACTCACCATCTCCTACTCCATCCCCCTTACCCTGTGCCTACTCTGCTACTGGTGGTGCTCTAGGTATTGTCAGTTGTACTGGCTGATGGGCCGCCCACCATTGTGTGTATGCAAGTGTCATCCTTGTGTCTCCCTAGTCTTGTTTGTGCACCCAAAGCACTAGCTACATCCCACACCATGATATCTTGGCTAACCTCAGGCTGGTTCCATGACCCCATAATCTGTCGTACTCCCGAGATACCACTAGATATACAAACCTATCTGGCACCACATCCTGGATCCTCCCAAACTATCATTGCACCCTAGAGGGCATATATCTCATCACCACATGCATGGTCCACCCGATTATCCAACAGTTTGTTTGCATGTATCAAAGGTACTATTAATCCTTGCTATCATCCTCTCCTCTAGTTGTAAAATACTCCCCCATCACTCTAAACCATCATATAGAGTCTAGTCGAACATAATAATCTCATCTAGGCATCTCCTCCAAAATCTGATAGACTCAATAGAGGTGTATTGGATAGGTAGCCTGTATCAACATGCATATGGATCTCTAGGCTATTGGGTCTCTCATCTTTGATGGGGTGTGTCACATGTATGTGCTCCCATGACCATACCATCAGTAATGTCAACCTTGGACCTATAGTTTACTGTGTCATGTAGGTGCACATATGTAAATCATGGTACAACTTGGCCAAGATGGTCTGACCCCAATAGAAGACCGCATCATCATCCTGTAGTAACGTGCTCAGCACTCGTGTCCACCCAATCAAGAACCCATGCCCAACATGGTCTGGTACCATCCTCCATATGAGTAAGGCAAGGTAAATGGCAAGTTGTGGCAATCTCTGCTCCAATGCCTCCCTCCATGTTAGTCACAATCTTTGTACGGGTAGCCTCTATTGTCGATGCTCAAAGCACTCCCAAAGATAGGGATTGGCACCCTATAGAACATACTTTTGGTACATGCCATAGATTGACACTCGCATAATCCATCGCACATTGAGCAACGTAACTGTCACCTCTCCAGCAGGCAGATGGAAACTAGAAATCAGTGTATGTCACCACTCTATCAAATGTTGATAGTTGCGTTGAATGAGCTCTCAAATCTGGCCACTCATGGACATGCTCTAACCCACATAGCCTCAGCCCCACTCTACCTCTGTCAATTTATCCCCTAGCACCATAGTCACTGGATAGTGCTCCTATGACTGAAATATCACTGTCTCCATCTCCAACATAGACATGAAAATGGTCAGTATGTACTCTATCTTATGCTCTCTTTTTTCTTACCCCAACATGGGGCATCCTACTCTATTCACCCTCGATCATCTCCATCCCTTCCTTTTGTAGATTCATCCTAGACAACAGAGATGCTAGTCGACAAAGATGCCAGTCAGCGGAGATGTTGATCCACACAAACGTGGATCAGCAGAGATGACAGACCATAGAGATGTTGATCCAACATCTTTGGTGGTTGCGCAGATGCTGGAATCTTACCGACGACTTCTTGACTATCATCTGTGGAGATGAAGACATAGAGATCATCGTCTCTGCCTCAACTTTGCTTCCCATTTTCCCCCTTTTGGCATCTGTGTAGATGATAAGGCACATCCTGTGATCTCTATAGAGGCCCCAATCTCTGGTTTTTCATCTACGTAGATAATTGAGTTTACCCCCATTAAATGTGCCATAAATGCTAAATTTAAAGGTGTAATTAAAAATTTGACAAAGTGGGATAGTTGAATCACTGGTGGTCCTATCTCGGCTGGTCTCTGGTTCTCTTGAACACCCTCTCTAAGCTATAATTTGTTGATTGGATCCATCTTTTGCTTTGGTTCTCTGCTCTCTAGGTGTGGAAATGACTCTTCCTTGAGCCCCTTGGAGGCTTATATAGGACCTCCAAGGACCCTTTTTGTGCTTGTACCCTTTCCTGGGCCATGTCGACTCCTGTTTATCCCCAAGTCATGTAAAATGTCCATTTATGTCTTTTTTCCTACCCTTTCTTTTCTTTTAAAGACCTTTTTGCAAAAATTGCCCAAAATTTATTTTTTGCATTATTTTTGTGAGAGGGCACCCTCTTCCCTTGTCGTCACTTCAACACAATTCCTAGGACTCCTATCCTTTCGAGGGCAACCTATATTTTCTTTTCTTTGATATAATGTTGTCTCGACCTCACATCAAAGAGGAGCAAAATGTAGACACTTAAAAATGCCCCAAATGCTATATTAATTAACCTAATATTTCCTGTTATTAATTAATTAATTATATTTTTTCATTTAATTAAATTTATTTATTTAAATAAGTTTATTTCCCTAATGTATTTAAATTTAATTTGAATACAACACCTCTAACGTATTAAATTTATTTAATACATAGTGCTCCATAAATCCCCTTTTAAATAAATTCAATTTATTTAATCCCCTCCACTTTATTAAATTCTTTAATCTTATGATTAAGTCAAATCTTATTTAACTTAATCCTAATCCTATCCTAAAACCTAGTCTACATCCATCACTCTGATCCTTCTAAGCCTACTCACTACTTAATCTCACTTATTTACCTTAAACACATCTTTAAACACCTTTTAGCTCCTAAGTGTTTGCTCACACATGTGTGAGAAGCTCTTGATCCAATTAACGTTCCACTTCATTTATACCTCTTACACCTCTTACACCTTTGTCCCCCCACTCCTTCCCCCAAGATTGCTCACACATGTGTGAGCACACCTTGAGCCTCTCAATCATAAAGGCTCTTTTTGACTTTTGCATGGCTTGTCTTTTAGCCCATGTGTCTCCCTTGTGGCATGTATGTGGATGCCACATAGATTCCACCTCTCCAAGGCCTCTCTCAAACTTATAAATAGAGCCCTTGTCTCAAGCATTTCTTCATCTCCTCCATATGCATTGTTATCATGCTAGTATAGTTCTAGAGCTTTTTAGAGATTTTATGCTTAGAACTAACCTTTGGTAGTTGTTTGCATTACTTAGATTTTTGGTTTTTGCATTAGTTTCATGGTAGTATGATGTTGTAGGTTTCTTTCTTGCATTGCATTTCCATCTCACCTCTTAGAATCCTTTGAGGATTGGCTCACTCATAGCCATTTCTTGAAGGTATTCTCCATTCATCTTAGCATAGACTTATTTCATATTGCATTTTCATCAACAAGGGATTTAATAGTTGTGTTTCAGAGAGTACATCTACATCCCTCACACTTGAGCACACCAATAAGGCCTCTTATGGGTACCCTTGTTGAGCTACTTTGAGCTTGTGTGAGGAGTTTTAATTTGTGGTTGCATAAGTTGTTAAACTCAAGTTGATTTTAGTTGTATCTCCATTTGTTTCTAATCTTTCATATGCACATGTTACAATTAACATTTGCTTGTTTACATGTGCTCCTGATAGGTTAGGTTTTCACATTGTTGGTGTAAATAAGTATTTACTTATTACACTTACTTAAGTTTTACTTAGGTTAATGCATTATTTAATTATTTTGCATTATTTTATTATTATTTTAGGTGAGACACTTAGGAGTTTGTGAACTCTCATTGAGTTACGCAACTCTAATTAAGCACATGGTGTCTACAACATAGGAGTATGCATCATTCATTGAGTTGTCATGATGACAACATAGTTATCCGCACTCCTTATTTAGCACATGTTGTCTACACCATTGATTTGCATGCTACACCATTGTAGGCTTATCCTCACATCATCGCACTTAATCCCATGCTTAATGGAGGATAATCCATATTTGGTGGACATGTGCCTGGTTGTATGACATATCATGATGCTAACTTCTATGCATTCTAGAAGCTCTCTTGAGGCCTTTATATTCAGGCACTCCTAGTGTACTCTTAAAGCAGTTATTGAATGAATATTGTCATTCTGATCATACTCTGTCTATTTTGGTCTACTGTGTGCTTGTGTTGAGTTCTTTAGTTCTTGGGTGAATTCTGGCCTAAGCCAAATTCTTACATGGTATCAGAGCTGAGGGAGATTCTCGTCACATAGCCATTCGAGACCGTTCATGCTTCAGCACCTCGACACAAATTCGAAGGATCTGCAGAAATTGGGAATGTCTAGAGCTAGATCTGACCTCTTCATTGCATCTGGAGTGTCAATTTGGTGAAGATTGACTATAAACTCGCCTATACTGGGTGAAAGTTGATCATGAGGCAATTTTTTTTGCAAACCGGCACCCGAAGGCACCGATTTGCAATTGGGTATGATCATTTTTATTGATTTGATTGTTTGATTTTCAGATTTGATTGAATTTACTTCTCTGCAATTTATTTCCGTATCTGTATTTTTGAAATTATTTTTTGAATTAATTAGCAGATTAATTAGCAAAGACAGATAAAATTTGGCCGAACTGGGTAGTGACACCCCAACTTGGCCCTCTATTATTGGTTGGTGGAATATTTGTATTAATTTATGTAGGTTTTTCATTTATGGCTTCAATAAATGTGGGTCGTACCTGCCAAATTTTCCATGACACATTTTATCCGACCAAATTTATCAAATTCAATGGCCGAAACAAAAAAATTCGGCATCCACAGATCTTGCCCGCGGCCTTTTGTTTAAGTGAGTGCAGACTCTACTTTATAAATTCTGCAGAGTGTACAAAACCCATGAATGTGGGATTAAATTTTTGAAAATCGGCGGCATCAAACCTCATTCCAGTATAGAAAAGTGAAACTCTGGCATAGCTGTGGAAGATCCGACTAATGCAGAATATTCTTGGCATTTTGCAACGATTTTTGTGCGCCACATGGCGAAATATCAAACAACCCACGTGCTGACAGCTACCATTTGATGCACCAATCCATGTAGGTGCCTCATCATCTGACTCGTCGCCACATCAACCAATACGATTAGCCCTGTCTTCAACCATGTCCGCAGTGAGTCATCGCTGACAAATCTACCACGACAACAATCGTATTGTTCAAGTCAGCAGTACACCTCACCCTGCCATGCAAATTTTTCCATACCAGCCGTACAATACAGATGGACACGTCAGCTACCACATCATCTAGTGGCTGAAATTTTTGTTGACATCATCATTTGAATAGCCTAAATTTGATGACGATTTAGACATCATTTTAGGGTGAATTTATACTACTGTGATGGTCGTATGACTATCAAATTTAACCCCCTTGTTTGCTGGTGCAACCCCTCTCCAGATTATTTTTGGTTTTTGCAGTTTGAATTCAAGAGGCCATAACTCACACATCGATACTCCAATTCAAGTGCAATTTTTTGGTTTTGGTGCACATATTGTTCAGAAATTACATTTTTTGGCAACTATACCTGGATAATCCTACATTTTGCAACTTCAAACGCTCCGTACAGGCACATTTGGAGTCAAAAATAGGTTTCATTTTTTTTGGAAGTGCGTATTGTTTTATCTACTTTCTAGATATGGCATCAAATTGTAGTGTTGTGTGGACAAAATTGTCACTTTCAGCAATAGGGCCTTTCTTTGCTTTTTAATGCTTCAGAATTGTAGCACATTGTAAAGTTTTAGATTTATACTCTATTAAGAGGTTGTAACAAGCAAAATAAGAAGTCCACAAAGGCCAAAATTGGCAAGTGGCTCATTGTAATTGCACTACTGATAAAGTGCCCAAAGCATCTATTTAGGGGGGGTTTCTTGATTTAGTGAAAAGAGGGGGTGTTCTTGGTGTTGTGTTCTCTCTTTTCTGCAATTTTCTTTCATTTTCTACATTATGGGCAACTTTAAGTTTCCTAAATTAACTCCTCATAACTATGCTTCATGGTCAATCAAAATATTGTATCACTTAATGCATAATGGAGTTTCACAATATGTAGATGGTACTCTTCCTAAACTAGCAGGTGATAATGTATCAACAAGTGAAATTTTTGAATGGGTAGCAATGGATAGGAAAGCCTAGGTGATATATGTTTGGGGGTAGATGATAAGATCATGTATCAAATCAAGAAATGTTCTACATCCAAGGAAGCTTGGGATACCCTCGAAAGCCTTTATGGTAAAGTGTCTGAAGAGGATGTCTTCAAAGTTGAAGATGAGCTTGTATCCTTAGATCCTAAGTCGTATGACTCAATACAGGACTTCATCATCAAGGTGAATGAATTAAGGACAAAGCTTACTGATTTTGGGATTTCTATCAAAGATGATAGACTAATCTATCTCATCCATAACACGCTGCCATTGAAATATTCCACCTTTGTATCTTTTTTTAACACCTCAAAGACTACCTTAGGGTCTGCCTACAAGAAAGTCACTTTTGATGAATATGCAAAACTATTGGATGATGAAGAAAAGAAGTTGGAATCAATGGGGATTCTCAAATCACCTCAGTCCAAAGCATTGGTGGCCAATGAGGGTTCTCAAAATTCAGTTGGACAATCTTCAAATAAAGGAAAGGGTAAGAAGAAATGGAAGAGCAAATCTGAGGATGCAGAAAAGACAACACCTCAATCTAATCAACAAGGCAAGTCCTCGAATTTGAAAAAGAAAGGGGACAACAATAATAAGGAGAAGAAGAAGTGTGCTTATTGCAAGAAATCGGGTCATGAAGAGCATGAGTGTTATATCAAAAAAGATTGATGAATTAACCAACATCATGAAGAAACATAATGTTCCATTGCCTAATGCTTATAATGATAAAGGATCATCTTCAAATTTTAAGGGCAAAGGGCAAGCACTCATGGCTAATTCCAACTCTTCAAAGGAATGAATATTTGATTCAGGTGCCTCATATCATATGGGTTCTTCAAAGGAGGATTTTTCTTCATTGAATCACCCAAAGGTACCACACATCTTCATGGGAAATGATAGCAAAATGGAAGTTGAAGGAAAACGAAACATGGAAATAGAAAATGGAGAGTTTCAAGAGGTTCTCTATGTTCCAAACCTAAGTTCAAATCTCCTATCAATCTACCAAGTCACTCACTTTGGAGATGGACATAGAGTTGAGTTCCTTCCAGACTTAGTTCAAGTGCACAATCTTAAAGAAAATTCCTTGGTTGTAGTGGGGAAAGTGAATGATCACAAGAGGTTGTACTCTTTCTCACATTTTGTACCCAAGTCTCCTTCAAAGGCCTTGTTAACACAATCACATTCAAACATGCAATTATTGCATGAGCGGTATGGTCATCTTGACTTTTGCTATCTTCAGCAACTTTGCACATACCACATGGTCAAAGGTCTACCTCAAATCAACTTTTCTAAGGTTAAGTGTTCAAAAGATTCAGTGGATATGCATCTAGAGGGGAAGTTACAAAGAGGGAAGTCTTCTAGAGCAACAGGTGTTCTACAGATGGTTCACATGGTATTAGCAGGTCCTTTTGCATTCAGCCAGGGTCGCTACATACTTACCTTAGTTGATGACTTTTCAAGGTTCACTTGGGTCTACTTTCTGCATAGTAAGAATGAAGTGTTGGACACATTTCTAGACTTCAAGGCTCATGTAGAATGGAAATCTAGAAAGGCCATCAAAGTACTTTGCATGGACAATGGAAACATGGATGTGAACAAAAGACTTAAGGACTTTTGTAGACATGAGGGAATTAATCTTCAAACTCCACCAGTATTTAGTCCTCATAAGACAAATGTTGCAGCATTGAGGATCCAAACTCTTAAGTCTATGGCAAGTTGCATGATTCATGCCAAGTCTCTAGATCCATCATTAGAAGTCGAAGCAATCTCATGTGTCACTCACATTCTTAATCGTTCTCCTCATCCAACCTTAGATGGCAAAACTCCTTTTGAGGCATGGTGCGAAAAAAAACCTATTGTGACACACTTCAAAATCTTCGTTTGTCCTGTATGGGCAAATAAATCTTCTAGGGGATGCAAGGCACAACCATCTCGACCTTGTATCTTCATTGGTTATGAAGACAGTGTGAAGGCATATAGACTTCTAGATCCTGAGACACATCAATTTTTTGTGGATAAGGATGTACATTTTGAGGAAAGTTCTCCCAGCTTGTCCTCTACTCCTCTTCGTACATCATTATAGTGTGGATATTGATAGTGACACCAATGATAGTGCTTCAACAACTTCAAACACATGGAGTTCTGTCGAAAGATACAGTAAGAGGTCACTTCATCAGTTCAGTCCACATGCATACAATGCCATAGTGATAGGTCTAGAACAGCAAGGTACATTCAGTCTTCCAGATACAGGTTCAGTGATAGATTTGGGGGATAGTATTGATGATCTGCCTCTTCTTCTTGATGCAGAATTACCTTCTTCAGTTGTCATGAGAGCTCCATCTGACTCTCTTATTCACTCTCTACATGATCAATCCTCACAGGTTGAAGTGAATGTGGATACTTATGATTAGTAGTTGCAGCATGATTCTTCATCAGTTGCAGAGATAGACAATTCTTTGGGACAAGTTCTTCAACTAGTTAAGCAGGTTTCAGAGACATCACTTATCCATGGGATTCTTTCCACACAAAGCGAAAGCATCTCATTTGTACCTTTGGCATTGTTTCTTACTAAGGGGAGGAACACCATTCTGCAGTCTTGGATCAGCTTCTTCATTGGAGTAGTCACTATTCAACATTTTTCTTTGGGGGGGGGGGGGGGGGGGAGCCCATCTTCTCTCTCTTCCTCTTCTCATCATTCTCTTATGTATATACTAGATGTATGTCATAATGGGGGGGTCTTGATTACTCCATCCATCCATGCATCCTCATTTATCTCTCTTTTTGGGGGAGGGTTTTTCCCATGAGGTTTTCCCTCTTTCCCCGCTTTATGGGAGATTGCATATCATTATGTACATGGGTACCTAACATTGCCTAGTAGCTGGGACCCATATTGCATTTCATCCTAGATTTCGTAAGCTTAAGGGCATTCCCCTAAGTTGCACTTAAGGGGGGGGGGGGGGTGTTGGTGTAAATAAGTATTTACTTATTACACTTACTTAAGTTTTACTTAGGTTAGTGCATTATTTAATTATTATTTTAGGTGAGACACTTGGGAGTTTGTGAACTCTCATTGAGTTACGCAACTCTAATTAAGCACATGGTCTCTACAACACAGGAGTATGCATCATTCACTGAGTTGTCATGATGACAACATAGTTATCTGCACTCCTTATTTAGCACATGTTGTCTACACCATTGATTTGCGTGCTACACCATTGTAGGCTTATCCTTGCATCATCACACTTAATCCTGTGCTTAATGGAGGATAATCCATATCTGGTGGACATGTGCCTAGTTGTATGACATATCATGATGCTAACTTCTATGCATTCTAGAAGCTCTCCTGAGGCCTTTATATTCAAGCACTCCTAGTGTACTCTTAAAGCAGTTATTGAATGAATATCGTCATTCTGTCATACTTTGTCTATTTTGGTCTACTGTGTGCTTGTGTCGAGTTCTTTAGTTCTTGGGTGAATTTTTGCCTAAGCCAAATTCTTACACACATATACACCCCCTCTCAACAAGGAAAAGTTGCATTCATTTATTGAATTTCCTTCTAATCTTTGGACCTTTAGTTGATCTCCCTATTTTAGACCTACTAGATATCTCACTTATTCCTTCTATTCTTGCATTTTCCTCACTTGAGGAAGATAGATCAGACAAATACCTATTTGGTGATACCTGCAATCCATCAAATGAGAGACATAGTAGGACTAAAGTTGATGTGGATAGTAAAGAGTCTGACCCTCCTGATTGATATCCATTTCGTATCAACACGCAAATAATAAATTGTATCTATAGGGTCTATTACTTATACCTGTCGATCCATGTCAGGATGCATGATCCTAGTCAAAGGTGATAAATTTATTGCATATGTAAATCATTTATCTTAAGTTGGCCAAAATTACATGATATGTGTGCTACAAATTATATAGAAGACAAAAATTACATGATGCATTCATTAAAATCATTGTATATTTTTTAATTCCTTACCTCTACTTTATGTGTGGTACCTATGTAAAATCATTGTATAAACTCCATGACATTAGAGTTCAACACATTATAACTTAATTATAAAAACATACAAGTCAAACAAATTTCTATGATTAAATCAATACCTTATGCGTGGTATTGATCATACTGATGGCCTAAATTTTCACCCAGCCAAAAAAATTGTGATACCTTGTGAAAATTAGGAAAAGAGTATGTTTTGTTGCTTAGGATTTTTCAAAATGTTGTAATCCTCAAGGAAAAAACCCTAGGAAATAGTTATGTCTTGTGTTTTGATGAATTATTCATAAATTGACATCAAGTATAAAATAGGGATACATGAAAAACTATGTTTATACATTGATTTTTATATCCCTATTGTCCATTGATCTTTTTCATATGTTATAAGTCATTCCCCTAAGTGTTTTAAGTTGTGATGTTGCTAAATCCTTTCAATCTCTTCATCACTCTAGTTTGCTTCCTAACTACTTTGGAGATTGTAGAGTTGTGAAACAATTCTCAACAAGGTTATTGCAACATCACAGGTGTTAGTGTTGACTTTCAAGCTTGGGCTGCGAAGAAGAGATTCATTGAAAATCACATGGTCAAAACTTGTTTTTCACTTAAGACATTCTAAGTTGTGATAATGTGAAAGGTAACTACAACAATCAAGGTCTAAGCCATAAGAACTTTGCGACCAGTTAAAATTAACCTAGGATTTTAGTTGCAAAGTAGAGATAAATTATTATCGCAGCTTCATAGAGTTAAGAGGTGAGTTAAAGTTTATAGTTGTGAAGCTATGAAAGGAATCTAATAGTGAATGAAATAGATATTGTACCATCGTAAGGTTTGAGTTGCAGTTAATTTCTTGGGTCATGAATCTGCAAAATAAAGTACTAGTCAATCAGGGCATTCATTGCAACATCACACACTTTAAAGGTATTATGTGTCTCGTGGTCACAAAGTGGCGATGGGGTTAGAAATTTTGGTTTTCATCGTGTTGCAAATGATAAAAAGGTTAGGTCATAATCTATGGAGAAGTTGCAAGATGACCAACTCAAATGGTTTTGCTACTTCGGGGGTTAAAGTGATAGTGAAGAATGTAAGCAGCGATGTTGCGATGAGTAGTTTTACACTTTCACAAGTGTTAAGATGCAGTCAGTTTTTGGTGCAATGACATTTTGATGAGTTTTCATGTAGCCATTTTTGCTGGATTGCTGCAGTTAATAAAGTAAATAGTTAATGAGTTGTGAATCCGTGAGATGGTCAAGTTTTATATGTTTTGCTAGTTTGCAAGGTGTTCACTCATAGTTTGTTTTAATATTGAGAAGATGTGAACATGGTTAATGGTGCTGTCATCACTACTTGATCACAATAAATGAAATGTAAAAGTAATCAATTACGATGAGGCAATTAAGGCTTGAATGAAGAGTTCATTGTTTCACAGGTCCACATGGTCAATAAGGAAATAGAGTTGCAAAGTTGAGAATAGATTGAAACACAACATCACAAGGTTAACATGACAATTACACTTTTAGGTTGAGAAGTTGTGAAGCAGTAAAGATAACCATTTTTGCATGGTCACAACCATAAACAAAGAAAAGTAAGAAACCATGGAGAAGCAAAGATAAAAGGGAATCATTACTTCGCAACCTTCAGTTTTAAAGGCATAAAACATGATTAAAATAACCATGTTTGAGTTGGAAAAAGAAATGTGAGTTGGAAGTACGAATAGTAAAAAAGTGAAGACATCGCCAACTTTTCAAGGACTGAACAGATTTTAAGCCTGCTAGTTTTAATGACATTAATGCCATGCTCCCATTTACAGAAATAGATAAATTCTAAGAGGAACAAGCATTCTCATTACTAGTTGCATAGTGTTTGAAGTACTAGAGTGATTTCAGAACTATAGAGTGAATTTTTAGCATACAACATTCAAAATTATTGTGATACTTTGGAATAATGGCAAAAAATGAAGGAGAATTAGTCACACAAGCACAAATTGAAGAATCTACTTTGAAGGGAAAAATCCCTAAACCTTTCATAGATGAATGGCTACACATTTTACCAGTTCCATCCAATCTTCAATCTACAAATGATCATGCATCTAGAGACCCCTACATTTTTTGCAGAGATGTAAAGATTCTTGACAAGAATGAGAGTGAATTATTTTGGTTTTTATACAAGAATGAGATAGAGAAGGTTCCAATATCAAACTCTTAGACCAATAATTTGGTAAAATTAATCATGTTTGAGGTCTTTGTAGATGTTGACCTAGTCAAACCACTAATAAAATTATGCAATCTAGTCAACAAGGCCTTCCATAGAAAAGACATAAGCATACTCTTGGCACTAGACAAAGAGACATTTATAGAAGCTTTTGACTTGGGAGATCCAATGTCGTTACCAATTGATATGGACAAATTGAATGAAAATTTTAAAAATTAGAAGAGCTTCTACATGGGTAGAGCCATGACCAAACATATCCCAATGTCAATGAAAAAGAAAGGAGAGATACCAAAGAAGAAGGAGGTGGGAGACTTCATTCCCCTTCAATTCTTTTAGAGATATATGTAGACCACTGTCATTGGTTTGAAAAAAGCCCTAGGTTCACATGGTACCATGAATGCTACTAGTGCACACTAGATCATGGCATTGAATATTCAAGACCCACATACAAATGTTGGGTATGTTTTTGTTACTTACATAATCACCAGGATCCATGATGGGATTGTTGTAGCATAAGAGGGAAGGTTAGAGAATTTTAAGTTCCATCATTATTCCTTGATAATGCATATGATCTTGTACGAAAATGTGCAATTCTTTGACCAGAGTTTCTTTGAGAGTACAAAGGAATAGGGAGAGAGACTACCTGTGCAATGATGGAAAAGGGTATGGCAAAGATTCTACCCATATTCAAATGTTATTTCTTTTTATAATGATTTTGTATACCTTGTTCTGAACATGATAGGAGTTGTAATTGAAAGGATACCTAGAAACTTTAGAAAGGTAGTTAAGCCCAACTTGTGCTTTGATGAGGGAAAACGAATAGGGCATGACTGGGAATTATTTTACTTTTTGAAGATTTTTATGTAGATGTACAAAAGTTGGGGATTTTGAGATAGGGAAGAATAAAATTGAGGAAACCAATGTTTTCTTAAGGAATTACAAATTGCCAATTGCTCCTTCTAGAACTTATGACCCTTGCAATGTAGTTAGGATTGCATTGAAACAAATGAGAGGATACAACCTACCCCAAACTAAGGGTCTATGGGAGGAGGATGTAATTGCAGATTTTTGATGAGAATATCTGCAAGAAAAGAATGATAAAATTTAGGGATGTAATGAATTTTGAACAAGAGATGGAAAATATTGATCCAAATTTTAAAGGATTTTATCATGAAGTAGATTACTGGTCTAGATTTGATAACTGCATTTAGAATTTTGATGAGATTTCATCTCAAGTGCCTGAAGAGATCATAAAGAAAGTGGATCCCAAGTCTTCTAATCAAGACATAATTATGGAAGTTAGTGATGATGAGGACCAAGCAGAAAGCTTAGAATGAGCTCATCAAAAAAGAAAGAAGTAAAAGATGGTCAAAATTCCACAAAAAGCCAAAGAAAAAGCCTTGTAGATTATGCCAAGAAATTGTCAATGTTTTGACAATGCAGGGAGAATTTATTTGATGGCTCAAGTCACTAAGGATGAGTAGAGGGCCAAAAAGTTGTAGCTATAAGCTCAGATGCTTGATGATAGAATCATTAAGGCTAATGAATTCATGAATGATGAGAATTTCATCAAAATAGGAGAGGTAAAAAGTTCTATGTTTAAACTGAAGCAAACTAAACTATCACTGTAGATGAAACCAGGTGACTCTAATGAGGTAGTAGCTGAGATGGTACAAAAACTACAAGAGTATGACCTTACTAGTGAAACCCTCACTATAGAAAAGGCTAGAGAGATGATATAGAGGAGTGGCATGATTGTATTCCTAGGATGGGTTGTCAGTTCCTCATTCTTTCTAGATCAAATAAGGATTTAGGAAAAAACTATCTTATTTGAAGATTAGAATCAGCTGGGGTAGTTGAGAGGGTCTGGATATAACATTGATGCCCAAACTATGGTAAAATGGAGTTTAGCTCCAGAATACCAAAAGCCAACTCTCATGGAAATTAAAGAATCCCCTAGGGGAATGTGATATTCTAGAATTTTCATTCTACTTCTAGCAATCAAATTTATGGATTGTTAAATACAACATCACTGCTGGGTAAGAAAAATATTGATGTGCTTGAAGAGCAACTAGAAGGATCCTATGAGAGGTACATTAAAACCAAGAGGTATTATGAGGAATAAATTAAGAAAACCTATGTTCTAGAGTAGAAAAATCTTCAATTAGAGAATGAGATAGTGGTTTTAAAGAATAGTGCTAGATCCACTATTGAGATTGAAGAGAATGGTATACAAACAGAGGGTTATGCACCTGAGACAAAGGATATGATAGGCCAAGCCATGGCCATTGATGAAGAGGAATTAGAGTCTAACAAAGAGATAGAAATAAAAACCATTAAGAATTTTCTACTCCATAAGATAAGCTCCTTGGAACTTGTTTCTTAGAATGTGCATAACAATTATCTTGTTTTACAGGGGGCAGAGTATAATTGTTTTGAGGCAATTTCCTTGTTATCTCCCTTATTTACCACATGGGGCCCCTATACCCAATTCTATGAGATCCTTGTTCCCATTCTTACATAGAAGAAAGATTTACCAAAAGGTCTAATTATTTCTATCATAAAATTAGTTCATAAGGTAAAAGAGTTAAATGGTTTCTTTGTAGGCAATTTGTAGTTAATTCAAAATAAGATAAAGTTAATTGCCACAAGAACACCAAATTTTGTACCCAACATATTGGATAGTGATGGAGGAGTTAGGGAATGGCTAGAATGGTCATCCTCTTTTGATGGCATTTTGAATCACTCCAGGTTTTTGGCATACTCCAATGGTGAGGCAAATATTGTAATAATGTATGATTTAATTGATATGTTATATAAACTAGAGTCAGAGATAGGTAAGATAACTATAGAGGTCAAAGCTATGACATATGCTAAATGGAAAAAGTGCCTTGAAGAATTAAATGGGATTAGAGATGTCACTTGGCTAGATGTGGACACTAATATAGTCATTTGGGAAGTTATAGTAGGAATAAAGGCCATACCATCCGGGGATAGTGACTAGACAATTAAAGTCACAATTAAAGTCATAAGAGACAAAGTGAAGAAAAGGAAAGGAAAGTGAGAGGTTGTTCAAGTACAAATAGATTCATGCTAGAGATACTTGGAGAAAGTGCCAACTGCTAGTTTTGAAATTATTTCCCCAAGTTTTGATCAAATACAGAGAATGTTTTGTAAAGTATCAATGTAAAAAATATCTTTGTATTTTCTTGCAAGTAAAATTTTGACATGTGTCCTCCCATTTGAAACTTGTTGCAATCCTTTCTTATAAAATATTTTCCAAGATGTGGAGTGAGGGTCCGAGTCTAGTATAATTTTAGTGTTTATGCTATTATAGTCGGTCCAAGTTTTTGTGTCAATTTTATGTTATTTCAAATTTTGACTCTGAGAATAAAATGAATATTTAATGACATAATTTGTCATATTCTGAGTTATATTTTGAGTCTTATATTGGTATTGTATTATTTTCAAGGAAGATTAATACAAAAAGGGGAAGTTCTAAATATCCGTGTCTCTGAAATCTATCTCTACTTTCATATGCTTGGTATTTTGAGATTAAATGAATAAAGTTCTTTCAATTTAATGCAGCTAGGATAGGTTGTGTATCATTTTATTGTTGCTTCTAATTCAAGGAATTAAGTAAATTCTTCTATGAATTGATAGGGTTTCTAGTCATATGGGAAAGATATCATAAGAATGGGATTTAGGGTTGACAATTGATAAGTTTAATTGCAAGTCAATTAAAATAGGTCAAAGATTTACTAGTATGACTCTATATATGGAAATAGATAAGGCACTAGTCATAAATTGTGATTTCAAATTAACATAGTCATTTGATTGCACAACACACATTTAAATCAAAATCAATTGTTCAATTTCTATAGTAAAGAACAATATTGTTGGTCTTTCCCTTATTGTGACAACTTTCCTTGAATTTATAGTAAGCTACTGTAAATCAATAAGTTGATTACATTTTAAGAATATTTTTGACCATTTTCTACTATAAGGGATAAATTTGTGAAAGAATATCAGTGAAAAATCCAATTAATCCTTAGGTGCACCCATCTTGGCCCTGTAGAGCCTAAAGTGTAGAGAGTTCTTGTGCTTTGTCATGTTGGTCTAGATTTGAGATAAATTTTTTTGAATATGGGATCTAGCTAATCCTTAGGCATTTATTGATCATCTATATCATGGTACTATTTTGGAACCTATAGTTTTAAAGCACCAACACATACCTCGACATACATTTCATTGATCATCGTCTTCATCCATGTCATCATTGTGACTATCATCATCATCATCACCATCATCGTACTTGTCCCCTTCATCATCATTGTTGTCATCATCATCATCATGACCGAAACCACCATCTTCATCGCCACCATCATTATCTTCATCACCTTTATCATGACCATCATTTCCTTAATCATCACCATCTTCATCACCATGATCATAATCATCATCGTCATCACCATCATTGTTAGCACCACCAAAATCATCATCATCATCTTCTTCTTCATCATTGTGTAACAATCATTCATGATCATCATTTACTTTGTCTTTTGATTCCTTAGGATCTTCTTCTTCCATCATATTATACTTTACCGACATTCATCTTGGATCATGTATAGTGACAAATGACCAACCTAATTTATGTGGAATGCCAAAATAAAACACTTGCTCACATTGGCTTGGAAGAACATAGGGCTCATGTCCAACTAGCTCAAATGACCTTGTATTAATCATTGTAAATCCATTATCATGTTCAATAATAGTCCTATCAGGATCATTTTGATTTAGCCATAACCTGTACCATTTGATAAAAAATTGAACTAATTTGAATGAGTTAAATTCACAGTCAATTATATAATCCAAAATGCCATAGTATCAATTTTCAAATTGTTGAGGATGCATGCCATTTCTAGATGAAATATTAGTGAATTAAAAGACCACACTTATCCCAGAATTATAAGTTTTCTTCATTTTGTCTAACTTTTTTATGTGAAATTTATGGCCATGGTAGTACACAACTTTGTGGTGTTTGATCTGAAATGATTCAAACATGTCAAGATTATTTGTATCAATCTGTGAGTTGATATAAAACTTATGGGTTATGATTAGTAATCTTATACATACCTTTTTACCTCTTAAACCATATGCTAGATCAAGTACCATTGGCATAACATTGGGATATCCATTATGATGAGATTCTTTAACCAATGATGCAATAACATCCCATGTTAACGAGTGGCCATTTTCTTGAGATTGTTGAATCCATACCATCATCCAATCAAGATTGTTTGCAATATACAAATGTAGTACATCCCACTCACAACCAACTGTAAAGAAAAAATAGACCACTTAGAAACAACTTATATTGAAGATTTATAAGAATTAATAAACTACAATAACATCTTATAATTAACTCTCACTTTTGTCAATATATATTTCCCATCAAGTACTTCCCTTCAAATTTGTTAATAGAGTTGGGATTTTAAATGTGATCTACATGGATATTTGTTGTAAACTTGGGAAGATATTCATTAATGTACACTATGGTATGGTATATCATATATCCCTCCATCATAGAGCCTTTAGGATGTGCTCTTTCTCACACCAAACCCTTCATAAATTTCAAGTGCCTCTCAACCATCCACATTGACTTAGTTTGTATAGGCCCACACCTTTCAATCTCCTCAACTTGATGTATGAGGTAGTGTTCTTGAGCATTGAAAAAAGTTAAAGGTAGACACTTTTGCATTTCACACATAAGCTAGAGAATTTTCCTCTTCCAATATTTTATATCTTTTTTTTAATCAATTTCTTTATATGATGACCACCTAAAAGAGATTCAACATGCAAGAACATATAAACAAGATTTTAGAAAAAAAAATACAATAAATTACATAAAAAGTAAAGAAAGTCATAAATATAATATTTGTACAAAAAATCTAAAAAATAACACTTCTAAACTCATGTATTTTCTATATCATATGTAACTTGTTTAACACTATTGTCAAATTGGTGTGGGAGGGATAGAGGTAGGACGTATTGCAATAATTAAAAAATTATCTTTTCAATATATTATAAAATAATATAATAAAAAGTACATGCAATTTTACAAATATATTATAAATAAAGAAAATGACTTACTTTGACGAAGGTATGCCAATCATGTGTTTTTGACTTTGGCCCAAAATCACCTTTCTTTAATACAAGACTGCTTATATTTGCAACAAATCTTGTGGAATTTTTTTTTAATGACTTCTTCTAATGCATCACTTTTCTGCTATGTTAATAACCAAGGAAGGACACTTGTATTTATGTAGTCTCCATTGCTATTTGATTCAATGAAATTTTTCAGTGCATAATTGGATTCGTGAATGTCATTACAATTTTTGGCAATTTTTTCTTTGTGACACCTTCCATCCAATATTTTCCATAGTGTCTCTCTTAAATTCTTTCCAATATGCATAGCATCAAACAAATGCATGATTCGGAGATCAATTGACTAGGATAACTTTTTATTCCTATAGGAAGTTGGTCATTGATGCCTTAAAGACCTTTACTTAGCATCAATTACATCATTACTAAATAAAAGACAATATCAAAATATAAATTTTAAACAAAAATCATCAAATGGAATGACATTACCTTAACGATTTAGTCTATTATCTTCTAACTTCCATAGTTGAGGTGTCATTCTTCATGGCCTTGATGTTGTCTCTTCTTTCTCATTAAAAAGATATTTTTTAATAATTTGATACTTATGATTATTATGGAAAAAGTGCCAAAACTCATTGAACACCTACTTTCCTAAACTTCTTGAATGACAAGATTTCATCTTCGAACCACAAAATGGACATGCAAATTTTCCCTTTGTCTAAAGACCTAAAAGATCATGTATAATTATCATGCACAACTTAAACATACAACAATAATGTGTAAGCACTATAACATACCAAAAATATGTGACCTTAACGATATAACATACCGCAAACATGAGTTAGCTCAGGGGCATCATGTATTGTCTATACAATCATTACATGGAATTAAAATTGTCTTTGTCCTATTGGTCTAGAGATTCCATTCATAGTGACCCCATTCCATAACTTCCATAAATCGTCAATAAAGGGCTCAATAAACACGTTCATATCTTTAACTTGGCATTTACCTAGTTAAATGAACATAAATATTACATAATTATTATGACCATTTTGATGTGGTGTTTATAAATAAATTTAGATAAATATTAAATGAAAAAAATACTTGGTACAATTATTGATAACATTATGTGCTCTCTCTTTATGGACATCCAAGGACGAATGTTATTGTTAATAACAAAAACAAGCCACATTGAGTAAAGATATCTGATATCTCCAAGTGGATTGACACCATATGTTGCCAATGAAAGCTTGAGATTATGAGGTTCTTCTTTTAAGCATGGCCAATTTTTTTCTATGTCTTTATATTTAGAATCATTTGCAGGCATTTACATAATGTTATCTTGACATCTATTGTGTGTATGGTAATCCACAAATTGTGTCAAGCTAGTGCACCTGAATAATCATTCAAGATGTGGAAAAATGAGAATGTACCAAAGAACCTTGTGAGACACCTTTTTTGTTATTTGAAATGACCAATATCTACTAACATGATAATCAGGGCATTCTATTGCAAATTCATGTTGTTTATGATATAGAATGTGATCATTGGGACATGCATGTATTATTTGATACTTCGTTCCAATTTGATTCATAATAGTAGATAATTCTTGGTACAAATGAAATAGAATATTTGATGGTGGTAATAAAAACTCACCTATCAACCTACAACAACAAGTATGATTTGTTAATATAATGAATAGTAATGGTATGCTAACATTAAAGGTGACAAAAATGGCATACCTTAGCATACGTGACATTGCTACATTGGATAAACCATTCATAACCTTAAAGTTCACCAAAAACACTATAGTAGAGAGAAGAGTTGCTTGGGAGCCTTGGTATAGGGGCTTGTATGCCTTCTCAAGTATAGGTATGTCAAGTTTGTCTTCATCATTATTATCAGATGCACTAGTACCATCATCATGTTGATCTTGATCAGTTGCACCAATACCATCTTTTTCAATCATGTCCTCTGGCACATTATTAGCTATGGAAATACCATCATGTTCAATTGTGTTCTTTGCCACATGATCATCTTCTTACGTGGGAGCGTTATCCTCGGCTTGGATATGTACACCTCCATGTTCCTCTAGTTGGAAATCCACATTCTCTAATTGACAAAAATCGTGCCCCCTTCAACATGACCATGTTGCTTACAATGAATTTAGGTTTTTTTGATTAAAATTCTTTGATTCTTTAAGCCCTTACACTTTTTTTAAGGAAAATTACATTTACAAATTTTCTTTGGAACTAAGACCATAATGTAGCAATTGCCTCATTATTTTGTTCTGGGTGCATATTGCCAGGCGTGGTCTTTCTTCACAGACAAATATTCAAGCTATAAATATACAAAATATAAACATACAAGCATTAGTAGTATCTTTTATATAATAAAAATAATAAATATTATAATATTATACAAGATTTACAAATACACACACAAATCATGCTCAGAAGATTAGGCCAACCAATTTGCACATTCCTTCTGAAATCATCTTTCCTAATATTTTTCCTCCACCATAATTTGGAATTAGTTTTTTAATGTGATTAAGGTTTTCAAGTTCATATTTGGTTAGAATGCAAAGTTGCCAAAATTTTCTCAAGCAACTTTGTCAACTTTTTGCAAAACTGAACCACCTTGCATTTTTCAATTATTGGGTTTGTACAGAAGGTTGCCTTTTGGAATCAAGAAGAGCATTGTGTATAAGTGTACATATGTATTTTGGGGTGCTTAAGAGTTGGTTTTCTATTATTCCAAGAGAAATTTGAAGTTTGGTGAAGTGGATTTGTGAGACAAAGTCCAAGATTGCTAAAGAACTAAGTTGCTAGTTTAGATTTGGGTATTGACTTGGGTTCGATAATTAGGTTTGAAATTTGTTCAAATTTTTTTGGGGTTGGGTTAAAATTCATTTTGGTTTTTTCCATACAATAATATATGTTTTTAAATATATGTACATAGATGCAACAACAAATAAGCTCATACACCACTATGTTAATATTAAGGCAACGTAGTAAAATACACCACCACATTGATGTTTAAGTTCAAAAATAATAATGTCAACATTAATAATCAGCCACCATTGATCAAATATCATCAAAAACCATGAAAGAAATCATGATTATGTTGTTGCAAACTAGAAGCACAAAAGTTAACACTATAGGCCTATTTAAGGCCAAGGTTGTGATTGTTTCCATATTGTAAGTTTCTCACATTAACTATTATATTGAATGATTCAAAGAAAGGAACTTTGGATCAGACTAGATGAAGCCAAGAAAGAAGGCTTTGAATCCAGAATTATCCATAATAAAGAAATCTTTAGATTTTGTTCAATCCATAGTTTTATATACATGTTACGTTGTTTGATACCTTAAAGTGAAAGACAATCTCCATGTTCAAAACTATTTTTCTTCTCTTACCAAACTTGTATAACCAATGATAACATGCTCCAAAATTATAACCAATGATGCTTTTGATTAAGGAACAACTAGATTTTGAAGAGAAAAAAAACTTTTTTTTACAAAATAATGTTTACAAATATAGACATATTAAAGCCAATAACCAAAAGGTAGCAAAAAGATAACAAGAAATTAGTAATAAGACATCAAGCCAAATAAAAATAGTGAAGATTCTTGAGAGCCTTTTCTACCTTTGCCTTCAAGTAGTTACATTGAGAGCTATCTTCTTCAAAAACCTAAACGTCTTTCTCGATGGCTTTCTTCTTCAAAGTGGCTCTAGTACTTTTGGAGGGACTAGTATTATCCTCTTGCACCTTCTCTATTGAATGCACATCAACCACTTCACCCTTGTGATAAAGGCCTTCAAGCATTCCAACCATAGTATTGATACTTTCTAGAAAACTCTTAACCCATTTCTCCATTGGCTAATTTTTCATCTTAGGAGATACATGAGAGACTCCATAGGGATCTAAGAATGGAATTTTGTAGCAAGTTCCTCAATGATGAAATTTTTATTAAGTCCACCCCATTCCAACAATTCTTATGATAGAAACATGTAGAAAAAATATCATAATAGGTTGGAGGAAGAGAGAACTTAAAGGCCAAAGGTTCCTAAAGATGACATTTTTAGAGAGGTTCAAACTAAAATGTATAATAAGTTCTAAGAAATCACACTTGAGGAAGGCAAAAAACTAGTACATGAAGCTGGTGTGTTAGTCTTGTTAGATTGGATTCTAGCAGATATAATTACATTTGATGTAGTAAGGAGAAGCATGAGGCTTTATGCTCCTAATTCAGAGGAAGTTGACACTATATTAAATGGAGCTTTTATAGTAAAAAGTATGCCACTTTTGCTATATGGTCTCTCACCCTTGCTAGTAGAAGAAAAGAAATTATAAATGTTGATGCTACCTTTAGAGGAAGTGTCACATTGCTTAGGGTTGGTGATACAATAGGTGTAAAGGTTGTACGACAAAATTTGCAATAATTGCATTTTTCTTATGTTGTGGAAACAAAGGAGCAGCAATAAATTGAAGAATTAAAGTTGAGAGATTAAGACTTATTCAAAGAGTATGACACTAAGACAAATCTATGTGTAAATTTTGGAGACTCAAGTAAAATTGCTTTTACATGTGACGAGATTGAATGTGGTGATGATGTAGTTAGAGCTTCTAGGGCCTTATTGTACCACATGATAAATGAGATGGAAAGAGATGCAAGTGAGGACACATATGAATTTGAGGAAACCAAGAAGAGCATAGAGAAATCCACACTTTTCCACTTACATGAGAAGATAAATGCATAGTTATTTGGCATACATGGTTGTTACTCCCTTTTAGTTGGAGCAATCAGTAAGTTGAAAAAGACAAGGAGGTTGCATGACCTTTATATGATAGGTGAATTCAAAGAATTGAGAAAATGGGGTTAATTTATATTGGATCAAGATTCCATGTAGGAATTCATTAAAGATCCAACCTTATACCTTAATTGTGAAGTCATTATTGGACATCCAAATGTTGCAAAATCATAGTGAGTTATGAATCAAAGAGCTTAAAAGAGGATTTTTTGAGATGAAGGAAGCCTTATTGCCTCCACTTCTAGATAAAGGTAAAAATGTATAACATTTTTAGTTTTGGAAGGATGAGGCAATGGCTAGCTTGGAAGTGATTGTTGATGACAATAGTTAAAGGCCTAAACTTAGATTTGTTGAAGAAGTTAATGGAAAAATTAATTACTTCATAGTTATACTAGGAGAACTCTGAAAGGGAAGTTAATCAATGTTAATTTAAGTACATTCCATAAGGGCAAATGTTAGATAGGGTTATGGATTTTGATTGGTCATCGAAGGAGAAATATTCTCATGGGTGCATACATATATTAGTGAAGAAGGCACATAATCAAAGGCTCAACAAAAATAACATAATTACATCACATTTTAGGATGTGCACCTTTCTTCTTGCAACCAAAGGAGTCAAGGGTATATTAACATGTCAACATCAAAAGATGAATATGACTAACTAAGTACAAGCAAATAACTGTAGTTTTAGTTGTAACTTACTTTAGGTTATGTATGTCATTGGTCAACAATTTGTATTTTGACATGTGTACTACCTCTATGTCTAAAGCTTGTTGTTACCCTTAGTCTATAAAAGAGTATCCAAGACCGAGGTGTAGGGTTTATAATTTGATTAAATGAGTCATATTTTCTCAAGTTATGTCTATCCATTATTGATACATGATGCCATATTTATTAATAGTGAATACAAAGGAGCATAATTTTTGTTATAGAATGTCAATCTTATTTTCTTGTAGATTTGCGAGTCAATTATTGAACATTTGATTTACTAACTAAATATAAAATAAAATCTTAGATTTTTTTGATTTTATTCCTTTCCATTTCTATAATTGTCTATTTTAGAGTAATTTGAACAAATTTTTAGTTATCTTTAGTGCATTGTTATGATGTCTATTGTCTAATTCATGGCTTCAATTCAAAGAATTTATTAAATGGAAGAAGGTAGAGAGTATATAAATATGGTTGGAGAATTGAATCCGATAAGAAAGGAAGAATTTAGAAATGAATGATATATATTATTGCAACTTGTGGTAGGATAGATCTTTTAAATTTTTCATTGCATTATATGAGTGGTAATTTGACTCTATTTCCCATGGAGAAGGCATTGATCTAAGCTAGCAATTTTTCAATCAAGGTCATCAATACTTGCATAAACATTATTTAACCATATTCATTACATTTTGTGTTATGTTGCTAGGTAAGTTTAATGTCATCTCATACTTTACTATTGAATTATGCTAGAGTGGAGGTTAGCTACATCTCATTTTTGTTTCAACAAGCATAGAAGAATGATGAGATGATTTGCTATAAATTGACCTAATAATTGAAATTATTTTTGTAGGTCAAGTAGGTACACCTACCTTGGTTTTGAAAATCCAAATGAGTGTAAGGTATCATACCATAGAGCCTTGTCATTTTCCAAGCATACTTTAATTTTTTGAGCATAGAAATTAGCTATACCTTAGGCATTTCATGTTGTGATCTTGGTAGCATTGGTTATGTGTAAAACATGTCAAATTAGTAGCCAAAATAACATAGGCTCTATTAGGGATTACTTTGAAAAGTCTTATTTTTATGTGTATTATGTGAAAAAAAGTGTTAGCTTAGGTAGTCCTTATTTTGGGTATTTGCAGAGAACAAACATATTTTATATTACTTGAGGTGACTAATTCATCTTCTAAGAATTCTAGATCTAACAATCTAGGATTCTTTGATGGTTTATTTGACATACATGTACAAGGAGAATTTCCTTAGTAGGATAGGAGTGTAACACAAGTACAATATAATGAAAAGAATAGGGGAAGGAGCAATAGTATATTAGGTCAACATAGAGGTGTTTATAATACACATCCTCATGTATCTCAGTTTGTAAAATATCCTTATATTATGATAAGAGTTCAAAATAATAAAGATTTGATAAATCTTGAGGATTCTTAAAGCTTTGAATAACATTTCCCAACCTTGATGAATTATTCAAAAAAGTGAATGCTCTGATAAGAGATCTACAAGAGTTTATGACTATTAGACAAAGGATGGAGAAAAAAAGAGAAGAAGAAGTTATCAATTCTCTCATTGAAGGAGAGAACCTTCTAAAGAGAATACCAATGTGTGAAAGGAATTATAAATCTAGTGCAGGACCTATGGATTTGAGTTATGAGGTGTTTGGAGATTTGAACAACTTGAGAAGTGAGTGCCAAGAGAGGGAACACCTCATGTAATAAAATGAGTTTGAAAAGGAAGATCATCTTCTAAGATAGCTACATCATTTTGAGAAGCCCACCCAATGTGTGGATGCAAGACAAGAAAATCAAGTAACCTAAGCCACTAGTGTTGAAACTAATAAAGGAAAATAGAAGGTTATGGATGTCAAAATAAATGAACTTGTCATGGCATTGAAAGTATAAAAAATAATATCCAAAGAAGATTTCAAATTGGACAAGGAAAAGGAAAAGAGGGAGAGAAAATATATTGCTAAGGAGTTGGAGAGAATAGAAAATTAATTTTTATTTGAAATAGGGATTATTGAGTTGGGGGGGGTGTTGAATCAGTAATCTACAAACTTTAGTTGCCAACTGGATATTATTTCTTACTTTAAACCATACATAACAAAGTAATAAAATAATGTTGAACAGTAATAGTAACCATGCACAAAGATAAATCATAATACATTATTTGTTAACTAAGGAAACCCTGGCCAAGGGAAAACCCTGGTGGGGATGATACCCACTAGATAATATATTGATATATAAGTTCCTTGTTAGAGGATGGACCCTGTTAAAAATCAATGAGGAAATTTGGTATAAGGAGTCCCTGTTAGGAGAATTTTAATCCCTATTAGCAGATTTCAACCCTATTAGGAGTAATACTATAGTAGATGCAAGATGAGCCCACTACCCAAACATGCACTTCTATTTACAAGAAGAGCTCACTGCCCAAACAAGTAATCAAACTTCTAGAGTATAGGTACTATAAATTCTTTCTTGATTAATCTCTAATCTTTAGCTTGATCTCAAATCAAAAAATATCTTTCACAAAATTTCCCATATATCGCTCTTACAAAAGTTTGCATACAATAGCTCAACATCACAATTAGCACATATGGCCACCACTTCTCATTGCAAGATGTCCTTTGCATAAATACCATGCCTTTACAAAATTTTTTGCTAGTTCAACGAAGACCACAATATACTTTTACAACTTAGAGTAAACATCTAGGATGTCGACTTTAATTGGACAAGTAATCATTTTGTAAACAAAATAATTCTTTCCTTCAATTCTACTGTCTTGTTTTGCTAAAACATGATTATCTCTTTTCTATACAATCCATACTAACTTTTGAGGTTATACACATCATCATCAACATGTATACTATCTCCATCTAACTTTTCTAGTCATAATATGACATCAGCAACAAGTTATAAATAGAACAATACATTGTTGTATACCAAATCCCATACTTAGACAATTTTCTGATTACCAAACACCAAGTATCTTTATTTTCGAGGTTTCTTGTAAGCATGTACATCATGTGTTGCCATAAATGACAAAAATTACATACCTCCATTAGCAAATTGTCAACAATCTCCCCCTTTGGAATTGATGGTAAGAAAATAGGGAAAATTGGCTAAGTAACAAACACTTTAACAAAATATATTCATAATACATCTATTACAGTTTGTCCATTTTTACATATGCTCCCCCTTACAATATACTTTACAATTCTTTTTACCTATTGTATCTCTCCCCTTAAATATACTTCTCCCCTTAAAAAATTTAACAATTTTCATGTGTATTTCTCCCCCTTTAACATCAATGACAAAGGTCAAAATGTCAAAAAATGTTGTTCTTCTACCTTAAGCTGGTAGAATCTTTATGCAATCATCAAAATTTTCCTCAAGATTATCTGTACCTTTTGTCCATGTCTCCTTGGCTGATTCAATAGAGGTGAGAATTGCACATAAAGTATATGATGCAATCTCAACTGCATTCAGGTTTGAGTACAAAAAGTTAGAATAGGTGTCCTTGGCCTTGACACATTCCTCCAACTATTTCTCAACAAAAGATATTTTCAAAGCAATAGACTCTCTAAAATATGATATTCTCTTCAAAATTTGTTCCTTCTGAAGTTCCATTTTCCTGATATCATTGTGAATACTAGCCACTTGTCCTTCAAAATTATCAATTTACAAGATGGATGTTGTATCTAGCTGGATAGAGCCTCTAGCCCACTCATCTTACCTCTAATCTGAATGTCAATGTCTTTAGTCAGTTTACATGATAGAGTACACTTAATGTACAATATCTTCCCATCCTGTTGACATTTCCAAAGTTTCGTGATACAAGTATCAAGACTAACCAAATCATTCTTAATATTTTGACAGATGGTGCTAAATAGGTTAGCATCATGTGAAATATGTGCCTTTGCTTTTACAACATTCAACAAGTTAGTAAATTCTTCATCAAATGATTTTAGCATTGCCTATGCCCTTTTTTCTAGATATGCTTTTGTGTGCTGCACTGCCAGAGTACTGTGTAGTCTTTCAATAACCTCCATCAAGGTCTTTTGTAGGATTTTTATTGTTCTATTCTTTTGAATAAGCTTTGATAAGGATGAGATCAGATTAGTTTGATCATCTTCATCAGTTGTTAAGCTGGCAAGTGAAAGCAGAGTAGATGAACTAGAGGGTTTAGTTTCATCCTCCCTTTGCTTCTTGGCTACCTCTTTTACTCTTCTCTCTTGTTCTTCTTTCTTTCCTTTTTCCTTTCTTTCATTTTCTCTCTTCTCTTCCTCAAGCAATTTCTACTTGGCCTCTTTCACTTTCTTTTTTTCTTCTTTAAGTAACCTCTTTTCTTCTTCAAATTGTCTTAGTTTATCTTCAATATCCTCAGTATTAGGTTCATTAAGTTTAGAACCTTCAAATGAATTAGTATCATCAATGTTAATGGTAACATTGGTTTGATCTATCTACATAATGTCACCACTTACTGGCACTTTTGAGGTTCTGGGTGCTAGTGGAGATGCTATCTTAGATTCTATCAACATCTGGTTTATTGTTGTTGTAGTCTCACTTATTAATTTATCTTTCTCACCCACCATAAACAAAAATGGTCTTACTTTATTTCTCAAGTAAGGTGCAAGACTATTCAACAATCTCTTAATCTCTTCTTCATCATCAGTCTTGAAAATAGTTCTTAGCATAGACTTTTGAAGTTCTAAATCTTCTTCTCTTGCTGGTTCGTTCTTCTCAATAAGTCTGTCATAGACTTTTTGGTTCACTACGCCCTTGATATCTTTCAATTTCAGATTATTGGCTATAATGTATCTCATAGTAGGGATATCAATCTGATCCTTCTCAAAACAGTTATAGAAATCACAAAAGTTGTTCATCTAAACAAAGTTACTTTTGATAACAATAACCGAGTTAATCTTTTCTATCTTTGGCTTCTAGGGTTGTCAAGCTTTTCCTACTAATTACTTTGATGTTGTTACCTTCTCTGCTTTCTTGACTTCTTGTTCTTCATCACTAGATTCAAAAATTGTCAACAATGTCTTTTGCCTCTTGCCTGGTCCATTGACCTATTGCTTGACCCTTTTTGTCTTTGTGGTCACTGCTTCTACTAATCTCTTAGATTTTCTCTTCAGCTCACTAGGTTGCACATCTGACACTACTGCATATGGAATGCTCTATTCCAAAGATGTCTTTGCAACATATACTAACAAAGGTTGCACATTTAGTATTCCTTGTTTCATGGTTTGCCTGACTACCTTAGACTCATTCTCAGTCATACTGGCCTCTAATAAATCTTTCTTCATGATTGACTCTATCTTCTTGTGTGATGCCTTCTCCAAGGTTGCTAGATGAGTCGACTAGGTAATCTCATCATAGGTTCTATTGGTCTAATTTTTTGCATGATGAAATTTCCGTAACATAGGTACTAAAAAATCAGATTGAATCCATTGTTGGTGAATAGGGTTTCTTGTTTAGTCTTCTAGATTTTGTTTCCCTTTGAAAATTCTATTAAACCCTATGTCTCTTCCCTTTTAAAGTCTTGGGCGCGAAATCTTTTTAAACTTGGGAAAATATTTTATTTTAATTTTAAATTTTTTATGCCCCTAAGTGGTCTTGTTCTCTTATATCTCTCACCATCTTATTCTGATGAGATCTATGGCAATCGCTACTTCGCTATGGTGAGTTGCACACTTCTTATGTATAGTGAGGTAGCGAATGGTGCGAAACTAAAGAACAGTGTTGTAAAATGGAGATGCAGTAGTTGAAAAATATGTTGTGACTAAAGTTTTAGTCATGTTCATTTTGTCAAAGCTGTTAGAGCAGGAAAAAGAACCCAATAAAAGGCAGGCAGAAGATATCACAGGAATATTGATTTTTTTAATGATTCACTACTTTGCTATCGAGAAAGCTAAGAATCTTGCCATTAGTGACATAGCTAGTTGTTGTGAAATGTATTACACGATGGTCTTCAAACTTCCTGGTGATCATAAAATTTTCCAAGTGGCATGGTGAGTGATAACTATTATTGTCAGAAGCTTTTAATAAGGACAGTGGTGACTTGACTTGCTTTTATTCTTTTGATGCCGAGTTTTTGTTAAGACACTCGAGCTCACTACCTCGCTATCAAAAAATTTAGGCATCTCACCGTTAGCGACATAGCGAGTGGCCGTGAAATGAACATTTGGTGGGACCTCAAGCAACATGGAAAGGTGACTAGGATTAAAGTATTGTTTTGTTATGCTAGTTGTGCAAGATTTCTCACATCATCAGTATCCTAGACCTACGCCCCATTCATAAAACACATGAGGTATTCTAATCGTCAGATCAAGATGGGATCAACGATTCTTGCTATCTCGCTATAGAAAGATGTGCATTGTTTACTCTATCTGACATAGTGACTATGGGACCCACCATAGCTTAAGAGATTCATGCAGTTTCCATGCCCTCAGATCAACTTCCAATCTATGGCCATCACTATCTCGCTATGAAGAGTTACACAAAGATTATGTATAGTGAGATAGCGAATGAGGGACCCACCATATTTCTTGTAAGAGTTGTATCAAATATTTTCCATGCAATCAAAGCAGAATCAATGGTTCTCACTACTTTGCTATGGAAAGGTGCTCGTTCTTAATGTATAGCAAGGTAGCGACCTGTTGACACGTGTCCCAAATCGCTAGTGGGTCCAAATGGAAATGCCATCAAGGAAGGAACTATATATGTGGTCAGTTCTCATTGGATTGACTGGTCAACTTGTCAAGTGGAACACTAGTCACCTTTTTTCGCATTCCTTGATCGTAGGATTTTTAAAGATCAATGACATAGATTTAAATGAAGAAGGTGGTGCCACTCTGTGTATTAACTAGACATGAAAGCTTTGCATGTGAGAAAAAATAGAGTATAACACAGAAGATTTTCTCAATTCCACCTTACACGAACAAAGATTTCAAGCCTTTTCTGAGCAGAAGCAATTACTGAGAAGATCGTGTTGAATTTGGCAAGATTGTGAAGTAGCTTGTTCACGAAGGAATTGCAGAAATATAGAGAGGAACGAGAAAAAAATTCAAGAAAGTAATTACGTAAGTGTTTTAGTTCTACAAAGCATAATCAAAGATGCCTCCAAAGAAGGAATTTTCAGGTCAATAAAATTATTTGGATAGAAATGTACATGTGATTTGCTTGAGTTGCTTCCTAAGTCTACTATTGAGATAGTATAAGTTAAGAAGTTGACCTCATTAAACCCTAGGCTGAGGATAGCAGATGGATTGTTTGATAAGTGTAATTGGGTTTGGGATGCTCATACCTCGCAAATTGGTTTAAATTTGTTCAAGAAATGGTTTGCAGAGAGGAAACTGTTTGCCCCACACGCCAATATATGGAATTTTGATCTAGGAAAGCTAGTGGTCCCCAATGTTTTTATGGATTATGATCTATTTGAGGCCATGGAAAAAAGCTATGATCAAGCCACTAGGATAGTAAGGAGAACAGATGGTGAAATTCTAATCACCATCAGCCCAGAGGGAATTAGAGAAGTTTTTCATTTGGGACCTCTCATTAGGTATCAAGTGCCCATTAATTTGAAAGATTTAGAAAAAGAATATATATCTAAGAAGGATATAGTTAGACAAGGTGCACTAAAGGCCCATATTAGCAAAATTGGAACCCTACCAACAATAACATCATCCTCTAAAGAACCTTTCAAGAAAGCATACTTCAATGCCAGGGCAATAGAGATATACAGGACCTTGTGCAGAGTTTTTGGAGAGGATGAAGAAGATTTTATGCCTCTGAGTTTCATGTTTATGATTACTAAAATCTCCTCTTTCAGCGTGGAAATAATTTTTGATTTTGCTTCTTACTTAGCTGATGAGATTCATAGTGGATTGGTTGGGATTGCTAAGGGCAAGGTGGAGAAGGTTTGGGGCCATTACTTTCTATTGATGCACATGTTTTTGTTTAAGGGGGTGACATACTTTGGTAAGGAAATGGTTTTGAATAGAGAACAAGAGGGGGAAGCACTACCAGTTTAGTTGTGGAGTGCAAACATGATCGGGGAAGCAAAAAATGCCAGTTTTGTTAGATTTGATAGGTATTTTGCCTCCAAGCTGAGATTTCTTATATTGAGTGATAATCCCATGATCCCTAATGCACTAATGCACCTTGTTAGGCCTATGGATAAACCCTTGTTGGTAAAAAATTTTTGTTCCTTTGATTTTGACTCTTTAAATTCCCAAGTTCTTAGAACAACATCTGGTTACAATAGTTGAAAAGCCACCTGTAGATGAACGACTTTTCTTTGAATTGATAGGTACAACTCCCTATGATAGATTTTTATTGAATTATGTTTGTTCCTACTATCTAATCAGGGGTTTGTTCTTAACTAGAGAATAATAGAGGTATAACCGAGCTAACCTTAGACAAGATCTAACTCAGGCAAACAAGAAGTTTTATATCAATTAATCAGTTTTATGCATCCACACATCTTATGAATTCATAAAACTTCCCTGCAAACTGAACTACTAGAGTTTAAATCTATCTTTTAACTAATAAATTGATAATATAAAGGATTCCTATTCGAATGAACAATAACAATACTGATCACATTCATTCCTTATATTATGAACAGGGGAAGTAAAACTCTGTTTCTTCCTCGTTCTGTTTCAAACCATATGAGGAAAATACTAACTAACTTCTACAGGAATAAAAAATAATTGATATCAAATACTTCTCAATTGTCTCTACAACAAAAAATACTTCACACCAAAAATTTTGCCGACCTCCCATTAATCATTCAACTTCATACATATAGAGTTTGAGAGATGACCATTACAATAGAAATTTTAATCGGTTCATCTTCTAAGGATGAAAAATGGCAAGATGCCATTTTTTTGTATTACAAAATTTACAAAATTTGCAAAGTTTACAACAGAAAATGAAACGGGGGCGTCAATTGAATCACTTGGACTTCTTTCCTTTTTCACTTTTCACTCTATATGCTTTAGCAGAAACTATGATTGGAATCAATTCTTCGTGATTAGGAACATGTACATTAGTGAATCTTAAGAGCCCCTTTGAATGCTCTCATACCAGCTCCTTCACTACATTTAGTTGACTTGTCAATTCTTCAGCAGCCACGTGTATGCATCCACCAAGTGTCTGTAGCTCTGTCACTCTATTTTGACTGCTTGAAGCCATTCCCGATAGGTTACTCGAGTACATAGAGAAGTTGTTCTTCACTACCTCCACTTCGATAAGAGCTTTCCCTTGACTACTAGTTTGTGGATTAGTGCATAATCCTTTCATTAGTTCAAATGCCCTATCTTGAGTTCTCTTCACTTTATCTCCTATTTCCTCGAGTCCTTCTTCAGCTTCTTAAATCATCTCCAACTTGAATTGCATACCCTGAAGCCATTCAAATAGAGGCTCAATTCCTTTCTTCAAAATTTTTGCTTCAACCGCCTCCTTTGCCTTCATCTGGATGATCATTTTCAGGAGGGAAATGCACTCATCACATCTTGCTTTCTCTGCAGCCAAAGTGTTATGATTAGATATGATATTATCCTTCTCAATTTCCAATCGAAGGATAACATTTCCAATTTGATCAATCAGAGCAACTCCATCTGAATTGAGTTTCTCAATCCATTATTTTCCAATCTGGCCAAAATGCCTATCTTTTTGAAGCTATGAGATGAAAGCTTGCACTTCTTCTGTTGTAGGGTTCTCAGTAGTAGGCACACCAGTAATGGTTGCCAATGGAACAACTAACTACCTAATAAATCTTTTCAATTCTTCTATCTCAGCCTTCATCTTGATTTTTGACAATTTGAGGCTCTCCATTTGTTCTTCTATCACCTCATTACTTGATCTCCATAGGCCCACCTTTCTATCATGTCTAGCCTCTCCAAGATCAATTGAATGCAGAGTGAAATCATCAGGTGTCATGTCTTCAATTCTCCTTGCTTTGTTTGGCTTTTCTATCTCCATGGTTAAGTGTCCCGTTTTTGGATCTTGCCCAAGTATTGATAGAGTCTTCTGCTTCTTAGCTTTCACTATTGTAGACCTAGAGTGAACTGCTTGAGACACCGTATATTTTGTAGGGATACTCTCCTCTTTTCTCTTTCTCTTCCTTTCTAAGGTGTCTTCTAGCCAGGACTCTGTACTAATCATTTTAGAAGCAGCCCCAAGTGACTCTATATGGAACATTTTCTTCTTCACTAGAGTCACTGCCACTGTAGTTGTAGAAAAATGATTCTTTGGATCTTGAAAAAGAAGCCTAAATGAACTTGGGACTTTCTCTTCTTCTTGAGTTTTCTTCCCAACTTCATTAGATTTAGTGGACTCACTGCTACTACTCTTTTCATCTCCAATCTATACTATCTAAATGGGGGAATGAGTTGAATTCAGAAGAGGAACACTTGGAGATGGAACAGGGCTATGATGAGGAGATGGAATTGGAGAAATGTGAGGAGATGGAGTTGGAGTGGTGTGAGGTAGTGAGACTGGAGCAGTAGCACCATCCTTTGACTCTTTTGTCCTTTTTTCTTCAGTTTTGGCTTGAGCTCCAATAACTGGTCGAGAAACGCCTTGGCAAGTTGGAGTTATTGAAATGTTCTTCTCTGGGGATTGATCACCTCCTCCTACAGATTGAGTTGGTCCTTGAGTAGCTATGGTTGTCACACTGGGTGTGGCACTCTGAGAAGAAGTGGGAGTAAAAGCGGCTGGAGAAGCTTGAGTAGTCTTGCTCTTACTTCGACTCTTTTTTGCCATCCACTTGACCCATTTTTTGGTCCTCGACGATCTAGGCCATCATAACATCAAGGTCTTCTTCTATATCAACATATGGCTTAGAATTGATTAGAGTATTTCTCAATTTGGTCAAATATGTATTACTATACATATTTTTCCCATCATCTTCTGAACCTTCCACATCCAAGTCAATGCCATATGTCTTCATTTGATCCATTTTGAGTCTAGAAAAAGCACGGTCTTGGCTCTCCAGCTCATCTTTGCAATTGTTGAGATAATGGGTGTTGCACACATTGCATAATATTGTTATTTTATTATTTTATTTTATTATGTAATGTTGTACCTAGATGGACGTGCAACATGTAAAGATTCCCATGGAATATTCTTGATGAGTTGTATTGTAACATTGTGAAAATATTTCATGTAATTATTTAATAGTGGAGAAAAGAATTAAATGCCCTATATTAAATGTGGGGTTAGTGGGTTAGGTAGCACATGGTTTTAGCACATGGTTTATGTAATACCACTTGGTGGTTTTGTGGGACTTGCTACTATATAAGCAGCCACAAGGGTAGTTGTTGTAGAGAGAGAGAGAGAGAGAGAGAGAGAGAGAGTGACAAGGAGAAGACAAAAGGCAAGAGTCGAGCGGGACAAGGCTTGACAGGTTAGCCAAGGGAGCATTTGTGAAGGTTGAAAGCATGGCATGGGATGTGTGGATTCATGCTTGTTCACATAGTTTGCTCGGTTGTCGCTATGGCCATGAAGGCTTCCATGGTTGTATGGCAATGGTATTTTTGCTGAATAATATATGGCGATGGATGCTTTTGGAGGCTGGGTTTTTCCCTCAATGAGGGTTTCCCAGGGTATATCTTGTGTCACATTTTTGTGGGTATATTGTCTATTCTCTTGCATTTGGATTTTAATTCCATGTTTATTTTAGATCTATTATGGGTTATGTGGAAACGGTGGTTATATTCTTTCTTGCCAAGTTTCCTTACAAGTGGTATCAGAGCTATAGTTTTATTATTGTAACCCTAGATTGAATCCATGGGAATGCATGAGAGGATAAAAGAAAAGGGCAAGATATATGAATGATTTATTGCAGATCTGAGGGTTTTGGATTTGCTGTTATGATGGGATGTTAAAATATTTGGGCATGTGAAATTGTTGGACAAAATTTTTTTTCGGATGTTTCATTTAAAATGAGGGTTTTGGGGGGTAGCTTGCAGAAATGACCTCCTGGGTAAAAACAGACCTCACCATTGGATCCGGGTCGACATTTCCATAAAATTTGATATATAATATGCCCTAGTTTGGCCATGTTCAGAGGAAATGAAAGAGTTTTTTGGTTTCAGCCCATGATGGCCATCAAATTTAATCCCGTCGGAATTTTCGTCACTGAAAAAATAAAAAACAAAAAATCGTATTGAAAATGGTAAAAAGACTGTCTTAGTAAAATGGCCATAACTTTCTCTCAGAATATCGGATTTTAGAGTTCTTATAGGTGTTGGAAAGCTAATTCAGAGCACTAAAAGATGGTGTAGGTTTGGTTCTATGATTTTGATATTTTGTTAGGTTTTAAGAGCCCTAAAGTTAGATGTTGTTTATTTTGAGCACGGATTAGGGCATAACTTGGGCATACGGAGTCGAATTTTGGACTTCGAGTAGTCAACGAAAAGCTATTGGAGAGCTCTACACATTGGTTCAGATTTGGTACAGGTTTGGCATGATTTATTTGGTGATATATTTATCTGAATAGCTTATAGGTATATTTTGACTATGGTAACATTGTGAGTTTATGGCATTGGAAATTTAAGATTTGATGTCATTGTATACTCAGTTCATATTTCAGATTGGTCTCATGATGATATGGTTATCAGTGTTTGGTTTGGATATGCATGCTGACTTGTGGGGTCTACAAGTTGTGCAGTGTTGTAAGCGGTCTATACTTACAGGTTGCATTTATAGCTTGGTTATGGGTTGTCTTTGCCCATTGATCTTTCATTATTGATGCATATTCAGATTGGTGGCTTGGATTTGGGTTGTCTATGCCCTAAGTCACATGATTTACTATTTTCTTCATGTAGAAGGGATGAGATGGTTCTTCCTAGTATGTGGAGATGGTTTTCTTCATGGTGTATGGAGATGGTTACATCTTAAGGACTTATGAGGTTCTTGGCAAAGGTGTGGTTTATGCTTTTATTTGGCATATTATCCTTGGTATGATGATGGTTTCATTATTATGTCATGGTATACTCTTGATACGCGTTTAGAGTTGTGACATGTTATGGTGTGTTCATATGGAGCATGTTATTTCTTTAGTTGAGATGGTAAGATCATGTTGTCATGTTTATGTTCCTGAGGCCATGGTTGGAAATTGGACATTGATCTTGGTTTAGTTTCTTGGTATTGAGTACACTGATCATAAGCTGGATACTTCATGATATTGCTATGTTGCATTTGAAGTTGGCATGGATTGATTGGTTACAGGTGCTCATGGATACTTAGAGACGGTGGTGACGCTGATTTCTCTTGGATTAGAGAAGTATTTGTTGGGATGGTTGATGGTTTTAGCAGGAAGTCTGAGGGCCAGTCACCTGATATGGACTTGAGAGGAGATTGTTCTTAGATGAGTCTTGGTTGGAGACTTGGGTATCTTGATGAGCATTCTCATTCCCCCACTCTTGGTCTACTCGACGGTTTGCTACTTGAGAGGTATAGCCCATTGTTTCTCTCAGTTGCATTATATTTATGCTTGTCTTTCATGGATATGAATCTTGAGCTATGGTACATGAGTTAGTTCTAGAGGGTTCATTTGAGAGATGGTTTAGCATTGGTTATCTCCATGTGCATATGTTGTTATGCTGGTTGAGTTTGGGAGATGGTTTTATATTGGGCATATTCCTTGGATTAGGAATGGTTATTCCTTGGTTTAGGAATGGGTTTTATTGAGTTTGATCTTCTTGTGAGAGGCTTACATCCATGATTAGCTATATGGTATGGTTTGGGTGTTGTTGAGGCTTCTTGTTGGGGTTTTATGGAGGAGATCATACTTGCATAGTTTACATCTAGAGGTGTGTGTAGAAGGACATGATACAGGTTATGATTTGCATGGTTTCTCTGGTCTTGGTTATCTTCCTGGATGTTCAGTTTTGCTTACATTGGATTTGAGATTGGTTAGAGATTGTGATCATTGGTTTGTGCTCATGTATGTCATGAGAGAGATGACATGGTTATTTCTTTCTCTTTCCTCTGTTGGTTGTGGTGAACTTGGGAGAGCATTGGAGACTTGTTATGAGAGTTGTTTTTATAGAATATTGGATTATGTATTGTGGATGTCCTTGATACTACATGGATTCACTTCTTTGAGACGTTGTAAGTGGATTGGTTATAGATTTGACATTATCTTTTGCAGTGGGAGCTTCTTGGTATATATGTGGCAGGTATTGCTCTTGAGGCTTGTGATTGCAAGTTATAGATTGGATATGTCAGTGATATGAGATTCACTTGTTATACCTTTGAGGTATGGATAGTTGGATGGGTTTGGCACTTTGCTGTGGGTGCTATTTCAGCTATGGATATTTTGACAACTACGGATACATGTGATTACCTTTGGATCAGGTTTTTTGTGGTTGAAATTTCAGTTGGTACAGGATTTTATGATCTTCTAATGCGACAGGTTGGGTGGTTCTCTTTGGATGGCTTCTATGTATGTCCAGTGGGAGTGGCATAATAGGAGGTGAGATCATTCATGTTTGAGATGCTGGATACTTTGATTTTGTTGTAGGTACCAGGATGGAGCACTTGGTGTATTTTGATCCATGATGGTGGATGTGCTGGGAGGGATCGTTCCCTTGTTCATTTATGTGGTTACGGATTGACCCTATGCAATGTATACAACAAGTGGGAGATTGTTGAGATAATGGGTGTTGCACACATTGCATAATATTGTTATTTTATTATTTTATTTTATTATGTAATGTTGTACCTAGATGGACGTGCAACATGTAAAGATTCCCATGGAATATTCTTGATGAGTTGTATTGTAACATTGTGAAAATATTTCATGTAATTATTTAATATTGGAGAAAAGAATTAAATGCCCAATATTAAATGTGGGGTTAGTGGGTTAGGTAGCACATGGTTTTAGCACATGGTTTATGTAATACCACTTGGTGGTTTTGTGGGACTTGCTACTATATAAGCAGCCACAAGGGTAGTTGTTGTAGAGAGAGAGAGAGAGAGAGAGAGAGAGAGAGAGAGAGAGAGAGAGAGAGAGAGAGAGAGAGAGAGAGAGTGACAAGGAGAAGACAAAAGGCAAGAGTCGAGCGGGACAAGGCTTGACAGGTTAGCCAAGGGAGAATTTGTGAAGGTTGAAAGCATGGCATGGGATGTGTGGATTCATGCTTGTTCACATAGTTTGCTCGGTTGTCGCTATGGCCATGAAGGCTTCCATGGTTGTATGGCAATGGTATTTTTGCTGAATAATATATGGTGATGGATGCTTTTGGAGGCTGGGTTTTTCCCTCAATGAGGGTTTCCTAGGGTATATCTTGTGTCACATTTTTGTGGGTATGTTGTCTATTCTCTTGCATCTGGATTTTAATTCCATGTTTATTTTAGATCTATTATGGGTTATGTGGAAACGGTGGTTATATTCTTTCTTGCCAAGTTTCCTTACAACAATCTACCCAGTAATCTTCTATGGTAGTTACGTGCTTGATTACGCTTCTAATTTAAAGCACATCTCTGGCATATCTGTTAGGGTCAAACATGGGTCTTACCACTTCATATTCTTCAAGTCTATATTTGTTCTCAAATGCCTTGAGCATGTTCTTAGCATCAGATCAAGACTCACAACTGTAGGCCCCAACTTTCATGGGGAATTCATACCCCTTCTTCCTCAAACTGGCACTCAACACATTCACCTGATTTGCTTGCCTTACGATCTGAATGAGTACAATCATGTTGTTCGAGTATCTAGGTAGATTTAGAGGAAATCCATCAAATGCTACAAGATGCAAATAAGAAAAAGATGAGAATTAAATGAAATAACTGCCATATTGACTGATGACTACCATTGCTTCTAGAATGAATCTCTACTCTGAACATCCTTGGAGTTCCCTACATATTCTCATTGTGAATGCATCATTTACCTGAATATACTCCGCATAACTATTCTACAACTGCAGGCATGGATAAAATTCATAGTTTTTCGCATCATCAAGAAAATTCTCTATCATGGGGAGTCTCGGCCACAATTGTAGGGAAGCCAACATATATATCAAGAAAGAAGACATATAAAATGAATTGTAGAACTTAGCCACACTAAGAGCCCTAGACAGATGTTCCCTAACCTCATACACCTAGTCAACATACTATGTATCTAAGAAAATAATTTGCACCAAAGAGAAGTATTGTTCTACAAAATTAAGGGCTTCTACCTCACCTTTAAGTCGATACAAGAGGACCATAACGTCCACAATCTTAGGCTTGAGATCAGTGCTGAAAAGGGTTTTAGGGACCTTACTCTTAGCTCCCCTTGGCTTTTGGAACCAAGACCTCATGATCTCTTTTTGCCACAGCATCTTCTTTAGAGAGAATTCAGATATAGCTCCTCAAATTGTTAATTCAGAGAACTCCTCTCATTCTGGAATCCACAGGCAGTTCACTACCGCTTGCCTATCAATTGAGATTAGCACTGTTTGATCTGGTAGTAAGATTTGCTTTGTATCTAGATTGTAATGATTGATGCATTCAATAATCAACTCTGGAGCTTGTACTGCTATTGGAAATCTGACTGCCTCTACTAATCCACTTCCTCAAAGTTTCTCCATTATGGGGTAAATTGGCTCCATCCTTAGTCTCCTTTGGAAGTCTTGCATGTCAAAGAAACAGAGTGAAGTGTCTGTAATATTCTGCCATGTTGACTTAACTCCACCTAGGCCATCAAAACCAACAAATCTTGTGGCCATCTTGTCTGATATTGAGGTGAACTAAAACTCAACAATTGTGAATAGTGCCAAGAGTAAACCCTGTAACTCTGAAAGTTTTTGAGAGCACTATTCAATAAAATGAAATAATAGTTTAATAGAGAAAGTGATAATTTGAAAATATGTTATGCTTATCTTTATATAAGAACCCTTGATCTGCCCATTGAATTTCATGATCCGCGCCACACGAGCGAACTTAAGGATAAATCTATTAGAGTAGTAAATGTGAGGGTTCTAACAGATTTTTCCTTGTCCTTTCACTATTTCCGTTGGTCCAACGGTAAATTTCCTTTATTATAGACTTATTTTCCATTTTAACCCAATTTTAGAAAAATAAGAACAGAGTACTCCTTGGGAAGAAATCCACCTGACTGGATTCTTTTTAAAATACCTTCACAAACTCAACTAATTTGCTTCAATTATCTTTCTCAAAAAATCCCATGATCAATTTACACAATTACTATGCTTGCAGGAATGATTTTCCATTACATGCAAAAAATTGCTCTCAAGGGTAGAAAGCCCGTGGAGGAGAAGGTGATTTCCACTTTTCTACTTTTTCCCTTGTTTTACCTTCTCTGTCGTAACCACTTTACTTTAAGCCTTCAAAAAATATAAAAAATGGCTTTGCCAGTGAAAAATGGGACCCACTGACTCACTTTACCTTTTCACAAATGCCTTTTCAAAAAACTGACTTCTTGGTTCAAAACTTGTCGAGGAGAAGTTGTTTCTGAGTTTTTTGGCGATCTTTTTTTTGATCAACTTAGTGAGTTTTGAATGATTCCCGCAGTGAAAAATGGCAATACTTGAATGATCTATCCATAACATAATTCGCCTCTCTTTATTTAAGCTCACAAACTACATTTGTAAATCTCGACAGAGTTTCACCTTCAGGATGTGAAAACACGCCAAGGAGAAGAGAAAACTAGATTTTCTACCAGTTCAAATTTCTTTATGTTCAAAACAAAATGAGCTACAATTAAGTTCATCTGAAGTAACATAATTCAAGAATCTCCATTGAGCAAGATCCTAAACTACCCAAAAGATTCATGATGATAAAGAAAACCCACCTGGCCATACAATGCAGGAGAAGGGAAAAGATGAAAATTTGATGGAGATATTTATCACTCGAGGAAGAAAGGACCAACTAACTTGACCAGACTAAACACAATACAGGTTAATTTCCACTTTGTAAAATTGGTACATGGTGAAAAGTGGGGCAACAACCCCATAATTTGAAAGTTTCACATAATTGGGGAGACATCATCCCATATTCAGTTTCAACTATTATCTAAATTTATGGATTCAAGGTAACACCCCATGTACTGCCTTACCAGGTGCCCTTAAAAGTAGGAGTAGCTGAATTCTTGTGGTAGTTGGGAGGAGTAGAAGAAGAATTTTTGCACAAGAGGGGGACGGGATCAATTTTTCCACTTGAACAATAGCTCACCAGCTTGTAATAACCAAGGAAGGGCAGGCTTTCCTTTACAAATTTTTTGATCAGTATAAGATGGCTATGTAGAGGGTTTCTATCATTTCGCTTTTAGGCATAGGATCAAGCTTGGTCCAGTTGAACATGAATTTTATTTCCCTGAAGATGTAATAAGGATTGAATACTCTCTGCAGGAGCAAGAGACAAAGAAAGAAAAATGGAGAGTCTACTCAAAAGTTTTGAATTTTATTAATTGTTTTAATAAAGATTACAACCCTCTAAGTAATGTTGTAACTAATATAGATAAAATTAATAAGCTTATGAATACATTCCCTGAAATAATGGAGGCAATGAATGAGAAGAAGCAATATTTCATTAATTCTTTTCTAGATAAGGCCAGGGAAATAATGAGGAGATTGGGTTTCACTCCCAATATAGGGGTAGGTCCATTAATTGTTCAAAGGAGGCCAGGATATACTATCATTCAGAATCAAAGGCCCATTATAGATAAAGGAAAACAAATAGTTGAATCTACTAGTGCTATTCTTGAAGAAATGCCTCCTGAACCTTCTCCTAAGAGGAGAAAGATAATAAGGGAAGAGGAACCTCATGTTGAGGAGTACTCACCTTCCCAAACCCCCATGAGAATTGAGGGGGAGCAACTCATTGATGAGAAAATTGAGCAAATTGGATCACAAGGGGGAGTTTTTGTTACCCAAACAGAGATTGATGAAGGGAACCCCCAAGAGCCTCCTATGCCAAGTTTTGAGTTGACTGTAGCAAATTATAGGGGAAGGGAATTGGATCCTATTTTGGAACAAGCTAGTCAACAATTTTTGTCTGATGATAGTTTTGTAAAGTCTAGGGCTTTCCACTAGTTTGCTTGGAGGGAAAACATGAATAGTTTTGAGGAAAGATGTAAGAATTTGCAAATAGAGCATCCAAAAATGGATGAAGCCTCCATTCAAAATCAAATAAGGGAACATATGATTCAAGAGTTCCAAAGTATAACCCCTAAAGAGGGAAGACAGATGGTAAAAGCTGCAAATATTTTATTATTTGTCAATTATGACATTGCTGATGCATTAATTTTCAATTTTGTGTTAAATAATTTGGGATTACAAGATCCAAATAAAAAAGAGTTCTTGGGAACTGAATTTAGTAATGACCAAGCTACTCTTGTCATGTGGTCACTAAGAAGAGGATCCAAGGCTGTTTCATCATGACCTGATGATTTAGGACTGACAGGGAATATCATTGTAAGGAGAGTTGCTGACACCTCACATGTACAAGCAACCCATATGAATGTGGATTATTCTCAATTTTCCTTGGCTACTATAGAAAGGGAGGAAAAAGAAATGATTGAGTTGTAGAGCATGTATGAGGCAGTTGTGGATGCCTACAGTAAAGAGGTAAAGAGGAGAATTGAACTTGAAAACAAGTTATTGGGGAGGTCCACAAGGCCAAGAATAACATACCCTTGCCCCCTAGTTGAACCTTTCAAATCCACCCACCTCATAGAAATACCAGATACACCCCAAAGGCTAGAGTACTACATAGCAGAAGATTTTGAGGAAGGAAAAAACAAACTGTGGGCATTACATGTGGAGTTGGAGGTGAAATATGAAGATAAGTTGAGAAAAGCTCTTACATACTTGGCTAATAAAATTGAATGGCCATTATTTTATGACCAATTGGCTAGGGTGGTAAAAATTTGGAATGAATTGAAAGCTAATGATGAATCTTTAAAGTCTATTGTGAACAAATGGGGAAAGAAATAGAGGAGGAGAGAGGTGACCTTTTTGTGTTACTCTGTTATAGGGTCATCACATGATCGAATTGAGAGAATCTATGACATAGTTGTTGATCTCCTAGAGTTTGATGAAAAGAGAATTCATTTATAGAAAATAATTGTTGGCTACTTAGATAAATATAAGAGCCAAAGGTTTAGCTTATTCCCTCATGCTCGAGATAGAAAAAATAGATTGAAAAGTAAAGATGAATGGACCAAGCAGTTAGATGATTTATTTTGTCTCAGAATGAATAAAGTTATCAATGAAAAAGGGCTTGCATGGTGGGCTACAACTACTGAATAATTGGTAAAGGTTCAACTATTCTTTGATTCTTTGAAACAAGAATTTGTTAATATTGACAATAAGGAAGAGTTTGTTATCAAGAAGCAATAGGATATTCTGTAGTTTGATTGGCCAGATGACACACTGTTTGACAAGTGGATGGAAAAAATAGCTCCTAATGAATAGTTTGAGGAAGTTGAAACTAACAGTGATGAGGTGCAGGGTGATGAGATCCAAATTATTGACACTGTCACTACACAAGGCCAATAGGAAGAAGAAGAAAAGAATGATCAATCAATTTCAGTTGCAGCCCCAAACCCATAGGATGTTGACACAACCGAAGAAGAGGGATGGGTAGAAGTTACTCCCATAGTACAGGATGAAGATGGTGAAAACCCACGGGTGGAGATTAATCTACAATCATCAGAACAAACTTCATCATTGGCTAGCTTGGCAGCTGCATACACAAAGGAATCAAAATAGCAGCCAAATTAACAACATCAGAAGATGTAACAGAAGGGGACTCACCAAAAGGAATGTTTGATCTAGAAATGTTTTTGTTACTCACATTTTTGTCATTTTGTGATAGATGTATGTAAATATCTTTTGTAAAAGACACCTGTCAATTCTCTTAGCCTGAAGCTTGTTTCATCTCACATTATATAAGTGAGATTCCAGGGCTAGAGAAGGGTCTAATTTCTAATGCATTTTAGTATTACACTTAGGATGTGTTCGGTCTAGTAATTTGAGCAAGTTTTATGACGTATCTTCTCTGCAAGTGTTTTGAGAATACATTAATATGGAATGATCTCTGTGTTTCTTTCTAAGGTCATTCTGAGTTTACTGCAAATGTACACAATTTGTCTCCTTTCTGAATTTTGTCTTCTTTGATTACTTAGTTATCTCGATCTTGTATGAGTAAAGCTTGTGCAATTGAATGCAATCCTTATAATTTGTATGTCTTTTCATCACTATTGTTAGTTCAATGAATTAAGTAAAAGCTTTGATGAATTTGATGAGGTTTCTATAGTAATAGGAAGGGTGTTTTGAATGATACAATCCAGTAAGAATTGATGATGACATTTGTTGTAAGGCAACAAATTAGATCTGTGGAATTGTAGTAGACTCTGAACCCCAATGGATTAAGCACTGGTCAAATTAAATTAGTTGAAAGATAGATGGATCATAAGATGAGCATCATATGCAAAATTATAATCAAGTTTACTTTGCTTTCTTGAAGATTTTCAAAGTTGGTCAATACTTGTTTGCCTAGAATACTTTAGCCTTAGCTAGCCACTATTGTTGATGGTGCCTGCAAATCTACAGAAGACTTTATGACCAAATCTGCTATATGGGATGTATCTTGTTTAAAATGTCAGAACCATGCATGTATTTGAGGATTTGAGATGAAAATCAGAATGAAACTAATATAATTCTCATACAGTATCTTCTAGTCTTGAATCATCCCTGGGTATACCCACCCTAGTTTTGTAGAGCCTAAAGAGTAGAAAACCACCCATGGTTTTGTTGAAGTTGGGTCAAATATTATTTGCACATGTAATTGCTTATAGGAATTGGCTAATCCTTAGGTTATGTGAGTAAAATTAGTTAGGTATTGAACTTTTTTTGTTCAGTAGTGTTAAAACACCAAAAAGTTCCAAATTTGTATTATACTTTATCCTTCTCTCATTTCAACAATAAATCAATATAACCAACTACTATATCATCTTTCAATTCATAAACCAAGGGATCAAGAAATGTTTCCTGAGGATCCACTACTTGAATCTAAGTATAATCTATATCAACCATAATGAAAATGTCTTCTTTAAATCTATCTACAATTGCAGGTGCAATTCTGAATCTCTATCTCATTTCATTCTGAAATGTCTTCATTATCAAGTTCCCACTATCCAATATCTTATCTACAGGATGTCTTCTGCATACTTCTGTGATCTTCTCCATTGTACATCTATCACTACTCATTATATATGTGACTGATAAATATGGAAATCTTTTAAACACATGAAAGAATATGTGATTGATTAGTGCCTGAAATCTAAACACACTATTCTTAGTCCTCTTGATCTTTTCTAGGTTCTCAAGTAATTGTATTCTCATAATTTCACTGAGGTTTACTTATTCCTTCTCTACACATATCTTATATGATGCATAGATGAATCTGAATGATAATTCATCAATATTTGAGCTTGAACATATAGAGTAGGCAATGATTCTACTAAGGAATCTTACATCATCTTGCTTAATGGTGCTGATCACCATAGCCTTTCGACTATACACTGCTTCGGTATAACTTTCAACTTTCTTCTTGACCATTTTCTCTCCTATAGGTAAACTACCTTGTTTACTAAGACCAATTACCTCATGAATAAGGTTGGTAGAAATATCAATTACACTATCTTGCATCCATATTTTTCCATCATGTATCCTAATTAATATGATTTGTGTCCATTCATCTGTATCCAATTCATAGTAGAAATGATATTTGAACAAGTCTAGTTCCTTTTAAATGTTCAAATCCAAGCTTTACAGTCATGTTGTGATTGAAAACTAATTCCATATTCTTGTTCATGTATTCACTCCCAATAGATTCAAATTTACTATTTAGATAACTTCCTACATCTTCCAAATAGACTACATTGTTTAGAGTAATGGATAATGTTGAGTTAGGGTTTCCTTTTATGGGTTTTGTGGAAACAACCTTCAACTTAGGTATATCCTCATTCTCAACATTGTGCACTACTGACATATCCATGATTCTATCAAATATGGACTTTTACCAAATAAATTTTTGGAAAAATTATAAAATACCTTATCTAGAAATAGGGTTTGCTTCAAAATTGCCTTAAAAAGTTTCTTTTGAGTGCTCTTCATTTCAGATGTATTCGCAATGAAGTGAAAATAAATTCTATACTCAATTTATTCTATCAACTTGAACTTGCATTAATTGTGTACTTTGCAAACATGAAAAAGTTGTCAATTACATTCTAAAATTAAATAATTGCTTAAGATCATCTAACTAATCTTCAGATGCCACCCAAGGTTTACTATAGCCTCCTTTCATCATGATAATGCTCCTTAAGACTTTGCTTCACCAAATTCTCTGCAAAAACATGGCTTTCATCTTCTACTACAGAACTAACCTTTTTTGTAATACCAGTAACTCTTAATTCCTTCATAACTTGTTTAGATAAGCTCCAAATTACAAGTGAGCTTAGGTACCATCTAAACTTAAGTGGATACACCTTTTCCCAACTTCACTACCTCTAATTTGATCTTAGAATGATGTTCTCAAATTCTAATGTTGTGAACAAGATTAATTCAACTTAGTTGAATCAAACTCAACAAATAACTTCAATATTCCTATCTCATCATCATCCAACTTGTCTTTTGAGATATCTACTCCTTTTACAAATGCCTCATTGAATTCTTCTCGAAGTTCACTGACTACATTTCTTTTTTCCTCATTGTCTCTATTAGTTTTAAAGTTCCTTCTATCATTTTTGACATTCTTTCCATCATTCCTTCTATTCCCAAAGTTTCTTCCATTGTTCCTTCTATCTTCAAATTTTCTATCAATTTTGCAATAGTTTGTTGTATGTTTGAAGTTGTTACATAACTGACATACTGGTGCTTTGCTTCTAGGATTCTACTGATCATCAGGTGCATGAAAAGTTTGAGTAATGTGTCCAAAGTTGTTACACTTATAACACATGATTTGTCTTCTATCTTCATAACGTCCCTCTTCTCTCGATGTCCTTTCATTAGATCTTCTTCTATCTGTAGGGTTTATATTTCTAGACATTCTACGATTCCTTCTATCATTATCATACTTAGGTTTCCTACAATCACTTTCTTTATGACCCATACCATGACAATTATGACAAAAAAAGTCCTTAACACAACTAAATGACTTATTTGTATAATCTCTTTTCATATGACCTATTTCATTACATGTAAAACACTTACCACTTGCTTTGGTTCATCCAAAATTTCAACTTCCTTGTCTTGTCCAACTTCTTTAGGTTTATTAGAAGATTGATTGGATTCAATCTTATCATCAATTTTACCTTTTTCTTTTAGATTTGATCTAATCTCAGGTTTCTTTGTAGACATGTTAATTAGATAACCAAGACTAGTATTATCATAGGTAGGTCTTTATATTGACATGAATCATCAAGCTTTTCTCTACTAGAATAAAGCTTCTCAAGCTACTGGTTGCACTGAGTTAATTCACCTTTTACAATAGTATCGTACTTATGAAGTTTTTCATGATCTTCTTTCAATGTTTCAAATTCATATGTTTTCTTTGCCAAACTTACTCTAAGATCTACATTTTTAGTCTTCAAATTAGATTCAACTTTGCTAGGATCATTTCTTAAAGTCGACTTTAGATTCCTAATCTTCAATTCATGCTTTAAGATCTTGTACTTTCTTTGGCTTTGAATAGTCATTATCACTAGTTCTAATTTAGGCTTGGATTTGAGATGTTCAATCTTTTCCTTCAGTTTCCCAATGTATACTTTGGAGTCTTCATATTTGTCTTTCAACTTATCTGTTTGTTTAGTAAGGAGATCAATTTTTTCAAGTGCCTCTTCAAGGTTCTTCATCAACTATTCCATATCCATAGGAATCTTTCTCAAGTTGTTAAGCCTCTTCAAAGTAACTATGCTCTGATACCAATTGTTAGAAATAGGGATTACTGAGGGGGTGGGGGTGGGGGGTGAATCAATAATCTAAAAACTTTAGTTTCCAATTGGATATTATTTCTTACTTTAAACCATACATAACAAAGCAATAAACTAATGCTGAACATTAATAGTGACCATGCACAAAGATAACTCATAACACCATATTTTGTTAACTAGGGAAACCCTGGCCAAGGGACAACCCTAGTGGGGATGATACCCACTAGATAATATACTGATATATAAGTTCCTTTTTAGAGGATGAACCCTGTTAGGAGTCATTGAGAAAATTTAGTATAAGGAGTCCCTATTAGGAGACTTTGAATCCATGTTAGGAGATTCCAAACCTATTAGGAGTTGTAGTATAGTAGATGCAAGATGAGCCCACTACCCAAACATGCACTTCCAATTATAAGAAGAGCTCACTACCCAAAAAAAGTAATCAAACTTTTGGAGTATAGGTACTGTAACTTATTTCTCAATTAATCTTTGATCTTCAACTCGATATCAGATCACAAAATAGCTTTCACAAAACTTCATATATATTGCTCTTAGAAAAGTTCACATACAATTGCTCAACATCACAATTAGCACATATAGTCACCACTTCTCATTGCAAGATTTCCTTTGCATAAATACCATGCCTTTACACAAATTGCTACTAGGTCAGCTAAGACCACAATATAATTTTCCAACTCAGAGTAAACATCTAGGATGTCGGCCCTAATTGGACAAGTAATTATTTTGTAAACAAAATAATTGTTTCCTTCAATTTCATTGTCTTGTTTCGCTAAAACATGAATATCTCTTTTTTGTATAGTTCATATAGACTTCTAAGGTTATACATGTCATCATCAACATGTATATTATCTCCATCTAACTTCACCAGTCATAATATGACATCAGCAACAAGTTATAAACAAAAGAATACACTACTGTATACCAAATTCCATAAACAATTTTTTGATTACCAAACACTAAGTATCTTTATTTTTGAGGTTTCTTGCAAGCATGTACATCATGTATTGCCATAAATGACAACAATTGCATACTTCCATTAGCCAATTGTCAATAATCTTCATCCATAGAGATGAGAAAGAAGATCCAATTTGACTAAAGTCTTCCACATAAAGGGTTGCAAAGTAGGGCACTACCTCATCCTTAGAAATTAATTAACCAATCCTAATTTCTGGTAGTTCTAGTATCGGTGGTCCTAGTACATATCAAGGAGTGAATCAAGAAAATATCAAATAATATAGTGGTGTTGCTAAAAATATTGGATCTAGTGGAAATATTGGAGATAATTTTAAGAGAAAACCTATCCACTTAGAAAGATATGGGAAATTACGCTTTGACAAAATCTCTAGATATCCCAATTTAGTTCCAAACAAGCTAAGGACAAGACTAGAAAATTTGTTGGTAACAATGCAATAACATGTAAAGAACACCTTATATATTTCATTGACATGTTGAATGACTATGAGGTGAAGCACAAATATGTTGTCATGAGACTATTTGTACAATATTTGGCTGAGGATTCGAGGGCTTGGTTCAGAGGACTACCAAATGATATCATTGGTTCTTAGGAAGATTTTGAAAATTTTTTCAAAGAGTAGTATGAGGATAAGACCAATTCTATCTTTGTGCTAAATGAGTTTAACAATATCAAGAAGACACCTAATAAAACTGCACCATAATTAAATATCATATTTCAAAAAGGTATGCATAGGTTATTTCAAGTAATGAGATTGGATAAAAAATTTGTGTTTAACCACCTACTTTAATGCTTTGAATAGTAAGATGGCTTACTTACTAAGGGATAAGAATCCATGTACCTTAAGGGATTCCTTTAGAATAGTAGTAAATATTGAGAGTAGTAGAAGGTAATATAGTAATATAGGACATTAGGGTCATTGAAGAAGATGACTACCTACTGGCAGAGAGCCTGAGCAATAGAAGGAGAGTGGAAAAGAGCAAGAGGGAGAAGGAGGATTCTCTGGATGAGATTTATTTGATGGCTATTGTGACTGAGACCATGGAAAGCTGGAGCTCAAGGTAGTGAAGTTGGTCAAAGATATGGTTCTTTGATCAACATTCCTATTTTTTTGTCTTGCCCTTAGTTTTTGGTGGTCTAAGCCTACCTATTCCTCTTTGAGGCTGCTTGTCTTTAGTTTGGTTATGATGAATTAGTTTGGCCCGTAGTTAATTTTTGTTTTGTAGTATGCTCTAAACTTTTAATCATCTTTTGCTGTTACTGGTGGGTTTTAGGCACCCCTCTAAAGCCTGTTTTACTTAATAAAAAATAAAATTACACACACACACACACACACACACACACACACACACACACACACACACACACACATATAGAGAAAGTTGGGGAGAAGAGAGGACCCTAAACTGTTTAGAAACATGGGAAACAAGAAATAATTTGACAAAAGTTTAGGAGTGAAGAAATAGGAGGATGACAAGTTAGACAAGGTGTTGAATGTGTTAAGGGATTTGAAAGGTGGAAATACCACAAATGATAGAAATGTTGCAACCAATAGGCCTCATTTTAATAGTAACAATTTTAATAGAAAACCTAGGTTGCAAAACCATCCTTATAGCACTTAGTGGAAGTATGGAAAACTTATCTTGCCTCTAGTAAATAATATTAATAGGAAATATACTCATGACCCCTTATAGCGAAACTCAATCAATGTCAATGAAGACTCACCCTAGTGTATGGCTTGTCAATCACCATACACACTAGAGTATTGCACTAATGCATAATCCATCTCTACTATACAAGATGAAGACCTTAAAGATGCAAATCCTGAAGTTGAAAATGATGACATAAGTTGTAATGTGGTTGGATCATTATTTCAAGTCAAAAGTTTATAATTTGCAATATGATATTGTCATATGATTTATGATTGTCTTGTTCATGATTAAAGTCTACCTTATGTATTATCTATTTTTTATTTGTGTATCAACTTGTTGTTTAACAAGCTTAATTAAACACCTAATTAGTTTTAAACTATGATACAATATTGATTAACAATAAAATTTATCAATGTTCAAGTCAAAAGTTTATAATTTATAATATGTCATTGTCATATGATTTATGATCATCTTGTTCATGATTAAAGTCTTCCTTGTTCATTTATCATATATTATTATTACAAACATATAACAAATCTAAAATTAAAAACAATACATTACATTTGCAAACTTTACTACTGTTCTTGTTTTGAAAAACTATTGTCATGAATCTGTAATAGAATGCCCCAAAAAGATCAAAACACCACTGCAAGAATGTTGCCGTGGAACCCTAGCCACATGAAAGATGAAAATGCAGAGGTATATTACCTAAAAATGAGTTGTTGAATCCCAAATAGAGAAAAAATATAGAGGTATGATGTTTCCCAAAAACCAAATGGAAACCTATTGACTTTTTATCTATTTTTGAATGGAAATAAAAAAATAGAACAAAAACAGATTAATCTTTCCTAAAAACGTGTCTACAAAATGCCAATGCAGTGTAAAAACCTGCAACAAATGATTGAAAGTAATCATAAGGGCAAATGTGGAAAGAATGAATGAATGAAGAACACAAATACACTCACTTCCAAATTATCTTGTGTGCATAGACCTTAAATACTCTCACCCACAATATCCAAATACGATCAAACAATATCGACTCTTTATTTTTTTTCTTTTCTTTTTTGTTTATGAGCCCACATTGGTCAAAATTTTGACCAAATTAGACTCATAAAAAATTCAAACAAGCCAAAAAAAGGCCTTGGTCAAAATTAAAGGTCAAAAATTGACCTCAAATGTATTGGTGGTTGCCAGTGATTTTCTATTATTTGATGGACGACCAAATTAAATCCATCTTTGACAAAATAAGAAGTAGATTTGGCTTTGATCCAAATAAGTTCATCCTCTAGAATTGTGTACAGTAGAGGTCTTTTCAAAAGTTTAGTTAGATGTGTCTTCTTTAGTTCTAAATTAATAGATAAAAAGTCTATAGGTTTCCATTCGATGACTGACAATGGCCCCCAAGAGTCAATATAAAAGTAATCAAAAATATATTCCCTGCACTGGGACATGAGGGATCATTAATGGAGACTAGCCATGAATAAATATCAAAGACAAATGAACATTCAAGACTTGTTCCTAATTTTTTTCTTTTTTACCATTGTGTATGATCCATGAGAGGTGAAGGAGAATTATTGGTCTACATTTGACCATAATATTCCATATGGGGGAACCTTTAGGTAGAAGTTAGGCAATACAGACTTGTTCTTTACGACAATTTGGAAGATATTTAGCATAAATAATAGAATCCCACTTGGATGTGGGATTTTTATAAAGCTTCCAGAAAAAAAAATTCTCCCAAAGACTTATTTTGTTTATCTATATCTCTTAAACCTTCCCCACCATGCTCTTTGGGGACAAACTATTAGAGTAATAATATATTTTCTTATTAATTAAATCATGTTGATTTAATTATTAAGTCACTTAGTATCTCTAGTTTACTTAAGCTAAACTTTAGGCATAAAATAATTATTTTTTTTATTAAGAATTATCATGCAACTTAGGTTAGTTACCTTTTTGGTTTTTGATCTCCTTTTATAAGGATTGATCTCTCTTTATAATATACAATTCATTCAGTATAATTGCAATTTATATTGTACACATCAAAAATGTTTCCTCTTCAATGGATTTGTGAATTCAAGCCTCCATAGCTTTGCTTCTCTCATCATGTGATAGATGTTTGCATGCAAGTGATTCTTGGGAGCTGTGGGTTGAGTTTTTCTCAACTTAAGCATAGTATAAGAGCTTCAGATTAAATTATGCCCATGTTTTCTTCATGAGAGGTTTGACCTTTTATTTATGGTCACTTTGAGCCCAAATGGACATTGTCATTAGGCTCAAAGTTCCCTAAACACCACATTTCCATATAAAATATGTCTAGTTTGAATATAATTGCAATCTAAGGCAAAAAAATTGACCTCGGATCTGGCACACTTCTTGAGGTGATAATTTATTTTTTAATGGAAAAAATAAATCATATACTTTTTTCTTTAGTAAAAAAAGTGCATGGCCATGGTTTATAAAAAGTTTAAAAATAAATAAATCAATCAAAAAGCTCACTTTATTTAAAAAAAATGCTTGCACTTTTTGTCATTAAAAGTGTTGACATCATTAGGGTATACCTACATAGTATTGACATCATCAAATGAATGATGCAGGAAGGTACATTTGACATATGTGTACGTTAGGACATGACCCTACATTTGATGACCTTCAAATCGTCATCTATTTGAATTTTTTGTTATAAAAAGTAATTGATGGTATTTTAGTCATATCTATTGGAAATCTAATGGGAAAGTAAGATGCTGAGAGGGGGGCGGGATGAATCAGGATCTTAAAAAATTTTACCACTTCAAACATAAACCATATAGAACTTAATTCACTTCACACCTCATTAACCTTTTAACCTTGCATCATCATATGACAACATGTAATATCAGATCTAACAACTATTGGCATGAGTGAAATACATGAACATGTAATCAACACATAACATAGGATGTGGTTACACATAAACCCTCCAAGGTGAAGGTAAAACTACAGTGGGGATGACGCCCAATTTTTTTTCACTACTGCAGCAATAAAGTGTGCTTGTTAGGGCTACAATTTTGATCACTTCTGATGATCTACCCTATGAGGAGTATGCCCTATTAAAAGCTTACAATATTGTTAACTATACCTTGATTAAAGAATTTATACATCACAATAAAGTGAGCACTTTTTTAGGAGATTTAAAATAGGCCTATTATGACCACTCTATTAAGAGATTCACCTAATATGCTGGTTAGAATGTAATTAGTACCTTGATCCTTCGGTTTGCATTGATTGCTGATGACATATCTTCTCTTTCCAATATGTAATCACCTTAATGTGACTGATATTCAATATCTCCTCTCTGCACTTCTTAGTTACCTTACTCCTCAACACTTAACTCATTGATTCATCTTTTTCTTTTCATTCATGCATTCCTCTTGTTTGCAACTCCAATTCCTATCTTGAAACCCTTCTTTGATAACCATCTGATGAAGCTTCTAGATCTTCATCAACAATTAGGATTCATTCCTTTTGTCCCTTGGTCTTTCCTATTTTTTTATTGGTTTACCTAACACATAGGGATTAGTGATGTGTAATCACATGCATAATTACCTCCTTGATTCTCTCCTTGAACATAGAAACACATTTCTAGCTTAGCAAAAGTGGTTTACATATGATTTTGTGTCATTCAAAGCTCAAATACAAAAACTATATTAGTCGACACATATACCTCCTTACACTTGGTCATGCTTGTTCTTCATGCTATCCCTTGGCATGAGCTATGCTTGACTTGAACTATTTCAACTATGAACTGCCCAACTTATATAGCACTTGACAATAACTAGAATACTTGACAAGTGTAATGTGTGTGACATCTATGTCTAGCTTGGCACACACTAAACTTGTAAACTGATGAATTGTATGGCTCAATCTATATTGTGGCTTGGTTGCATTGTTGACCAACCAACTATACCTAGTAAATGACTAAGTGTTTTACACTAATTGACAATACTAAGATTACTTTTACGGTCAACAATTTCCCCTTTTGCATTAGTGGCAAAAACACTTATCTTGCTCAAAGTCTGTCATAACAAATATTCAAGACATCAACTCCCCCTTAGGTTTACTCCATACATGTAGTTCAATCATCATATCAATGTAGCATATATTTTCAAAACCTTTTTCAATTTTTTTTTTGGGTTTGTAGTTTTGGTTCTATCTCCTTATTATTCCCTTTCCTTTAGATGTAAAATGGAAAAATCAACATATATCTCCCCTTTCATACTCATAAATATTTTCCCCTTGTTTTTGTCATTTATGTCGAGCAGTGATATGCAATTGGGGCTTGGGAAGTATACCAAACTCTTTTAAAAAATGAGTGGTGCCATATCATAACAATAGACATTGTATTGTCCCAATGTTTCTTTATAGTCTCAAGAGTTTGACGTTCAATCTCTAGTCTTGCTGCAAGATCCACCATATTGTTTGAAATACATACTTGTGGACTCTACATGAGATCTTTTGCAGTCTGCAAATGCCTTTGCATTACTTTGAAATGGGGTAACAATAGTGCTTGTATGGTAGTAACCTAACTCCTAATGTTACACTCCTCATGTAGTAACTCTAACTATTTTCCGTGTAAAAATATGATCTTTGAAAAATAAATTGAACTTGAACTTGGATCCCTATTAAGATCTGATGAAAACTTCTTTAGATTTGCATTTATTTTTTCCATTTTCTCCCTAATTTCCTTTGTGAATCTTGGAACATTACATATTTTACCAAACAATGTGTTCACACTAGAAACTAACTGCTCCAAGTTTGTAATGAGAGTGGAGAGCTCAACCTTACTAATTACAATTTTAGTAGCTATTTTCTCCAATACTCTATTTTCAAATTTCCTCTCTGACCATTACATAAGTTTCTTTTGTGTATTGATGCTAGGATCATTTAACTTATCAACAATCTTGATCAGTTGCTTAATTGTTAGTACATGCTATATTTTTGCAAAACCCAACTCCCTTAACCATGCCCTTATAATGACATTCCTAGATAAAATCATGAGGTTCATGCTACAAATTAATTTACATCAAACTTTAATATTTAATTCTCTTAAAATAATTAAATATTATCTTTTGTGAAAAATTATTAATTTTTTTATCTTACATCAAATAAGTTAATCATTTTCAAGGATTAATTTAAAAAGTTTATAAAATAAAATGCAGTTTTTGATGAAGACAAGTCACTAAGTTTTTGTCTAGGGTGAATTAATTATTTTATAAGAATTAATCATGAAGAGGGATAAAAGGGTGAAAAAAGTTGCCAACTAGTGGGGTAATAAGCTATGAGTAGTTATCCAACCACTTGGAGGAAATTCTTTAAAAAGGGAACTTTTATTGTAAAGTGGCTTCTTCTCTCTCCCAGAAAAAGAAAGAAGATTTTGTAACCACTGTCCATATAATTATCTGATTTAAAATATATGCATCAAAGAAACATTTTTCCTCATGAATTAATTTCTTTTCCATATTCTTTTATGCTATGCAAAGTGAGTGATATGTGCATCACCTTTGGAGCAATGTTGATAAACTTTTTTTTTTACCAACGTTTGAAGTTATTCTTTTAAAAATATTTGCAATCTTTGTGTTCTAAGTATTCAAATTTTTCTTATACCTGCAGGCATGTATTTCAAGTTACTTCATTATTTTTAAAGTATTAATGGTCTCAGTGTCATTAATAGATTATATTACAAGTTATTCCTTGGAGAGGAGAAGTTCAGTTAAATACACTTTTAATTTGAGGGATTTGGCCCCTTTTCAAGAAGAGGAGAATCGCTCTATTCATGGTGATTTATCTCAATGTTACAAGTTTTTATTATCATTTCCATTGGATAGATTTAGTACGAAAAGAACAATGAAAAATTACTTAATAACATTAATAATGGGGGTCTTCTCATCCTAATCATTAACAACAACAATATCAAGTAATTTATCATTAATGTCATAATACTTGCCTTTGTTGATGCTCTTTCCACATCTCCTCTTGTTTTTCCTTTCTATCAAGCAAGTCACTAGGTGTCCTCATTTGCTCTATGCTCAATGTAGACATGTCCTATTTTGGAATCACAGTCTCCTCATCTAAAGTGATAGGCTTTCCCTTCATTTCTTGTGGTGATTGTTTCACCTTCTTCTTCACTCTCTTGCCTTTTGAGCCTGGCTAGAGCTCAACATAGTTTTTTGTAATTGTGTTTTAGTCTCCAGACTCAGCCTTTGAGTCTCATCTCTATTTCCTTGGCCTTCTAGGTTCTTCATCTATCTTCTTCTCCTTAGGTTTGTGCTCTTGTTGAACTTGTTCATCTTTCTTCTTCCCTTCATCACTAGTTTAGAGTTCAATAGTTGAACTCGTTTGTCATGCCCTCTTTTTCTCCCTCCTATAGAGGTCCTAATTCATGTGGTCTCTCACCAATAGAAAATTAATATGCTATATCATCTTTCATCTTTTCATTCTTCTCTCCCTCCATATCAATATTAGCATTTCCCTCTTTGGCATAATCTCTTTGTCTATCTCTTGGGTGCTCTCACCTTCATTGGATGACACAATCTAATGGTTGAAATCACTCACATGTACATCTTCTTGACTATCAACTAGACTTAATGAAATAAAATAAATAGATGGAATAGTAGGTGTTTATTCAACTTGTTGAGTGCTTACCCATGTGTCAACCTTAGGATAATCTTTGACTTTTACAATCATAGGTTTTGAATCCATCAAGGTCTCATATGCTAACTTAGATTGTGGAGTTTCCTCTTTCCTCTCTGGTTTGATTAGTGTAAACATTTCATCTTGTGTTATATCCTCCACTGGGCTGACCTCTAACTCATCTTCAATTGTAACAATTTCAATACGTTCTCCACCTTGTTGAGTAGTATCATCATTGAAACCTTTAGTATTATCCAATTCAATCTTTTTAGGCTCAACTTGCTCGATCTCATCTTTTATCTCATCATCAATCATTAGACCATAAACCTTCTTCCAAATTATTTTACTATATTCAACTACATTTTCTACTTTGTATTTCAAAATAAAAAATACTCTTCACCGAGGAACAAACTTACTATTATACTTACTCATTGCTTTGGAAATTTCCTTCCTACTAAGCTTAGGCATGACATTAACAAGTGTGCCTTCTTTAACACATCTCTTGGTCTTCAAATCATATTTCCACCTTTCAAAATCTTATTGTATAATTCATTAGGGATTAGGTTACCTACCTCCAAAGGCGTTTTCTGTAATGTTGCCATCATGTCCAAAACTACCTCTTCTATCTTTGTGTTATCTACAGTATCTAATGTATCATATTTGATGAATCTAAATCATACCATTCATGTACTCCCCTTGATGTTTTCATAAAGATCATCAATAGTTTGGGGTGGCTTATGTACTACAATCCTAAAATGGATAGTATCTTCTAACTCGGTCCTTTCCTCACCATGTTCCTCATCATCCTTAGCCATAACAACCTTTCTTCTTGGATTCTTAGTGGGCTTGCTTGGCTTGGCCTCTTATTTAGTATTCTTCCCCTTTGTTAGCTTCTTGCATTGAGTAGGCTTTGCAATATTTTCAATTCCTTTTTTAGGCTCATCCACAAGAGTAGTAGATTTCTTAGTCCTTTGCCTTGTGACAATCTATGTAGTAGGAATTGACTTGGTGGACTTGTTGGTGCTCTTGTTTGTCTCTGGCTCAACAAGAACCACATATTTCCCTTTACCTTCTACTTATTCTTCTTCTTCATTACCTTTTTCCTCTTCATCCTTATCATTGGAAATATCCTCACCTTAACTCTCAATTATATGTAATGGTGCTTCCTACTTGACACCTTCACCAAATGTCATTTCAAAGTTCTTTATCATACCCTTTCTTTTCTTTTCTATCTTAGATGCATTGATTTGTTCAATTATATTCACCTTTCTATCTCATACCTATCGAATAGCTCAACATCCTTATCAATAGGCTCATCTAACAATATTGTAATTGTTGCAGTCGCTTCATCAATATTTATCTCATAGGCAAATGGTCTCAACCATGCCATTCTAGGTATGACCATCTGAATGTATGTCCAATCAGTATCCACTAAGAAACATACATCATCATAACATTCATCTACCAATATTGGAGAATCATTTCCCTAGTTTTTATCTTTTGCTTAAATTATTCAAAATAACCATCCATAACCTTCTCAAAATTGTCACCTAATTGAGTGATGAATTGGTTTATTTATTGGGTGACAAGAAGTAACATTACCAATTATGGGGAAATAATTTTTTACATAAAAGAATATGCAAACTAGTAAGGATCCAAACTTATACATTGTGTTCTTTGTTTTTCTGATGCTTCACAAATTCTCATCTAGTTGTGTTAATTGTAGACTGACAAGGTCATATCTACAATCTTTCTTTGCAATCTTCCATGCTACATCCATAAAAACACATGGTACACTATCTGGTCGGCTTGAGTGATAAAATTTATGTACAATGACCCTCATTTCAAACTCAATCTTTGCATCTTTGATTGTAGAAATCACCATCTCTCTCTTGTTCCATATTGTCACTATGTTTGCTTTGATCACATCCTTACTTTGACATTGAATTGTATTTACTTTATCTGTAATAGGGTATCCAGCGACTCAGTGTATGATCTACTTTGTAATCTCTACTAGTCCATCTTCCAACCATATATCATAGAATCAACTCAAAATAATTTTAATCTATTCAACTTTGAAAACCTTAGGAAATTCTAGGGCATGAGGTAACGTTTCTAATCAAAGTGTTTGTGCTCTTCCTTCAACTTTCCATCCATGCACAACTTTTCATGTGCATTCCTCATTTCAAAATCTCCCACTTCACTGATTTTGCACATGTAACAAGATCTTATGTCACAAATCATAATTACCTTTAGCGGGATCAAAGATAGGCACACAATGAATCACCTTTTACTGAAATATCTAGATATGTCTTAAAGTTAGGTGGATTGCATGTCTAATTTCTGATCAATTGGATAATACTAACCTTTGATTTAGACTTCTTCTCAGTTGTAGATGAATTGGATGTTATTTTCACATTTAGGGTTTGATCATGAAAGCTCTGCTTCACTCAATATTAACACAACTTTTTCAAATCACTTCAAACACTGAAGACATGCTATAAAATCTTTACACAATCATTCGAATTCACTAAAAAATCACTAAAAATCTATTATCTATTGAAAACTTGAAGGAAAAGTGACCATAACAGTTGTTAAAATTTTCTAAACAGGTTTAAAAAAATCAAATTTAGGGCCGTCATTAATATTTCATACACATAGTGGGTGTATAACAAATATCTCGGGGTGTATAACAAATATCTCAGGCACTATTGCAATGCTTAGTAGTAATACTACAAAATTCTTCAACTCAACTAAAGATATCACTTCGTAAATACTAACAATTATGCTTGGTCCCTTAACACTTTTCACTAACACTCAACTATTACTAACTTACAACTTGACATTCTAGATATTCACTTGGGTCAAACCTCAAATTTTTCCTAATGCATCTTAACTTATGTTGATTTGCACTTTTATGCATCCAGTCTTAGGAACTAATGTATGATTAGTAATTTAAAATAGTATTCCATATATACTTTTTAATTTAATTTGTGATGGGGGAATCACCTAATCCATTGGATTGGGTGATCACAACTTCACCATTTGCACTGTTGCTTCCATCAAATTTCTTCTTCTAGGTTTGATTCATCTGATTTCTTACTTTTCTAACATTAACCTTTACTTTTCCATTGTTCTCTTCATTATTGGATGCTAGTGCTTGATTCATATAGTCTCTTCTTAGGTGAGTGACCTTTTAATAGTGAAAGCATATTGGACCAAAGTTTCTCTAGTTTCTTAATCTTCCTCTGAGACATAATTTTTTGAAATATGTCCATAACATCCACATAATTGATCCAATTACTGTAATCCCAATTTATTGCATTACCTTTCCTAGTTGCATTACCTTGATCTTTGGGTGTCCAACTATGTTTTGCATTATATCTATAATCTTGTGCCTGATGATCATGCTTCTAATATGTGTAGCAATAACCCTCAAATTTAGATGTAACTAGTGTCCTACTAGTCTTTGATCTACACTCATATGCTTGATGCCCATGTTTGTTGCAATTAAAGAAATAACCATTGAATTTAGGCTTAGAATTGGACTTACCAAATTTTCTCCTGCATACATTTGCTATATGACTTGACTTGGTTTTCCACAATGATAGTAGGTAGGCTTTTTGTTCTTTGGTATTGCATTCCTCTATTCTCCATTCTTTGATGACTCTCCTTGCTTGGTAGATGATATGAACTCGGTATATCCTAATCTAGTAGTATCATGAGGTTGTCTTTGTGCCCTTAATTATTCATCAATTTTTTTGACAACCTCTCTATAAATTTTCACTCTTTCAATGATTTATTTTTCAACTCTCAATTCATTTTTTAGTTGATTATTCTATGATCTCATAATTGCAATCTCTTCCACTTCCTTGCAATTTCATGATTGACACTTAGTAGTAGATTGACCATGTCAAATTGATTATGTGTCAGGCTTTTTACTTCATTGACCCTTTCATCAAGTCTTGTAGCCATTTTCCTATTGTCTTCATTAACCATCACCTTGTTGTCTTCAACCTTTTTTCTTTTGTTCAATGATTTACATAGCCTTACAGAGTGTATTTCATGTTCTCTCTCTAGTGCTCATACTTCTTCATTTAGGATGTTGTTTTTTTCTAATAGATATTCTATTGTTGCATCAATTCACTGAATCTACCTTCATCACATGCTTTTTGAACACTTTCTTCCTTGTATTGAGTGTCATTTTGTTGGATTACCATCATCTTCCTTCTTTTCAAAGATTTCTTCATCTCCTCCTTTACAACCTTGAATTGTTCCAATGCAAGCTGCAAATCAAGCTTTTGATTCTCAATCACCTTTCCCAACTTGTAGGCTTCCATCTCCAGATCTTTGACTCTTAAGTGATTAAACTTCTTACTTAGAGAACACAAATTTGATGCCAATCATTGAAAATCTGATGGGAAAGTAAGATTCTGAGAGGGAGGGGGGTTCAATCATGATCTTTAAAACTTTTACCACTTCAAACATAAAACCATATAAAACTTAATTCACCTCATACCTCATTAACCTTTTAACATGCATCATCATATAACAACATTTAAAATCAGATCTAACAACTACTTGAATGAATGAAACACATAAACATGTAATCAACATGTAACACAAGTTGTGGTTATATAGAAATTCTCCAAGGTGATGGTAAAACTACAGTGAGGATGACACCCACAAAATCTTCACTACTGCAGCAATAAAGTGTACTTGTTAGGGCTATAATGTTGATCACTTTTGATGATCTACCCCATGAGGGGTCTATTCTATTAAAATATTACAAGACTATTAAGTATACCTTAATTAAAGGATTTATACATCACAATAAAGTAATTACTGTATTAGGAGATTTACAATACACCTATCATGACCACCCTGTTAAGAGATTCACCTTATACACTAGCTAGAATGTAATCAATACCTTGATCCTTTAGTTTTTACTTGATTTCTGATGACATATCTTCTCTTTCCAATATGTAATCATCTCAATGTGACTGATATGCAATATCTCCTCTCTACACTACTTGGTCACCTTACACCTTCTCAACACTTAACTCACCGATTCTCCTTCTTCTTTGCATTTATGCATTCCTCTCACTCACAACTCCAATTCCTGTCTTGAAACCCTTATTTTATAACCATTTGATGAAGCTTCTAGATCTTGATTAAAAATTATTATTCACTCTTTTTGTTGCTTAGTCTTTCCTATTTTTTGATTGGTTGACCATAGTACATAGGGATTAGTGATGTGTAATCACAGGCATAATTAACTCCTTGTCTGTCTGCTCAAACATAGAAACACATTTCTAGCTCGACAAAAATAGTTTACATATGATTTTGTGCTATTCCAAACTCAAATACAAAACTATATTACTTGGCATATATACCTCCTAATGCTTAGTCGTGCTTGTTCTTTATGTTATCCCTCAACATGAGTTATGCTTGACTTAAACTGTTTCAACTTTGATATGCTCATCTTATATAGCACTCAAAAACAACTAGAATACTTGGCGAATGTAATGCACTTGAAAACCATGTCTTCCTCAACAAACACTGAACTTTTAAACTCTTACATTGTATGGATCAACCTATATTGTGGTTCAATTCGCAGTGTTGACCGACTGACTCCACCTAGTAAATAACTAAGTGTTTTGCACTAATTGACAATACTAAGATTTCCTTTAGGGTCAATAATATCTTCGTCATATAGAGGTATTTTTTGACAAATCATATATCCTAAAAAATCTCTTTCTGTGCTCATCATTATGTGTAGGTTTGGTTGACTATTTATCCAATCAATGATAGGGGTTATATTTTTGACTCTGGGAGACATATCTTGAGCATATGATCTCCATTTTGGGAATTTTTTTTTATATAATTCGAAATCTTGATCTGTGCTCTTTCCATCGATGCTAGTTTTTTTTCCTGATTCTTCTTTAGGTATATTCTATTCAATTTTTTACATTTTTGCACTCTGGTGGATATCTTGGTTGTTTTAGGTCTGGGAATCATTTTCATTTCTTGGGATGACCAACCATGGGTTATACTATCTATTGTATTGGCTTTGTGTCTTCTCTAATATTTGTATACATCTTTTTGTAGCACTGTTTGCAAAGACACTGAGATAAAGTGCCACTCTATTGCATTTTGGGATCCTGCACATCTTTGTGTCATGTTGTACTCACACTACATTATAAAGTGCCTTTGGGGGTTTCATGTTGGCCATTTTTTCCATCTTCCTTTTTCAAGTGTGTGTTCCTTCCATGACATTAGCCTTATGATGTGTCTATGACATGTGTCTTTATAGGTGTTTGTACTTCTACACTCTCAATGTTCCTAGTTCTTCATTCTACAAGAGTTTTTGCATTTAGTTTTAATGTACCTTTTTTTTATCTCTCACTATTATAGGGGAGTTTTGTTGGTCCTAATTCTTTCTTGGTTCAATAGAGTGAGCTATGTATTCAATATTTGTTCTTATGTACTAGGTGGATGTAGTGGCTCAATACCTATTCATTTTGATGAGATGGATCATTTACCATATGGACACTCCTTAATTCCTATTTTTCAAGGCTATGAAGATATCTTATATATTTGGTTGATCAAGTCTTTAGACTTAGTCTTCTCTATTTGGTGATATTCTATTCAGTGGAGGTTCTTCAGATCATTAATTTGATAGTCTTTGCAACTTCATGCTTTAGTGGTGTTCTTCATGATCATTCTTTTGTTTCTAGTTTCTAGGACATTATTTCCATCTCTTCTTCGAGTAGGGCTTTTTCCATGTGGTTTTCTATATTTCTAGGTTTTTAGCTACTCCATAAGTTTATCTTAAGGTGGGGTGTTAGAGTAATAATATACTGTCTCATTAATTAAATCATGTTGGTTTAACTATTAAGTCACTTATTATCTCTATTTTACTTAAGCTAAAATTTAGGCATATAATAATTTATTTTATTAATTATTATCATGCAACCTAGGTTAGTTACCTTTTATGGTTTGATATCCTTTTATAAGTATTGATCTCTCTTTATAATATTCATTTCATTTAATACAATTGTAATTTATCTTTTGCACATCAAGAATATTTCCTCTTTCGTGGATCTGTGAATTCAAGCCCTAATAGGCTTCTCTCTTTCTATTACAATCATTGGCATGCAAGTGATTCTTTGGAGCTTTCCTCAACCTCAACACAAACTTTATCCCATGCTAATAGACTAATCTTTTTTTTTTGTTCCAACATTATCATTAAATAAAAAGGCTCTTAAGGTTGATTGAATTTGAATGATAACATTTTTGGGTGCTTTTAGGATTGATGTTGAATAAATGGGAACAACATTAAGCACAAATTTGATCAAACCAATTTTCTCATATAAGGTAAGTCATTTATGATTCTAAGACGAAATTATGTTTGATATCTAGCTGAGATAACTTTATCCTAGAAGTTGCTTTCTCAGAGCTAACAAAACAAAAATAACTTTAGACTTATTAGTATTTATAGTTGGTCCAAAGAAGTCATCATAATTAGAAATTATTTAATTTATAGTTTGAACTTTAGCCATAGTAGTCATACCAAAGGAAAGAGTATCATTCACAAAAAGTGAATGAGTTAAGGGATTTGAGATCTTAGGGATTGTAATACCTTTACAACTACTATTCCTTTGGACAAAGTGGACAAATCTATTAAGAGATTCATATAATATTATAAATAGGAATGGCAAGAGGGGATCACCTTGATGAACTTTTCTAAAAGAGGAGAAAAAACCAAATGGAATCTCATTAATAAGTATTGAAAACTTGGCAAAAGAAATACAATAGTAGACCATTTTATCCATCCTTAACAGAATCCCAATTTCCTTAGGAAACATAATAGATAATCCCAATTGAGCCTATCATAGACTTTCATCATATTATCGTCCTTGAAAATTTAAGTGATGATAGAGAATGTGAAACTTCATGCATCACAATGACACAATCTGAAGTCTCCCTACATAGAACAAATCCACCTTGATTAGGCAATAATATTCTAGGAATTAGTTTAGAAATCCTAATCAAGATGGCCTTAGTGATAATCTTATATAAAATATTGCACAAAGCAATTTACCAAAAATCCATAAATGATTATGGATTATAGGAATTTGGAATAATAGTAATGAAAGTAGTATATAGTTGTTCAAGCATGGTTTTATTTCTCTTGAATTGTCCAACGGTTTAAAATACATCATTCCCAACAAATTCCCAACATTTTTGAAAGAAGAGGGAAGTGAACCCATCTAACCCAGAAGCCTGCTCAAGAGACATAGAAAATACCACCTCCATTATTTTGTTCAAGGTAAAAGGATCCAACAACATATTGCTATTAGCCTCAGAGACAGGGGAGGGTGTAACATCAATAATATTATCATTGTGAAAGACAGGTTCATTTGACAACAAAATTTTAAAGAAATCAATAGCTTTAGTTGTCATTGTTGTTCATTAGTTAGAAGATGTCCCCTAGAATCATAGATGCGATACATTATATTTCTTTGACTCTTAAGTTTAGTAGATGAATGAAAAAAATTAGTATTTTTATCCCCATCATTCAAGCATAACCAAAATAATAAATAGTAAATAGTTCAATTAAAAGATACCTTAAGAGGAATTAATAAATTCATAGAAAAAATTTCAAACAAAAAATAAGAAGTAAAAATTTAATTATTTATCTTCTCAGTTTTAAAATTAAGATACAAATATTTCAAAGTTTATATTTCTCATCATCATTTAGATAAATCTATTTAAAGTGTCTATACTAGCTTAAACTATAGTAATACTAATCTTAAACAACTTAAATTTATACTTTTAAATTAACAACAAATTTTGTTAGTTTAAAAAAGTTATTTGTATAAAAGATCTTACTCTGCTGGTGTATACTATGTCTTACTTCTAATTTTACATTCCTTTAATCATTAGTATTAACAAGTGTCAAGTTGTGGCTTGTATTTGTTGTAAGTTGTAGTATTTAGATATTAAAATTAATGTATGAATTATTCATGTAATAAAAACTATATAGTTTTAGAAGAAAAAAAAATCACACACACACACACACACACACACACACACGCACACACTACGAGAAGTGTTTCATAGAAATCAATTTCTATAAGATTCAAATATATTAACCAATCAAATTGCAATAAAATAATTTAAAGCCGTCCTTCGGCTAAGCTGCCACTTAATGTTGTAATCAGCTTTGTAATTGTAGAGATGCCGATATCTATATAATCCGGTTGTTTCCATCAAAAATAAAATAATTTAAATAATTTAAAAATTTAAAAACTCACATATATATACTTTAGATAAGTAATAGTATAATAAAACCTAAAATTATTTGAACCTAATTATTGAAATAAAAAAATCAATAAATTAAAATAATATAGCCTATAGAAAATAAAATAAAGATAAACATGTTGCTAGAAACCTTTAAATATTTTAGAATATCCAATCTTATCCAACTTCAAAATGCTCAATACGCATATTGTGAATTTCACCTTTGAATATTGTTAACGGATAACTTACCTTCAACTAAAATGTATCTATCTCGTCCCTTCGAAAGTGGGTAACTTGACGTAACATGCAAAAAGTGGGTAACTCGCATTTGACTAAAACATTAGCAAGGTCAACCACTTTTTTGGGTGTTTAAAGTTAGCATTTGCAGCCATTAACAATCATTTTTAATTCACCAATGAACAATTTCATTGATTAAAATTTAGAAAAAACTTTAGAAATATTTTAATGGAAAAGTTAAAATTCAAGAAATATTAATCTAAACATATAGAAAAAATAATATTGAAATAGATAATGTTAATAATTTGATATTAATTATTATTATTATTTTATTTGTAAGTTTGAATGTGTGAAAATGATGATATTAATTTAATTATTTAAAGTTAAAAGTTTATAGCATAATGATAATATTAAAAAAAATTGTATTTTCTAATATTATATTAATATTTTATATCATAGAATATTTATGTTTTGTTATATACATAACTATAATTTATATTAATATTATAAATTATATATTTAATAAAAATTATTTTATTTTGCATAACACAAATTAAATATATTGTTCATAAGATTTAAATTAATCTATCAATTTTTAAAAAATAATTTAATAAAGATATATTAAATTTGACGACGATATATTTACTTAATCATTTAAAGTTTTTTTAATTTTTGATTTTTTATGATGAAAATATAGAAAAATATGTTTAAACATTTTTAAAAGTTCTTCATTAGAAATCAATTCATGGAAGATATGGAAAAATGTATAAACTATTAGGTAGTTTAAAAAAGTATATTTTTATTCATATTTATTAATTAATTTGAAATTAAAATATAATATAGTTTTAAATTAATTATTGATAAATAGTAGAAATATTTATTTGATAATTATTTATAAATTATTCTACATTATTTAAATTTATTTCACATTTGACAAAGTTTGGTTATGAGATGAAGGATGGCTTCGAATGGGCCAGCATTGTGGACAACCAGACTATGTTTGATGTGGCGCTTGAGAAGCTGATTGAGGACATCAGAGATAATAAAGGCCCTAGTTTTGATAAACTCAAAGTGCATACCTAGATTTTGGAGCAGAACAAGGTGGTTTGGATGGAGGGCTCTCTAGGTTGGACCTCTTGGATTGACAATCATGATGATGTTCTTCACTAGGAAGATCCCCTACTGTTATTTTTTGGAGCTCTATCATGCTGATATTTACTTTTTTTTCTCTATGCTCATTATGTGTACCTATTTAAATTTTGGTTGACTTAGTGGTTATACTATTAGTTCTCTTGGACTGGTGGGTTGAGGCTTAGCCTCCTCTGTTTTGTTGTATTGTTTTTTGAACTCTCGATCTTTAATAATAATAATTTAAAAAAAGAACTAATAACATGATCTGTCAAATGATAGAAAATTTGTGAAAAGTTATTTTTTAATAAAAATGATGATGTGAGAATAAAAAAATCTCAATTATTAGATTTCTACAATTCTAGTTCCTCCCACAAGAATAACCATTTCATTCATTAAGGTGTTAAGATGCAATGATTCTAGTCAATAGGATTTAAATTTTTTTAAAGCTATAAAATTTGTTATATAGTTTGTAATATTTTACTCATTATGATTTTGGAAAAATATTATTTCTTTAATTTTTTTGTCGTCTCTCAACCAAAAAGGTAAGAAAAAATCAATTCTTCAAATGAAAATAAAATAAAAAATACTATTACATAATGCATTAAACATTTTTTAAATAGCTGTTCTTATTTTATCTATGTATTGTAGAGAGGTCATTTATGGACATGTTTGCACGCCACTCCATTTTTCTTTTAGGATGATGAACTAAAGAGTATTGCTTGATGTCTAGGGCATCAAAGAGTAGAGCTTCTATCCAGACTTACCAAATCTTCCCAACTTCTAGATGTTAAAGTTGTTAAAGAAGGGTAAGCCCTTAAATTCTATATTTGTTTTCTATAATTTTAGCATTTGTGAAACAAATTCATTCATTGATTTCTTGTACTTGGTATACAACCAAATAATTATAAGGGTAAAAAATCTGATAGTTATATGACACCTTTGATGCCCAATAGTCTGTAGAAGTAGGCCAAAAATCATCTCCCAATAAACAATGGGGAGCTTTTATTTGTTCATTACAATAACTATCAAGTTTTGTGAGTTGTTAGCCCTACCTAGGTTAAAATATATTCCAATCTTTGTTCCTTTTATCCATTCTGACTAACCTGGGCAAAAAATGAAAATCTCACAAAATGCCAAACACCATTGGACATCTCCTAGGATTCAAAAACCTTTTTTACCCAATTGCTTTGTTTGCTCTTTATTTCTCATTCTCTTTGCCAAGGATAAGAGGAAATGCTTGCATTAGTTTTTGTATAGTTTGATCAATGCAAAAATTCTTGAAACAAACATTTGTGGAACTATCCTAAGGAGTTGAATGTATTTTGTCACAATTTGGCCCTTGACTTGTTTGTCGCCAGTTCAATTTTATGAGTCATAATTTCATTGGTAGAATCATCCCAAGTCTTTGAAAACACTTGGGTGTTAAAAGTGAGAGATTATCACAAAGCAGATAACATGCAACTTTTTTCTTGTGTTACCCATTCACCACTTCCTTTTGGCTCTATAAAGTGACATGGCTGCAACTATCCATTATCTACTAGTAATCTAAGGTCTATTTCAAGGGACCTTATTCTATCCCAAGATGATCAAAACAAACCCAATTTTGTCCCCACACAAAAGAGGAAATTTCTCACTTGACTCATAATTTTTTGGGATCGTCTCTTTCTTAATAATTGTACCTCATAGGGATGACATAAAGCTTGGCCAAAATCAAGGCCCCTCTTATAGTTTTCACCATTTATACTTATGATGTAGCATTTTTGTTATGTTATTGTCTATATGACCATAACTGTCACCATCATGATTTTAACCATAACATGCGAATCCTCTCTTGTGACTGCCAGTTTTGTGAGTGCACCTTATAATTTTTTTTTCATGGGTAAAAGCACAAACATGTGTCACCCTTGTTGTGTAAAAACCTTGACCTGAGGCCTAATTGGGGGCTCTCGGGTTACTAGGACTCTCAAGAGCAATTTAGAGTTCCATGAAGTGGGTCTGTGAGATAAAGTCCAAGATTGCTAGATAAGATTATATCAAACATGTGAAACACATTTTGAAGAATATTGGATGTTGCAATGGACTTTGTACCTTACCTTGCAAGATAGCAAGAAATGCCTAGCTAGGAATCTAGGCGAGTTAAGAGTGGAAAGAATTGGGGTTGATGTAATAGAACTTGTAGAAGGGGATAATTGAGGGAGATCTAGAATAGGGTTAAATAGTGACCCTATAGGCTTAGAAAAAGCCTTATCAAGTTTGGGTATTGAGACCTATACTAGGAGTTTTGGATCTTTATTACATCAAATTGGTATTAGAGCCATCAAAGGTTTGGGATAAGGCATTGTGTATGTTTGAATTTGAAGGTGAATCAGTGGGAGAAACCACCATGGTGAAAAATGTTGAGTTGGAAAAAGAAGTGAAAGAATAAAGGGAGAAGAATAGACTCCTGGAGGAAGTCTTAGAAGCTATGAAGGGTAAACTTGATGAAGTAGTAGAAAAAGATGACAAGATGAAGTAAAAGCTAGATATTGGTGAAGACAAGGGCAAATAAGTAGAAGATGTAGAACCTGAACCTGATCCTCCAATCCAAGAAGAGCCTTTTCTTAAAGTCATTAAAGCTTTGAACGGTAAGTCTCTTGAATGAATAGCCTTGTTTATGGGTAAGATGGATCCTGATTTAGTGATGGAATGGATAGAGACCATGGAGAATCACTTTGACTGTGAAGGAGTTACTAAAGCAAAAAAGGTGAAGGTTGCAAAATCTAGGTTAAGGGGACCAACCCTAAATTGGTGGAAGTTTCTCCAAGAATAAAGGGAGAAAGAAAACAAGAAACCAATAAAAAATTGGAAGGCAATGGTGAACAAGTTTAGAGAGATTTATCTACCAAAGGATTATGAAGTCCAACAACACAAAAAGAGACAAAGTTTGAAACAAAAGGATATGGATGCAACCTCTTCTACTGAAGAATTTAAAAAGTTATGCCTAAGATCCAAGATCTAAGAAGATGAAGTAGTAAAAGTGGCTAGGTATCTAGGAGCATTGAGATGGGGTATCCAAGAAGAAATCCATCTATGGACTCTCATCACTATACAAAAATGCTTCCAACTAGCTCTCAAGGTGGAAGAGAGGAAAAAAAAGAAACAAGACTCTCATACTAAAGGCAGAGGTAAAGGTAGAGATGCTAGAGACACCTATAGAGGTGGATATGGAAGCAGAACTAGTGAAACTAGATCACAAGGAGATACAAAATCTAGTAAACCAAGAAATGACAATGGTAATAGTGGTAGTTATAGTAGGGGAATGAGTTATAATGACAAAAGTAGAGGTAGATCAAACACTTATAGTAGAGGTTCACATTTTGCTAGTATGAGATATTATCATTGTGGACATCCAGGTCATCCAACTTATAGATCTCCTAAGAAGGCATCATATTCACAAGGTGAAAGAAAGGTCAACTATGTTCAGGAGGACCATAACATTAACATTAATCAAGACATGATTCTTAATTCAGAGAAAGGGGAAAAATTGATGTTTAGAAGAGTTTTGCTCAAAGAACCAAGAAATGAAGAACCCAAACAAAGGAGAGCATCTTTTAGAGTCAAAAGCAAGATGCAAGGAAAAATTTGTAAAGTCATAGTGGATTCAGGATCAACTGATAATATCCTATCAAAGGAAGCTACTCAAAAACTTCAATTGGTAAGAGTTCCACATGCTCATCCCTATAGAGTTACATGGTTGAATAAAGGCCATAATGTTTTGGTAAATGAACAAGTTTGGGTAGAATTTTAAATAGGAGGGTATCAAGACAAAATACTTTGTGATGTGTTACCCATGGATGCTTATAATCTACTTCTAGGTAGACCATGACAACATGACAGGGATGCTATCTATCATGGGAAGAAGAATTTGTATACATTCAAGAAATATGGAGTGACATATAAGATTCAATCACTTATTGAAGAAGGCATGGATATGACTATAGATCAAAACCTCCTACTTATGAGTGGGAAAGAGTTTTTGAGGGATTTTAAAGAGGATCAAGAGGTTGAGTTTGAAATTATGTTGAAACCTAAGGAGGAAGAGATAAAGAAACAAACCACCTTACCAAAGGAAGTACATGAATTGTTAGATCAATTCAAGGACATCATCAGTGATGGTACACCTTCTAAACTTCCTTTGCAAAGGGAAATTAGTCATCAAATAGAATTTGTGCTAGGGGCTTCACTACCAAACAAGGTTGCTTACAAGATGACTCTAGAACAAAATAAGGAGATTGCAAGGCAAGTTCAAGAGTTGTTAGATAAGGGTATGATCAAAAAGAGCATTAGTCCAGTGATGTTCTAGTAGTGTTGGCACCTAAGAAAGCAGGTAAATGGAGGTTATGTACAAATTCTAGAGCCATAAATAGGATAACCATAAGGTATAGGTTTCCTATCCCTAGAATAGAGGATTTGATGGATTTTCTAGGGGGTGCTAAATATTTTTCCAAGATTGATCTTAAGAGTGATTACTACCAAATCAGAATGAAGGAAGGTGATGAGTGGAAGATAGACTTCAAAATCATTGAAGGACTATACGAATGGATGGTCATGCCATTTGGCCTCACCAATGCACCTAGTACATTCACGAGGCTTATGAATGAAGTTTTAAAGAACTACATAGGTAACTTTGTGGTGGTATATCTTGATGATATATTGATTTATAGTAATGATAAAGAAAGATATTTGAAGCACTTGGAAATTGTTTTGAAGAGATTGCAAGAAGAACAATTAACCATCAACCTAGAGAAGAGTGAGTTTTTGAAACAAGAATTAGTTTACCTTAGACTTTTTGTCTCACAAGGTGACTTAAAGATGGATGAGGATAAATTTGAAGCTATAATCAATTGACCTACACCAAAGATAGGTACAAATGTGAGGATTTTTCATGGTTTGGCACAGTTTTATAGAAAGTTCATACGGAGTTTTAGTGAGATATATGCTCCAGCATTGGACACTATCAAGGGTGGATTGAAAAATAAGTTTGTATGGAAAAAAGAGGCAAATGAGGGATTTGAAAAGTTGAAGAAAGAGGTAGCTACAAAACCTATACTTGTGTTACCTAGTTTTGACAAGTTGTTCATTTTTGAGTGTGATGCAAGCAATATTGTTGTTGGAGCAGTTTTGAGTCAAGCAGGGAGACCAATAGCCTTATTTAGTGAGAGATTAAATGAGGCTAAGTCAAGTTACTTCTCTTATGATTTTGAATTATATGCTTTAGTACAAGCACTTAGGAAATTGAGGCATTGCCTTTTACCAAAGGAGTTTGTTGTCTATACAGATAACCAAGCATTGAGTTAAATCAACTCTCAAGAGAAGTTGAGTTTAAGACACATCAAATGGGTGGAGTTTCTCTAGTCATATACCTTTATCATTAAAAACAAGAAAGGCCAAGAAAAGAAGGTTGTTGATGCCTTAAGCAAGAGTTTACTCATCATCAAAGAAATCCAATTGGAAAGCATTAGGGTTGGATATTTTTTAGGACCTATATACTAGGGATGAAGACTTTTCAGAGATCTACAATGTATTCCTAGAATATAATAATCATTTTCATAGCAAATATTCTAATTTTACTTTGCAAAATGGATTATTGTTTAGGGGTAATTAGTTGTGTGTGCCTAGAGGGTCCATGAGAGAAAATTTTATTCAGGGGAAGCATAATGGAAGCCTTAGTGGACATTTTGGTGGAAATAAGACACTAGAGATAGTGGAGAGATTATATTATTGGCCAAGAATGTAGAAAGATGTTAAGAAATATGTTGATCAACATATGGTGTGTCAAAAAGCCAAGGGTACTTCTACAAATGTAGGATTGTATCAACCCCTACCCATACCAAATAGACCATGGGAGTACATTAGCATGGATTTTATAGTTGGTTTGCTAAGGACAAAATTAGGTTGGGACAATATTTTTATTGTTGTTGATAGGTTCAGTAAGATGAGCCATTTTATTCCTTGCAAAATCACACATGATGCTAGTTGCATAGCCCATCTCTTTTTCAAGGAGATTGTGAGAATACATGGGTTACCCATCAACATAGTTTCCAATAGGGATGTTACGTTCATGGGATACTTTTGGAAAATTTTATTGAAGAGATTGGGCACAAATTTGGCCCATAGTTCATCATACCATCCAAAAACTTATGGTCACACTGAAGTGATCAATTAGATACTTGGAAACTTGTTAAGATGTCTAATAAAGGAGTATGGTCAGACTTAGGATCAATTCCTATCACAACTAGAGTTTTCCTATAATGATAGTATGAACAAAACTATAGAGAAAAAGTCCATTTCAAATAGTGTATGGTTACCATCCAAGAGACATATGTGCAATTAGAGAACTAAAATCACATGAAGAAGTGAGTAGACATGCAAATGACTTTGCACAATCCATGAGGGAGGTACATGAATAGGTCAAAAGAACATTAGGTGAAGCTACTCAAAAGTTGAAGTCAAAGATTGATACAAATATGAGAGATGTGCAATTTAAGGTAGGGAATTGGGTGTTAGTGCATTTGAACAAATCTAGAATTACTAAAGGTATTCCTACTAAGTTACAAATGAGAAGGATAAGGCCTTGTAGAATGCTTACAAAATATGGCTCTAATGCTTACAAGATAGACCTACTACGAGATTTGGCAATTTCTCCTATCTTTAATGTGAAAGATATAATTCAGTATAAAGGACTCGACATTAAAGAAAGACACCAATAAAAAAAGGTCAAGGAGGACACTAAGGAGGTTAGTATTCCAACCAAACCCAAGCCTCAAGCTGAAAGAGTTCTGGATTGCAGAGTGAAGAAAAAGACTAGACATGGCATCTATATGGAACATCTCATCAAGTGGAAGAATCAACTAGAATTTGAGGCAACATGGATAATTGAGAGTGAGTTTAAGAAGAAAGGTATTTGTACCAATCTTCTCAATGTTGATCCACTAGGATTTCTTTATATAGGAGGAGAATGATGCAGGAGCACCTAGTATCTAGGTTAAGGTCTTGAAGCATTTTGGCTTGTAGATGGTTATAGCCAACCATCAGTGAATAAGGAATTAATGAAAAGCCCCAAGGGTGTGACTAGAGGTAGGTAGATAGGTGAATGGGTGAAGTGTCTTTAGATAGCTTTCATTTCTTGAAATTGCTTGAATAGGTCAAGGGTTGACCAAGAGTTGACTAGAAACTCTAATGTTGGAGAATGGTGTTAGAATTTGGTTTTGGACCATATGAAACTCATATATAAATTTTGTGGACTCATGCATGGTTAGAAGGAAAAGTTGGAAAAAGTTGCTCAAGCAATTTTGCATTTTTGCAAAGTTGTATTTGACAACTTTGACAACTTTTGCCAAAATGAATGAATTTGCATTTTTCAGTTATTGAGTCCATACAAAGGGTTCCCACATGTTCATAAACACTATAAAAAAACCATCACACACCCAAGAGAATGTTTGGTTTTCAAATTGTATGAATTGGAGTTGAAGCAATAACAAATTTTAAAGCATTTTTAGTTATAGTCATCTTGTATACCCTAACATCCAATGTGAATGGAGATTGGGCTTAATTTGTTTCATGGATAATGGTTAGAGGGCTGAATGTAGAGATTTTTTTTTTATCAATTTGGTTTCTTGAAGTGTTGAGTAAGTAGGTGTTTAAAATTCATTTTGTCATTATACAGTTCACTATCCTGTTTTGAGTTGTAGCAAGTTTAATGGCTCTTTCTTGAGTTCCATTAGTCAAAACACCATGAAATTTTGGAATAAATAAGAGAAGTATGTATATAATGTATGTATTCATTTGGTGTGCTTAAGAGTTATTTTTATATATTTCCAAGCATGCCCTAGGCAAGTTCAACATACTAGACTAGGAATGATACAGAGTATGAAATAGGGTGATTGGGATTGGTTTGTGCCTCCAAGAAGTAGATATGGAGAACAAGGTGTGGAGGTTCCTTCTACTAATTTTGGTGATCAAGCAAGACCATTTGGTAATACTTTAAGACAATACCTTCAATGTTGTATTGAACCCTCAAAACCCTTAAAAATAGGGTATTTTTTGCTTAAGCCATGTACGGATAGGTTGATAGCCTAAAACCTAAGAAATCTTAAGGTTCTTTGAAAAGGGTATCTAGATCAATAATTAGTTATATTTCTTGTTTACAACATTTTGGGGTTTTTGTGTGAAAACCTTGACATGAGGCCTAATTGGGGACTCTAAGGTTACTAGGATTCTCAAGAGCAATTTAGAGTTCCACGAAGTGGGTTTGTGAGATAAAGCCCAAGAATTCTAGATAAGCTTATATCAAACATGTGATTAAATTTTGAAGGACATTGGATGTTGCATTGGATTTTGTGCCTTACCTTGCAAGATAGCAAGAAATGCCTAGCTAGGAATCTAGGCGAGTTAAGATGGAAAGAATTGGGGTTGATGTAATAGATCTTGTAGAAGAGGATAATTGAGGGAGATCCTCTTGGGAATAGGGTCAAATAGTAACCCTATAGGCTTAGAAGAAGCCTTATCAAGTTTGGGTATTGAGACCTAGACTAGGAGTTTTCGATCTTTATTACATCGTATAGGAAGGTTGCTACAAGTGTCTCCATCGCTATGGTGAAGACCATGTTTCCCTTTTATATAATGTGAATAGGGATAGAGGTTACTCGGCTATGAAGTGTACAGATGATCTTGTTGCACCATTTATATATCCTAATTGGATAGACACACATCATAGATGGCCATAGAAGGATGAGTTTCCCCAATATTTTTGTAAACAATTGTTTCTAGAATTTTATTTATAGTATGATGTAGATTATACATATTTTCTAGGTCATGCTAGGTGAGGCCTAGGTAGATTATCATAGAGGTTTAGACTTGCGGACACCCTTGCACCCGTTAATAAATGAGCAATGGTGGGTCCAAAATTTTTGGTTATGCCATGAGGTCCAGAGATGACTACTAGAGGTTTGAGTGTTCTAGATGATATAATTATGAGTTAGATATACTCTAGCATTGCTACAGTGGCTACATAGTTACATGAGATATCATATGATAGATGTGGGAGAAATACTTTACAATATTATGCTACCATTTTGACAACCACATCCTCTAGCACATGACTTGATGATGCACATGGGATAACAAACATACCTTCTTTACTATAGGTTTCTACTTTATTAGATGTGGATGCATTGCAATATATGACATCATATTTATCTAGTGGTCTTCTTGGTTCATATCATGCCTTATTGAAATTCATAGGGATTCCTCTTAGTGACATTGGTGGACATATCAACCACATTCTATCATGCAAAGTAGGATCACAAGGTTCAAAGAGACAGGAGGACATTCTTGCACCTTCTACAACACCTAATCCTACCTAGACCTCTACAACACCTCCTACAAACCCACCCCCAACCACCCCCCCCCAACACACACACACTCACACTAGTACATTTTGACTCATTTTTAGATGAAAATTGGTCAAATTTTTGACCAATAGTTTTGTGGCTATTTTTATCGTCAAAAAATTGACCAAAGCTTGTAGATGTTAGAATTGCGATGATTTATTTGGTTGAAATTGACCTCTCTTGTTAATGCATCATGGTCATCGCATTGGTCAAAATTTCCACCAATGTTGGTCAATGTATTAGTCAAAATATTAACAAATGTTTGGTGAAAATTTCCATCAAGGTTGGTCAAAATTTTCACCAATGTTGGTCAATGCGTTGGTCAAAATGTTGACAAATATTTGGTGGAAATGTCAACCAAGATTGGTCGATTCATTGGTGAAAATTTTGACAAATCTTTGGTGGAAATGTCAACCAAGATTGGTCAAAAGTTCCACCAATGTTGGTCAATGCATTGTTGGAAATTTCAACCAACTTGTTTTGTTTAAAAAAATTGCAGTGTTGAATGAGTGAAAGACTACCCATTCGATGCCACCTCACTAGATGAAATTCATCTAATGCCCAAAACTACTTATCACTATAGCAATAGGGATAAGAACATCGCCTATCATTGTATCCATTTCATGTGATTGTCATCCGCTGATGATTACTATACCCCATAGTGATAAGCCCAATCATTGCCCATCATTATATCCACTCTTTTTTATTATCGTCCGTCAATGATTGCTATACCCTATAGCGATAAGCCCCCATTTCCCATTGCTATAATCATTTTCTTCCTTCTATGCATAGCGATAACCAAGATCATTGTAGCCTATATCGATAGGGCAATTTTCTTGCTTGTTCTGCATAACTACCTGGTGAGCCTGTATGGGAACAAAATTGCACCATAGTTTTTTAACCTATAAATGTCAAATGAGTAGAATGTGTTCATTCGATAGTAGACTCATTCGATATAGCTCCTATGACACAAACTGCATTGTTCAGTTTCGTGCACCTATTTTTTCCCAAAACTGCACAACTAATTTTTGGCCAAAAATTACAAAATTTTAACCCATTGAATGCCCAAAACCACATAACTTATCCCATGGAATATGTCTCTAATGGGTTATTTATGATGGGAAAAATGGTGACAAAAAATTTCAATAGTTCCTTCTTTTTCTCTATAATGATTTGGTCATTAGATCCAAAGAACAAAAGGAAGAAAGGAAGGTTTAGAAGAAAGGTATAGGGTATACACTTCCAAAAGGTATCTGAGAACATGACTAATAGGTGTGGACAACAAGATGCAAGCATGGATAAGCATGGCAAAGAAGGTACATTCACAAGGACTTCAAATAGACAAGCAAGCTTGGAGCATCACAAGGCAAAGTACAAATGTTCTTGATCACTTGGAAATGTTTGTATTGTTTAGTGTGGTGAACCTCAACACTTGCTGGGTTCAATTGTAAAGTTTAACTAAATATTTTTTGAATCAACTAGCTCAGAATAGAGTAATAAAAAATGCTTCTAAAACAATATCTTACATCTAACAAATAATAAAAAATGCTTTTAAAACAATATTTTATATCTCAAAATATCATAATTAATACTAAAATATTCTCATTGATAACTATTTTAGTAGATATGTAAAACAATTAAGGGAGTGTTGATAGTTTTTAATTAGATTATAAAGACATGCCAGTACAAAGGAAGAGAGAAACTATTTGAGCCACATTTTAGGTACTATTTTTCAAGTAGAGTTTCCTTGTTATTGCATATAAGTGGATGATAGAGTTAAAAACATCAACAAACTTTGAGTTGAGAATTTACAAGATTACAGGTACACATTGCAATGGAAAGTTAAAGCATGAGAAGCATTCCCTTTTGATGGGATAGTTGTTGCGGAAATCTACCAAGATGTTTAAAGAGAAAATATATTAGACATGCTTCAAGAGAGATTAAGATAAATAAGTGCACAAGACTAGCGCATGACTTCTATGAAGGCATGTGTTAAAGTGCCTAATACCTATATTAACATGCATAATAGTTTCACTATATGTCTAAAGTAATAATCTCTATAGTGATTAATGATAGACACTAATCTTTTGTATAATATTGATGTTTCACCTGTATGAAAACCATCCAGATGCAATAAATATTTGGTAAATTTTTAAGCTTCTAAAATTTAATTAAAAACACACAACTGAATACTGAGAAAACATAACAAATGCATAAGAAAAAAACCTCAATTGATAACAAGAAGTCAGTCACATAATTAATAATAATAAGATTAGGCATCACAACAATTGGATAGAATACATCTACAAAAAATTCCAAAAAGTGTATGTCATATTTATTAATAGTCTACACGACATCTTTAGGGATTTAGTTTTTACAAACGCTTGAGCTCAACATCTTTTCTTGCAATAATTTCCTTTAATTTGGAAATCTATTTATATACAAACTTTGTATATAAACTTCAGTTGTTTATATCAAAACTTGCAATGCTCTATCTTCGTTTATTTACCACGTAACTTAAAGTTTTTCAAAAATCATGTGGGCCAAACATTTTCTATTTTGTGATGTAAGATTGCTAGATTTGCATATTTGTCTTCCAGGGAAGTTGCCACTATGACCTCTGCCACAATTTGTCTTATTTTTATACGTTTATATATGTTCATAACCTATTTTGAAGCCCCCATTTTTTGTCATAGGGATTAAATTTGAAAGAAACTTAAAAAATAGAAAAGAAAATCTTAGGCTTATATTGATATGTGATCTATCTATACATGTAATGATCAATTGTAGGTGTAATGTCATAAGTATTGGTTATATGATTCAAGTATGCACAAATTAATTCTCTTGAAAATTTTGACAATAGAACCATTTTGTGCATAACTAGGATAATCATTTAAGTCCATAATGAACATCTCTTTGAGGCATTTTGTCAAATAGTTCCACTGCATTATGTATGATTCTCTGTTTTGCATACATGTCTACCAGAGCATTGGAAACTACAATTTTTAAAAAGATTCATGTTCTTCTCAACATCTTTGTGTTTTGATAGAAAATAGCTATTTATCATTCAAGTGAAAGAACCCTATTTCAGGTTTGTATTCCTAGGGCTTACTCTTCACATGGAAATATCCATTTATCATTCCAAGCCTTGGTCCTATTTGAATTCATGAAGATATTCTCATTTTTTAAATTATTGCTATATCTATAATGATGAGGCATCAAATATCAGGGTATCTTTCAATGATTGCAGTTTGGGTAGCTTGAAGTAGGGTATGATACCGTTATAGCATATAGTGATTGGATTCATCATTTTGTGGAGAAGACTCATTATCGATATGGTGATGAGCGATGAAATTTAATTATCACTATAAGTTATAATGATATATCTCATCGATGAGTGGAGGATAAGGGATTTTAGTATAGCAATGAGTGATAAGTCTTCATATATCATTGTATGTTATAGTGATCATGATTTATCATTGAGCGGTGAGAGCACAAAAAGCATATAGTGATTAGCAATGACACTTGGAGATCATTGTAACTTATAGCAATGGATGGTCGCATCAATGTGAGTTGTGGCAATAAGTTGAATGTGATCGCTGATTGCATTCTGTGTTATGGAGATAGAGTGATCAATGATGAGCTGCAAGATATCACTATATGTTATAGTGACATTTCAAGTGCCAAAATTGAAGGTAGAAATCTTGATATCATCATACCTAATAACGAGAAGGTGTATTGGAGATCACAAATGAAGGGTTTCTAGTATAGTGATATATCTCATCAATGAGTGGAGGATATGGAATTCTAGTATAGCGATGAGCAATAAGTCTTTATATATCATTGTTTGTTATAGCGATCTTGATCTATTGCTGAGCAAAGATATCACAATAAGGATATATGATTAGTGATGAAACTTGGAGATCATTGTAACTTATAGTGATGGATGGTTGTATTATTTGAAGGGAGTTGCTGTGAGTTGTGATGATAAGTTGAATGGGATCGTTGATCGCTATATTTTATAGCAACATTTCAAGTGCCAATATCGAAGGCTGAAGTTTTGATATCAGCATATCTAATAACGAGAAGGTGTATCAGAGATCATAGATGAAGGGTTTTTAGTACAATGATAAGTGATATCGTGATTTCTATAGCAATAGATATAAAGTTAAAAGTAATTCACTATTTGTGAGAACAGGCTATAGTGATTAGAATTTCATATATTTACATCACTGAAAGTTGTAGCGATAAAATGTTTTGATATATTTCATCAAGTGTAGAAATAAGTGCACAAAATGAATTCTAACAACCAGTTCATTTGCTACAACAATAAAAAATGGCTCTATGTTTCAATTCATGTGGAAAGTAAATGCACAAATGCAATCTATTTTGTAATAAAAGATGATCATGACTGGTTTGAGTTCATGAATTCTTAAAGGAAAATTGTGAGATTTTTGTTTGTATTTAGTTTTTATAGAGAGTTTTACTCAAAGAAAGTTTTAGAAGGTGTCATGGAGAGTTTTGGCTCTATATAGAAGAGGAAAGTTGAGAAAGTCAAAAAGGGTAAAGTTGATAAGAAGCAAAAAGTAGATGAGGAAGTGCCACCAAGGAAATCAAATGAAGACCTCATTGAACATATGGCTTTTTTAGGTCCTAAGTGAAGAAGAAGAAAATTCACATCCCCAAACAAAATTGAAGACAAGTATAGTGACATTGAAGATGTATGGACTAGGATAAGGGGTTATGAGCTCTTTTTATTGTTGAAATCTAATTGAAAAGATCATTGGAAAAGAGGTTGTTAAGAAGGGGATTGTTGAAGAAGATTATGTGTTTCAATCATTTTTTTGTCACTAATGTCAAACTTGCTATTTGCTGGTAAGATAATTGCTTATAAGATTCAAGTACTATCACTTAGTTGATTGATGAAGAAGATTTGATCAATGAGATGTAACAAAAGAACTTAAAGGAAAGGTTGAGTTATGATTATGTAATGAAGTACAAGGATAAGTTAAGATAGTGATGACATGATGTATCGATGATCTACTTAAGGTTACAAAATGGCTGGCTACACTTAGAAAGCTTAGAAGAATAAGTCAAATAAAGTTTGTTTGCCAAGCTTGACTAGTGCAAGTCAAGCATAAAGTCAGTTAGAGCTGAGTGAAAAAAATTTCTAGTGGATGTTGAGTGAAGTTTAGTTGATGCCGAGCATTAGTAAATTTTATAGTTAATGTTGAGTAACACAATATGTGCCAAGCATCAGAAGATTGATAATGTCGAGTTGCTACATTATGATAAAGATCGAAGATTCGCCAAATCTAAGCTGACAAGTTTGTTTTCTTAGAACTTGTGAACCAGGAGGAAGATAAGATTGATGAGCTAGTGGCATAGAATTTGATGTAAACCATTTTTAGGTGAATTCAAATGGATTCTAGAAGTTTCTAGAAAAGATAAGATATGGGGTAGATACATTGTATCCTACCTAATCTATCCAAAACCCTAATTTGAATGATGGATAATGAGCAGGAAAATATTATAATTTCCTTTATATAGGAATGTCTAGTAATGAAGCAAAGAGGTTAGAGAGATTGGTGTAATGTGTGAGAACCTAAGGAGAAGAAGGAATTAAGGGTTTTGCTTCATCAAGTGACCCAAGAGAAGAGTCTACAATGGCATACGAAGCAAGAAGGCTTAAGGAGATGAATGCTTGAAGGGTGGAAAAGATATTAGAGCTAAAAATTATGAAAGAAAATTAGAATTGAGGATTGAATAGAGATCTATAATCTGCAAGTGAAGTTCTAAGTTGTATCAGATCAAAGCTCTACTATTACTCTCTAACAATTGTATTAGTCTAGGGTAAATCCTTTGGATTAGGGTTGACCTAACAGTCACTAGAAAATCTTTTAATAGGGTGGCATTCCAAGTGAATGGTATAAAGTCCTCTAACAAGGCTCAATTTTAATAGGGTGATTGAAATCCCTTAACTGGGTCACATTTAACACTGTGTATTTTAACCTTTAACATGGTTGGCCTTTCACAATGCATCACTTTAGAAGAGTGAAAAGGAGTAGCATGTTATTGGTGGTTTTTCTCAAATTGGGTTTCCACATAAATCATTATGTCAAGTGTGATGATGAACGTGTTGTGTTTCATCTTTTGCATTTTTGCAAGTTGATTTGACAGTGATATACAAGTTTTAGTAAATACACAATGAATGCATGCATGGGTATGAATGTTTTATGGGTTCACGAAATTGTGAAAAAATGTTTTATTTTATACATCTAGACCTTGAATAATTGATTCACCCCCCTCTTAGTTATTCTAAAGTAATTTCAAGAATTGGTATTAGAGCCATTTGCTTAAGAGGACTGGTTTTAAGGTACTAGAAGCACAATGATCAAGATGTCTAAAAGAGAAGTACCCAAGCTCAACAAAGATAACTTCCTTGCATGGAAAAGTTTGATGAAGCTACATCTTGGAGGACTTGGAGATCTACCATTTAGTGGAACATGTTGATCCAACAGGAGCCCTAATTATTGAAGATATGAAGAAGAAAAAGGAACACAATTAGGCGATGTTGGAGATTGCCTTTGCTCTAAGCTATGCCAAATTTGATGATATCAAAGGCTGCAACACTGCAAAGAAGATGTGGAATGCCCTAACCACCATCTATGGAGGAGAAAAAAATGTTCAAAGAGCCAAGTCTGAGAGCCTCAGAGGTAAGTTTGATGATATGAGAATGAAGAAGGTGAAAATATTGCTCAATATGTTGCTAGAATAAAAGAAGTTGTTAGTGCAATAAGAGGAACTACTCGTCATATAGATGATGATACTATGCTAAGTAAAGTCTTGAGAACATTACTACCTATCTATGCTATTAGAGTTTTTGCAATCCAAGAGTTGAGATGTATTCTAGGAAATGATCTAACTCTTGAAGGTTTGGTAGGTAGACTCACTACTTTTGAGCTATCTAAGTTTGACAATTACAAACCAGAGAGTCTTGAATCTACTTTCAAAGTTGTAATGTCCCCATTTTTGGCTGACCTCATGTAGCGTGCCAGATTTGCCTATCCTCGACTCTCGTAGGCAAATGGTGTGGAGAGAGAGTCAATTCTGCGGATCAGATGGTCATAATTTGCTCTTGAAGAAGTGTTAAGAGGTTATATTTCATTATTATGTGTTATAGGGGCCTACATGTTATAATTTTAAGTTGAGTTGCACTTTTTATTTTATAAAATTACTTTATTATAAAAAGTGCATCATAATGAGGTTTTATAAAGGATGTTTCTAGAAGTTCTAGCAACTTCTTAGAAAAAGTGAATAAATAGAGGGCTGGGCCTCTCATTTGCACATGCTTGGATTTGGGATTTCTTCTACTTCTTCCATTGTGGAGCAATTTGTAGTCTCTTGGGTCTGCAAATACTATTCGATCTTTGGGAACGAATCACTCCCCTAGATTGGCATAACTAAGGTAGTGAAATATCTACTGAAGGGTTGCATAAGTGGAGTTGGTATTCAGCCATCTCATTGGAACTTCATTGAGAAATTGTTTGAAGAGTTTATTTTGGTTGGAATAAGGGTTTCAGATTTACCCTAGCATTGGTGAAGCGTTTGGCAAGGGTTTGAAGACAAAATTTGTGCATTTTCAGAATTGTCAAATCAGGGTTTGGAACCACATAATTGCTCATATCTTCTCAACCCCTTGGAGTTATTTTTTATGGTTTGGTAGGGTTACTACCTAACCCTAGGTGCCCATATTCCTTGCATTTGGGGGTCCCAAAACCCCAACATTATTTTTATATAGGGGCCGTACATGCTGGCCTAGGTACGGCCTTGCCAGTAGAATCAACAACAGCAATTTGGGGTTTCGTTTGGGGGTAGTTTGTGGAGGATTTAGTGTCTTTGGCAGCGGTTTACATCAGACATCTGCAGCAGCAATACCAGGTGCACATATTGAGGTTTTTGATTGTCAAAGGTGTTGCATACAAATAGTTGAACAATCAGCATTGTCATTGCATTGTTGGCTATCTCCAGTTATTAGTTGCTGTTGTAAACCAGTCATCTATCATATAATCTGAACTGGGTTATTGTCATGTCATAGCATTGCATTGTCAAGGGTTTGATGTATTAGAAGTGCATAGTTGTGACAGTCCCCTAAATCTGATATTGTAAAATTAGTCATTAATGTAGATGCACAGCTCAGTCCATTATAATCAGTTGTAATTAGATTTGCATGCATTGATAGGATTGAATATGAAGGTTTATATGTTGTCATCAATCTATATTCATATGCATATGTATTAGACACCACAGTCCTTATATTCTGAAAGTATCAAATCTGAAATTACCATATTCTGAATATTGTTACTGTTACACGCCAAGTGTTTGACAAAATTCCTAAGTTCAGTTTGAGGGTTTCTGTGGCCTTTATAGTAAGGGTCATTACAAAAGCTAAGTTGTTATTGAAGGATTCTAAGGAGGTAAAATAGAAGAAGAAGAAGAGAAAGATAAAATATGCATCCAGTGACAATAATATAGATGAGGAAGACATTGAACATTTGGAAGCACTACTGACAAGGATATTTCATAGAGGTAAAGGAAAGTTCAAAGGTAAGTTACCCATCATTTGTTTCAATTGCAATGAAGTTGGTCATATTGCTATAAGATGTACACAAAAGAAGAACTAAAAAGAAGGAAACAAATACAAAAATAGAAGAGGAGATGATAGTAGAGATTACAAAGATAAAGGCAAGAAGTCATGCTGCATTGCTAATGAACATGACTCTAATGAATATGATGGTGAAGTGGTATATGTTGCAATGAAGGACAAATCTAATGAAGATGAGGCAACTTCACTTGTGACTTGTGTGAACAAGAATGATAGATGGATCATTGACAATGGATGCTCACATCACATGACTGGAGACAAAAGTAATTTCATTACCTTAACTTGTAATGATGGAAATAGTGTAAGATTTGGTAATGATGCACCATGTTTGATAAAAGGAAAAGGGTCTATCAAACTCACAAGAAAGATTTTATTTGACAATGCTTATGATGTTGAAGGATTAAACTATAACTTGTTAAGTGTGTCACAATTGAATAATCTGGGATGCAAGGTTGAATTTGAAAACAAAACTGCCAAAATATATGACACAAATGGGAAACTGATTGGAAAAGGTGATCAAACTAGAAGTAATTTGTTCTATCTAGATATAGAGGATGCTACTTGTCTTATTGCAAAACTTGATGATGTATGGCTTTGGCACAAGAGATTATGTCATGTTAATTTTGATAATTTGGTTAGTATCAATAACGTGAAAAGAGTTAGAGGATTGCCTAAGTTGAAGAAACCTGATAATATAGTGTGCAAACAATGTTAGCTAGGCAAAATGTCAAAGTCAAGCTTTAAGAGTAAAGCTTATACCTCTAAAGAAATACTAGAGATTGTTCATACTGACTTGTGTGGGCCATTTGAAGTGCAAAGCTATAGAGGAGATAAGTACATAATGCTATTTGTTGATGATTACTCTAGGATGATGACAATCATGTTTCAAAAACAAAAATATGATGCTTTTTAAATGTTTAAGTGGTACTTGGCAAGAGTTGAAAAAGAAATAGGTAAGAGTCTAAAATGCTTGAGATCAAATAGAGGAGGAAAATTCACTTCAAATGAGTTTGAGATGTTCTGTAATGACAAAGGAATCAAAAGATAGACATATGCACCCAAGATCCCTCCACAAAATGGAATTGCTGAAAGAAGAAATAGGTATATAATGGATTATGCCAGAACACTTATGATGGAGAAGAATATTGCTCTAAAATACTGGAGAGAAGCTGTAAGTACTACTGTATATACCTTAAACTGTGTGCAAGTCAAGAAAGGTACTCATTCAACACCTTTTGAACTATGATATGGATATCCACCTATTGTAAAATACTTTAGGGTATTTGGAAGCAAGTGTTATATTCTTAAAGATGTTAGGAATGGAAAGTTTGGTGCAAAAAGTGAAGAAGGTATATTCCTAGGATACTTCACAAGAAGCAAAGCCTATGAGTGTTTAAATACTAACACTAACAAAATTGTGGAAAGTGCAAATGTGAATTTTGATAAATTTACATAATTACATGAGGCTGAACCTATGAAAGAACCAAAAGAATACAAATCATTTGTATACTTCTATGAAGGAATTCTTGCTAAAGAAGATGCTACAAATCAAGCTACAAATCAATAGCAAGTTTTAGTAACTGCCGAGTCACATCTTGTAAATGTTGATTGCATTTAGGAATCAAGCTACATTTAGATGTCAAGTTGATGAATGAAGAAAATGAACATTTTGATCATGAGATTAGTATACATGAAAGAGATGCTGAGATACTTGACAAAGATGTACACAGTGACTCTGAAGCTGAAAGACAAAATGTAGAAACAAAAGCTGAGCCAAGATTGTCTAAATATGTCAAAAGGCATCATCCCACTGATCAAATCATTGGCAACATAGATGCTAGGCCAATGCCAAGAAATAGATTGAGAATTGAATCATATTTGTTAAGCATGAAGAAGCCCAAAATAGTAAAAGATGCATTAGAAGATGATGATTGGTACAAGGCCATGGAAGAAGAGATTCAACAGATAGAGAAGAACAAAACATGGAGTCTAGTTCCTAGACCAGAAGACAAGAATGTGATTGGCACCAAGTTGGCATTTAGAAACAAGCTAGATGAGAATGGTGAAGTGAAAAGAAATAAAGAAATATTAGTTTGCAAAGGATATGCACAATAAGAAGGAATATACTATGGTGAGACATTTTCCCCTGTTGCAAGAATGGAAGGAGTAAGAACTCTACTTGCTTATGTTACATACAAAGGTTTCAAAGTCTATCAGATGGATGTTAAATCTATATTTCTGAATGGCATAGTAGAAGAGGAAGTCTACATAGAACAACCATAAGGATTTGTTGATGATAACAATAAGAACATGGTATGTAGACTACACAAAGCTCTATATGGATTGAAGCAAGCACCAAGAGCATGGTATGAGAGATTTCATACTTATCTTGTGAAGATTGGATTTGAAAGGACTGATGATAGCAACAATTTGTGCATAAATGCAGAAAAATAAAAAGGTATTTTGCTATCTAAAATATTTGTTGATGATATCATATTTGGAGGAAAAGATGCTTTATGTAAAGATTTTGCAAATAAGATGAAGCAAGAATTTGAAATGTCTATGTTTGGAGAAATCAAATTTTTTGTGGGAATGCAAGTATATCAGATGAATTATGCTATATACATCACTTAGTCAAAGTATGTCAAAGAGATATTGAAGACATTTGGACTAGAGGATTCCAAACCAGTAAGTACACCTATGGTGACAAGACAAAAGTTGTCAAAGGATGACGATTCAACTAAGGTGAATCAAACATTGTATAGGTCTATGATTGGCAAATTGTAATATGTAGTACATAGCAGACTTGATGTTGCATTAACTATAGGTATAGTTGCAAGATTCTCTGCTAATCCCAAGGAGAATCACTTAATGGCTATGAAAAGGATAATGAGATATTTGAAAGGAACAAAAGAGTTTGGTCTATACTACAAGAAGAATGAAAGGTTTGACTTGAGAGTCTACACTAATGCTAACTAGGCTGAAAATATTGATGACAGGAAGAGCATCAATGGAGGAGCATTTGTAAACAAAGTTGTACTTCCCAATCTACTGTTAAAACAAAATATGTTGTTGCTGTTGTAAATTGCAAAAACATTGTATGGATCAAACAACTACTCAAAGGAATGAAAGAAGAAATCACAGAACCAGTGATACTTTATTGTGATAATACAAGTTCTATCAATATATCAAAGAATCCAATGATGCACACAAAGACAAAGCACATTGTAATCAAGTATAATTACGTAAGAGAGGTAGTTCAAGACAAAGAGGTGAAGATGGAATATGTTAATTCAAAGGAGAAAATTGCTAATATCTTCACAAAACCATTAGCTAAGGAAGCTCATGAGTATCTAAGAGGTAAACTAGGGGTGATACCCTTATTAAAGGCTATGTAAGAAATAGAAGTAGTGCTCTGCATCAAACAAGCTAATGTTCATATAATACAAATTGATGTAGTGGATCTTACTTTGGGAATTGCCTAAAGTAATCACAAAGCTGAAATTTCAAATCAGTCATGAGCAAGGTGACAGAGGGAGAAAATGAGGAATCTACAAAGCTTATATCTGCATATTTTAAGGATGACAAATTTTTGGTATACGTCTTTGGCATTGTTGTCAAAGAGGGAGAAAGTACATTAAACTGATCATCATCAAAAGAAGAGTTTTATTGATCAAGTGCAAGAAATAAATGGGAGAAAATACTAAACTAATCTGTTGATTAGAGAGGGAGAAAAATATCAAGAATCAAGTCAGAAAAAGAAAGGGAGTCATTGATCAGAGAACTAGAAAGAAAGAGGGATAAATCCTAATCTATCAAGTAAGAGGGAGATACAAGAAGGAACTTAGAGGGAGTTTTAAAGTTTTGTAACCTAATCAAAAGTTGTTGATAGAGGGAGGAATACAAGTTCTTTCTTTGGTATTGCCTTATTGTCTTAATCTAGTTAGATTGGTTGAACAAGATGTTCATCGTTTGATTGACTTGGTGGATTAGTTTGGTTTGCCATTAATGCCAAAGAGGGATATTGTTGAAATCTGATTGAAAAGATCATTAGAAAAGAGATTGTTAAGAAGGAGATTATATGTTTCAATCATTATTTTGTCACCGATGTCAAACCTACTATTTTTTGGTAAGATAATTGATTATAAGATTCAAGTACTATCATTTAGTTGATTGATGAAGAGGATTTGATCAATGAGATGTAACAAAAGCACCTAGAGGAAAGGTTGAGTTATGATTATGTAATGAAGTACAAGGATCAGTTAAGAAAATGATGACATGATGTATTGATGATCTACTCAAGGTTATAAAATGGTTGGCTACACTTAGAAAGTTTAGAAGAATAAGTGAAATAAAGTTTGTCTGCCATAATTGATCGAGTTGATAGTAGCTGCCGAGAAAAGTTACTGCAAGCTGAGCAAAAAGTTAGTTGGAGCCAAGTGAAAGAAAATTCTAATGGATGTCAAACAACAAAGTTGATGCCGAGTGAAGTATAGTTGATGCTAAGCATCAACAAATTTTATAGTTGATGTCAAGCAATGCAGTATGTGCCAAGCATCAGAAGATTGATAATGCCAAGCTATTGCATTATGAAAAAGATTGAAGATTCACCAAATCTAAGTGACAAGTTTGTTTTCTTAGAACTTGTGAACCAAGAGGAAGATAATATTGATGAGTTGGTGGCATAAAATTTGATGTAAACCATTTTTAGGCAAATTCAAATGGGTTCTAGGAAAAGTTTCTAGAAAAGACAAGATACGGGGTAGATACATTGTATCCTACCTAATCCATCCAAAACCCTAATTTGAATGATGGATAATGAGCAAGAAAATATTCTAATTTCCTTTATATAGGAATGTTTGGTCATGAATCAAAGAGGTTAGAGAGGTTGGTGTCATGTGTGAGAACCTAAGGAGAAGAAGGAATTAAGGGTTTTGCTTCATCAAGTGACCCAAGAGAAGAGTCTGCAATGGCATACCAAGCAAGAAGGCTTAAGAAGATTAATGCTTGAAGGGTGAACATGTTGTTAGAGCTACAAAGTATGAAAGCCAAGTAGAATTGAGGACTGGACTAAGATCTATAATTTGCAAGTGAAGTTGTAAGTTGTATAAGATCAAAGCTTTACTATTACTCTCTAACAATTGTATTAGTCTAGGGTAAATCCTTTGGATTAAGGTTGACCTAACAGTCATTGAACAATCCTTTAATAGGCTGGCATTCAAAGTGAATGGCCTAAAGTCCTCTAACAAGGCTTACTTTTAATAGGGTGATTGAAATCCTTTAAATGGGTCACATTTAATAGTGTGTATTGTAACCTTTAACATGGTTGGCCTTTCATAGGGTATCACTTTAGAAGAGTGAAAAGGAGTAGCATGTTACTGGTGGTTTTTCCCAAATTGGGTTTCTACGTAAATCCCTGTGTCAAGTGTGCTGACGAATATGTTGTGTTTCATGCTTTACATTTTTGCAAGTTGATTTGATAGTGACATACAAGTTTTAGTAAATACACAATGAATGCATGCATGGGTATGAATGTTTTATGGGTTCACCAAATTTTGAAAAAAAGTTTTATTTTATACATCTGGACCTTAAATAGCTAATTCACACCCCCTCTCAGTTTTTCTAAAGTAATTCCAACATTTATATCATTATGTGAGAATAAATCATAAGGCACCTATCTGTCATCCTTGGGAGATGAATTTAAGAAAATTGACAATGCCAAATGTGTATGTGTGGAGTTACTCAAGGTTATTATAAGCAAATATAATGCTGAAGATAGATGCATATATGACAAGGATGGGAAAAAATTCATGGAGATGTCTATTGAATCTCTAAATGAATCTTTTAGAGTCACTGACAGTCTCACTAAAAGGTTGTCATTTACAGAATAGAAAAATGAGTATGAGAGGTCAAATATGTCATATATGTAATGGAAATTGATGTTGCACAAAATAGAAAATGAGCATCTAACTAGAGTAGATGCACATCCATTCACCATCCAATTGTTTAAGACAAACTTTTAGCATGGCATACCAATCATGTGGACAAGTAGGAGGGATGAAAGCCCTTGATTTGATAGAAATTGGGCCCATGGTGTTAGTATCAAACATTCAAATACTGGAGCCCAACCCTGTGATTACACAGAATATGTTGTTGATAACATTCATACTTCTTTTGTTAAATTTGAAGATGTTGAGTACCCTACTTTTAAACATTATTCCTTCCTTATGTATATAGTTTTATATTTTGGGAAAATGAGAGGATTATGGGGTCAGGGTTTGAAATCAAATTTGGGGGAGTTTAATTAGAAAATGAAGCTTGTTAAAAAATGGACACCAATATGGGATTATAGGTTTAGTACTTCTTGATACCTTACATTTGAAGATAATTTTGTTCAACCTTTGTACACTTTGTTTGGACACTAGTCTTTTCCCTCAATTAGCCCTGATATTAAAAGATTTTTAAGACTTAGGGACAATGAGTTGGGAGAGAAAATAAAACACAATTAGGGAGATTGGTATGCATTTGAATACTTCAATTGTATCAAAGTATTTGGGTTTGAAGGAAGACCATATAGATTAGCAAGATTAGTGCCTAATAGAATTGCATAACTAGAAATTGTAAGGTAGATGTCTAAATCTAGCAAACAAAATTTTGGAGGTAAAAAAAGAAAGCAAACTTTCCTTCAAACAACTTTATCTTTTGGAGACTTTATTATTTTTTCAACTAAGTCATATGACAAGGTTGGAGATAAATTGCAGAATTAATATCACATGTACACCATGGATTCCTAGAGGAATTATGATCCAGAAGGATACATTCATGCCTGTAGTAAATCACAAAAATTGGGTAATTATATTCACCAAGGCATTGAATATGTAGAAGGTTTCAAGAATTTGGAGTGGGAAGAAGTACTACAAAAGATTCAGGAACAAAAATAGGGAACTGGAAGAACAATAGGAAAAAGCTATAGAACCATTATAAAGAAGACATTCAGAAGATTCCAAATTCCCTTGTTCCAATTTCAAGAACTATAGACAAGCCAGTACTTCAACCCTTAGAGCATGATGTGCAGATCCCTAAAAGGATAAATTTTGAGAAGGATGAAATATTTTTTGATTCAAGAAAATTTGTAAATGATGACACTATTATCAAATCCAAGGAGTTTATGACTATTTTGTATAAACATAGAGGCAAATTATTGAGAAAGAATATCCAAAATATCTCTCCTAAGAATGAACAAGAACTAATGACAAATTTGAAGGAAGATATCAAAAGGGAAGTTGAGCATATGACTCTAGAAAGATGAAGACAACTATTGAATGAAGTAGGGGTGATGGTTCTACTTGGTTGGAATTTGGGTGCATCATACATTTTTGACAATTTAATAAAATCTCGTAAAAAGGATATGAAACTTGATGTATAGGGAGTCAAAGATGTCATAAATGGTTCAAGATTTGTGTAAGATGAAAAATCAATGCTATTGTGGGCCTTATACCCCCCACAAAAAAGGCCACAAATTATTGATGTTGATTAGGATTTTAGTCATATGATGACACTGAAAGTAGGTGTGACAAATCCTAACAAGGTTGTAGGTATGCAAGTTGACTTGGCATTGTTTAATCAAGCAAGTGTGAAGCAAGTGACATTTGAGAGGGATAACTAGAAGACATTATATGAAAATATGTTAAAGTTAGGGAAGCCTTAAGTGCAATAAATGATATAATCATCTACTAATACTCTGAGAATTGAATTAAAGAAATTGCAAGAAGAGAATGCAAAATTGAAATATGTTTCAATGATTAGAAGAGAAGTCTTTGGCACTTTGATCTGAAATCATTTAAAGAAGTTGCTTGACAAATTAGATCATGTTTGGGATATTTACAGTACTTATAATCCACTATCTTTGAGACATAATAAGATATATGAGAGCTTGGACAAAGAAAATAATACCCTTGAAGAAGATGAAGATATTCAAGAAGTAGAAAGGTTGATTGAGGATCATACTGCATATTCATAGGAATTTTAGTTTTCTTCCAGGTTAGTGGAGGAATTAGTTACAAAACACAAAGTTATATCTTGGCAAGATGAAAGTGGGGACACCATTGATTGAGAGAGATGGATGGATATGTGTTATGTGATACAAGAATGAGCCCTAAAAGGTACACAAAATGATAACTTGGAGATGTCAAAGGCCAACATGTAGATGGAGTAGATGTTTGAAATTGAGATCAAGGCAAGAGAAGTAATCAGTGATGCATATTTACTAGGAGATATCAAATATGTAGAACACATTAGGAAATGCAATGATTTTATTGAATCATCAGAATAGGTAGCATAAGTCTTTATGAACTTGTTTTACGTGCATATAGTTAATTGTCAATGAGTTAGTTAGTTGTAAATTTTGTAAACAAAGGGACATACTCTTTCACTATGTAACCAATCTGATGCCTATAATTATAAGGGTTAGATTTAGAATAGGATATCATATCATATAGAATTACTACCAAGACATTATTCTTATAGTTATACAGAGACAAGTTGATTCTATTGTATATTCTGGATTTTGGCTAGAACTGTTTGGACATTTATGATAGTAACAATACTATGAAAAAATAGAGTGATTTATTATGAGTAAATTAAAGAAAAATATTAGATAAGTTCCAGTTGTATGTTCACTTTAATATAATTGAACTTTTATATCAATTTATCTTGTATAGAGAATGCAACAAAAGATATTACAAGTTACATTTCCAAAATTAAAGTATTAAATATATAATTAGAAGTATAATAGAATTAGATAATTATGACCATTATGAACAGTTTTAGATCTTCAATAACTCTGTGAATCTAGTACTTCCATATCTATACTTCAAGAAATAATAACTATAGTAAGACACGAGAATAGTAATAAACCATCAAATAAAAAACACAAATAGAAAAAAAAGATGATCACGATGATCTTGTAATAACTATACTTAGACAACTTCCATAACAGAGGAAGATAATCTTGTAAATTCTATGGAGACAAGACAACTTGCTATTAGACAAGTGAATTTTATTAATGATGTGCCAAGTTACCTGCTTGGTTTCTCTACAAGACCATATGCACCTTCATCAAGCATCATGTACATACTACTGTAAACTTTAATAAACAAATAACATTTAGGAACTTACTGCATTAGACATTGCTACCTTCTTTCAACCTCTACCACCATTCGCTAGTTTGCAATCTTTTGCATCATTTTTCTCATTAACACTCTCTATTCTCTTGCAACCCCTACCAACACCTCTTACCTTAGGCTAGGGAACTTTTTCATCACCCTTGTCATTTGAGCCCTACTTTTTCATGATAGAATTAGAAGACTAGTATGAAATAACTATGAGAATTCTTCAAAAATAAGAAAAATAAAATAAAAAAGTTAAAATATTCACCTCATCTTCTAATACAGATATTGGTGAATTAGCCCCTAGCCTAAAAGGATTTTATGGGCCCTACCTTACCTTACCCTACACCTTCAACCTTAACAGCCACATCATTAACCATTTTCAAAATCTACATGACGAAATGAAAATTAAACCCAAAACAATCAGAAGAAGGCAAAATTACAACCATAAAGATATGGAGTTTCTACTTTGTTTACAAAATAAACCAGCAAAATGAATGCATATGCAACATTTCAACTATGATTAATCGTGAAAGATTGGAAAAGAGGTATCACCTCTGAGGAAATATTGGCAATTAAACCTTATCAAATGGAAGAGATATAGTTGTAGAATAGTTTAGGTTTCCACAAACTGATTTGGAGTCCCTTGAAGATGCTACATCCAACTTTAGATGCATGACACTCAAAAATTGAAGCTGCATGCTTTAACATTTATGATAACTACATTCAAATAGATATACTAATTCGAGTTATTCATCATGTTCAAGAAACTAAACATAAACTATCAATTAAGAATAACTCAAACAAAAAAGAGTTCATTATTTTAAAAAATTCATACCTATACTAGAGAGTATCATCGCATCATTCTAGACCTACAATGAATGAAATTGAGTAATTAATGAAGGTATGTTAGTTTGAGCTTCACTTGGTTTCAATAATACTTTAATATTCTCTACTTAACGAGGCCAACCACGAGAAGGTGGAATCTCATCTAGCCTTACCCCTCCTCCCCCAAACATCAATCTAAATTCTCCATTATCATCTAATTACATACTTCATTCATTTATTCATCCATTTATGAACTATAACATTCAATACAATCACATAACACTCATTAATATGATATAAAATTCATTAATACACAATACTAATCAAGACTTCATTAACACATAACAATATTCATTAACATGACATAAAAATCAATATTAATATGCAACATTCATAGATAATTACTTAAAACAACATGTTCTTTCATTATCCAACAAAGTTTATCAAAGAGCATTTTTTTAAAATCATTTTTTTTCTTAGCTTTCTTAAGGAAAAGGCTGATAGGAGCATCAATATCTTCCTCATTCTCCTCCTCTTGTGGTACATGTAATGTCAAATTATGATGGATCCTCCTATTTTGAGGAGCACAAGGCTACTACACTAAAGGGGGCTCTATTGCAATAATAACTAAATGGGTTAAATTGGCATACCTTTTTTTTTTGCCTATTAAAACTATTTCATTAACTAATAGAACATAACATACATTTTTCTTACCTGACAATACCACATCATGTACAATAAAATTTTCATTTGCCACCACCTCAAAATGCTAAACACTTTGAACATGCTCCACTCCTTCACCATGATGTTCAATATGCTTTAAAATATTCAAAAAAGGTTACACGCCAATTTGAAATTAAAGATGTTAAATTGTATTCATAATTGCATAATTAATTTTCAATAGAAATTTAATACCTCCACTACTATGATACACATCATGGCCTTCATCATGTATAGGTTCAGTGATAAGATTTGAAGGCTACACTAAAATGTTATGCACTTTTTTATGTGTTAGCCTTATTTTGAGTCTCCATTGTTTGGTTTTTCTCTGTTTCCTTTGGAATGCCCAAGTTGACTATTGAACCAATCTTCCTCGGTTTCATATTTTGTGAATACCATCAAGCCTTGCATATGGAGATTTACTTTGTGTTGTCCATCGCATCTCTTATGCCTCAAACCTTTTTGAACCTCTTCAAACCTCGGTTCGAAGTAGTTCAAAGAAGTTCAACCAAAGGATTTGGTACTGACTATTTTTCTTGTAGGTGGGAACCACTAAGTGTTATGAGGATATTCTTTTAAACCACTTCAAACCCCTTTGAACCTCATTTTGAAGCAGTTCAAAGTGGTTTTACTACTGAAAGTTTTTGGGCGAAAAGTACTTGCGATTCCCTAAGGATTTCGAGTTACCGAGGCATTAATTGAGTTGTTAGGAAGAAATTATTGGAGGTCATGTTTTAATTAATTTAATTTCAAACATGAGAATGGTTGTCATCATGACTTGGAAGGGGGAAATCTTTCACCCAAAAGATAGATTGTTTTTCAAAAATAGGTGATCATTGCAAAGATCGCTGCAAAGTGGAATTATTAAATAAAGAGGTCTTGTCATGGGTTTCGATTGTGTGAATTAGGTTGCAACTAATTCACCAAAAATGCCTCATTATGAGGTTGTACTTTCACCTGTATGTTCTCCTTTCCCTTTAAAAGAACACAAGTTTTCCATTTTATTGTTTATCGTGCGAAAGGATGAATTGAAGGAGAAGCGATATAAAGCAAAAAAAAGTCTAGTTTTTCTTAGCTAACTACATGTGAGAATACAATAAACCTCTCCCCCTTTTCTCTATCCTCTTTATTTCAAAGAAAGAATCAGTGTTGGGATTTTATTTGTTGCTTGAAATGAAGTCTGTTTACATTTCTTTAGAAACATTTCCAGTTTAGAATCTAAAAGATCTGTCATTTGTGATACCAATTTGGAAGATGTCAAGGTAGAGAAGTTGTAAACCAATTTTCTTGAGCAAGATGACGAGGCCAATGGTTGTATAGAAATTTTAACTAGTGTTTTAATTAAAGCTATGACTTTCCCCCCTACTCTTTTGAGTCTTGAGTTACTTCAGCTATGCATTGAGCACTATGATGTAAGAACCAAAAGCATTTTGAACAAAGATGGGGAATTTGTGTTATCTATTTCCAAGGAAACCATTTCCTTAGTTTTACATCTATTTGAATGTACCTTTGCCACCTTTAGCCCTACTTAGTCTTTAGTAGAGTATTAGGAAAGTCCAGACAAGTACCATAACACCATGGCTAGAAAGTGGACAAAGATAAGCTACAGAGGTGGTTCAAGGTTGCTCAAAATGGTCACCAAAGACCATATGAAACCTCATATTCATGACCTCATGGTCTTGTTACACTGGGTTAAGGGTTTTACAAATGTTTTTCTTTTTGAAGATTGGATGTATCACTATGTAGAAATCATCTTGAAAGGAGAACAACTGTTGGTTGGGCTGAGTTAATTGCTAGTTCATTGAGAAGCCAATTTAAGCATGCTAACAAATCTAGAGAAATTTTTTATATGGCTTCCTATTTGACCTATTGCATTACCTACATCATTAATATTACCTCTCTCCCACATGAAATACCAGTACTGCCCTCTACCCCAAAGAGATAGGGTATTAGAAGATTTTAGGAAAGTGCATAATGTGCTAATAGAGAGTGTACATTTGAGCTTAAAAAGGCACCAATGCCAAGGTTATCCTTAGAATCCCAAAAGTTGATTCAAAATTATGGGAGCTATTTTATTTAGTTTCCTAAATTCACCTATTTGAGGGTAGGAAAATTTGAAGAACCAGTGAAACTACCTTGCTATGCACTAGATTGTTTTGTCTTAGCTGAACTTTGTAGACAATTGTTTTTAGTGATTAAGGACAACCTACCTCAAGAAAAATGGGAATCAATTTTTCCTATTAAGCTTGGCCATTTAACCTACAAAAACATGATTAATGCCTCAGTCATCGGAAGAAATTTACTTAGTTTCAATTTTGGATTCTATTAGGGAAGTTGGGATTTTGATAGAGGTTTCGTAGCCCAAGTTCTTGGTTTAAAAGGTAAATCACCTACAGTTCCACATTTAGAGGATTTATGGTAGGATTGAAATGATGAAAAAGAAGTGTTAAGAAGAGATCACTTGAGGTTAAAACTTCCACAAATTAGTTCTCTCAAGTTGAAATTCCAACTAGAAGGGGTGGTTGAAGATGGTTCAAACATTGTCAAACTAGGATGGGAAGAGACAAGTGAGTTGAACTAATTGGAAGTAGATTGGAGCCAAGGAGAAGAGGATGATATAAAATCAAGGACCGGATCTATCCTCACTCACATAAATAACTATCCAAGGAGAAGAAACATGAGGATTGTTAATAAAAAGAAAATTGGAAAATCTCCAAAGATGGTTTCTTTCTCTGAACCACTAGCTTCTGACATTCCGATTTCATCTCATGTTGCAAGTAGTTCACCGACTCCTAATAAGTAGAAAATAATATTGTCTCCTACACAAACCATGGCCCCTAGAACTAGGTCCAAGATCAAATTTGAGGCACTCATGTAACATTAAATTCAAAAAAGAGAAGATGATGGCTCAAAGACAGGGTCTAGGTGAAGAACTCAGTTTTTCAGATAATCCTGATGGTGATGTACAACTAATTGAAGCTCCTAATCCAAATCAACCCAAGTTCGTGATTCCCACCAAGAAAGCTCAAGGAATTTCCACTACTCTTACTATTCTATCTTGGTTGTCTAATTTGATCAACAAAAAGAGGAATCTACAACCTATTTCTACACCTATTAAGGATATCATTACCAAATATGCAGCCCATGAATCTAAGAGAAAGAAATTAAAAAGTGATGCACATATGATCAAAGATCCAATAACGAGAAATGTAATGATGAAAGTGGCCACATACAAATAGAAGAATGTGTTGGAATAATGATACATTTGTCATTAGTTACAACACTTATTTGATTCTGAATGCTTACCGAGTTCATCACTCAGTTTACAGTTCATACCGAGCATTCGTTGGTTACCAAGTATGTTCAACAGTGTTTACCAAGTCAGAAAGGTAAATGAAGGTTTTAGTGTTTACCGAGTCAGGAAGGTAAACAAAGGTTTTAGTGTTTACCGAGTCAGAAAGGTAAACGAAGGTTTTAGTGTTTACCGAGTCAGAAAGGTAAACGAAGGATTTAGTGTTTACCGAGTCAGGAAGGTAAATGAAGGTTTCAGTAGTTACCAAGAGAGAAAGGTAAAAGAAGTATTCAGTGCTTACCAAGTGAATCGAAGGAGTTAGTTTCTACTGAGTGACACAATTTTTATCGAGTCACCAGTGGTTACCAAGATCCAAGCTACTCAGAGTGATTAGTATGGACTGAGCCCCTACCTCTACCAAGTGCATGACGATGCCGTGTAATGTAGTGGATGCCGAGTGTCAGAAGGTCACCGAGTGAGTTTGAGGAACCTGAGTTTTCTACTATCTGGCTGACTCAGTAATGTTTTTTCCACTTGTGTTTGGCCAACCTTGTTGCTGTAAATATTGGAATGGTATATATGTAATGTATTGTGCCATTTGCAATAAATAAAATTAAAAAAAAAGGAAAAAATAAGGAAGATAAGTAACAGTGAAGTAAGAGCGAATTAAAAGAGAATCAACAGAGGAGTATTCAACAAGGTTATCAAGGAGCAGCAAAGATATATCCATCACATCAAGTGATCAATACATAAGATCTAATCAGCAAACCAGTTGCAAGAAGATCCACTGCTTCATCCTAACAAGTGAATCAGTTTTGTAAATCCTTTAATAGGGTAGACTTAACAGTCTTTTGTAAATCTCCTAACAGAGTGCATACTTCATTGTATGTTTGTAAATCCTCTAACAAGGTGGATCTAGCAGTCCTACTTGCTCCTAACAGGGAAGATCACCAGAAGTGATCATTGTAAGCCTTAACTGGCCAACTTTATACTGCAGTATTGAAGTTTCATGGGCATCATCCCCACCCCAGTTTTACTTTCAAATTGAAAGGTTTCTGGGTCACCAAATCAATGTGTTAATCTTTTCATGCATACAGTAAAGTAGATGAATGAATGGTGAATTTGTTATTATGCTAAATTGGTTTAAATTTTAAAGTTTACTGATTCACCCCTCCCCTCTCAGTAACCTTGTTAGTCCTAATATTTCCAACAATTGGTATCAGAGCTTTGTGGTTCTCAGGACAGAGCTTGACAGCTTGAGCAAAGATCAAGGACAATGGAGATATTCAAACTTGACAAAACTATTGAGAATGAGAAGCTAGATTTGGAGATGGCCATGGTTCAACTCAAAGAAGCCAAGGAACATCTTTCTCAATCCCTAAAAAGAAGAAAGGAACTTGCAAGACAAATAAATGACCATTTTTATGTTGAAGAAAGGATTGAAGATTTGTTACCGTCAAGTAATACAGAAGAAGCTGACAAAGCAATCAAAGAACTTCTAGAAAAGAATGGATCTCTGCAAGAAGAGGTAAGAAAGCTTAAAAGAGAGCAAGAAATACAGTCAATCAGGCTATGTGAAGTTTTGGAACAAAGAAACAAAGCACAAGAAGAATTGGAAGATAGAAGTCATGAAACTCAAAATCAATCCCTTGAACATGAAGATCTAGTAGATCAACTATCCAATGCAAATGAAGAAATCAGGATTCTAAGAGCACAAAATGAAAGTCTACAAAATGACTTAAGAACTGAGAGACAAATCAATGAAATCTTGGAAAATGATCTAAATATTGAAAAACAAGTCAATGAAAGGATGATGAAATCTCAAGTAGACATAAATCAATTGAATCAACAAAATGAGCAGAATTTTTATAAGCAAAAAGGTAAAGCTGGTCTTGGATACAAGGAAGAAGGTGAATCTTCTGAACAAGGTACCCAAAGGAATCAAAGACCCACTTGTAATCATTGTGGCAAGATAGGTCATACATATAACAAATGTTGGAGTAATGGTAAAGGTAAATTCAATGGCAAATGTTTCAATTGCAATCAGCATGATCACAAAGCCAATGAATGCAAGGAGAAACCAAAGTTTGAAGGCAAATGTCACAAATGCAAGAAACAAGGACACAAGGCATTTGAATGTAGATCAAAATCATTCAATCCAGCAGAACAAATTGTCAAAGCAATATTTGGTTGGGATTACAATACTTGGTGTAGATGCCACTATTGTGGAGAATATTGACACATAGGAACAAACTGTAGAAGGCATCACCTAAGGAAGAAAGATACAACCATAAGATGCTATACTTGCACTGAACTTGGTCATATAGCCAAGAATTGCATGAATATAGGAAAGGTTGAAGATGAAAAGAAAACTAGAGCTGATAATATTCAACAGTGGATTCCTAAGTCTACTGAGCAAGAAAATTCAAATGATGGAAATGTCACTCTAAGAATGGGTGACTCCACCATTCCTAATTAGAATTATCAAGAAGGATAAGGGACTGCATCTTCAAGCCATATCCTAAGTAGTTCCAGAAAGAAGGAGTGGAAATGATAAATCAGTATTGCAGATACAAATCATAATTCACAGTGTTGCATCTACCGAGTAAGGTTGGTTTTCAGACTTTACCAAGCTTGGTCGGGAAAATAAGTAAGGTTTTGTGTGTTCACTGAGTTGCAAGGTTTACCAAGTAAGTCGGTGACTATTTATAAAATCCTAATTCTCAGCTACCTTCGTACCCGAGCATTAATGACAGGATTTTGATCAAAAAGGCAGAATATGATCTCATTCTTTACCACGAATTCAGAGTTCATAGAGAAAATATATTTTCAAGTACATCCAAGCAAGTTCAAGTGATTTGAGGTGATTTTTCAGCAAAGAATTTGTGTTACGAAATTGTTCTCTCACTGAGTAGCAATGGCATCCGCAAGCACCAGCAATAAGGTGAAAAGAGGTTCTGAAATGCTTGTGAAGGGAGTCGAATGGGAGGCGCCCAATTTCAAAATTGTTCCTGCCATCGCTGAATCACTCGACCCGCATGGATCTCAATCGCAGATCCCTCCAAAGGTACTTCTTATCAATGATATTCGTACTCATTTCAAGTGTACTATGTAAGAAATAGGGACACTAGATATGGATCGTACCCTAGCCGAGTTATGCATGGATGGAACCGTAAAACCTGAGTTTAAACATTTGGAAACCAAAGGTTTAACCCATATCCCGCATCTGCCAAGAAGTTTCCAAGTGAAATGGGTGAGGTATATCTTAAGCCATGTGCATAATGGACAATTGTGGTTAGAACAACCCATCCTCATAACAAAGAAGATGATCCAAAAGATCACAGGTTTACCAATGTTGACCAAAGCCAAAACCACCAAAACCCTAGGTCGAGATGAACTTCAGAAATTAACCCAAGCCGAATGGGATGACAGAGGTTTAAAGCTCAAGTTTGTTTGAGATATAGAACTGAAATTTGGTATTTGTGTTATTGCATACAAACTGTATAGTTCCAGCAGGCTGAATAGTGTACCTTGTGAGGCTGTAGATTTGGCATATAAGATTGTAAAGAAAAATATGGAGGTTGACCTAGTTGATGTGCTATTAAAACAATTGAATAAAAACATGGATAGCATAAGGACTGCAAAGACAAACCCTTGTAAATTTGGTTCTTTGCTAGTTTGTTTATTTTTCTATGTACAAAAATTCTTTCCATCTAAGGGTGCAGTCGTATGGAGGAAAGATACTCCAATTTTGTATCAAATAAATGAATTCATAGTAGAAATGGGTATGAATTTTGATAAGGTAATGGATAATTATTTTGAAGATTTCAAGGAAAGGATGAACAACAGGTTCAGGATACCTCCGAAACTTGTTGAAGAGTATAAGGATGATGTCTGTTTCATGGTTGACTGTGATAGAGTCTACATCCAGGCAGTCAAACCCCGAGTGGCATGGGTAAAACCATTGCCCTATGAGCTAAATATTGATGATGCCAGAGATATCATTGAGGCACTGGTAAATGAACCAGTGGATCCCAAGTTGCCTACATTTGGAACCTATGAAGAGGCAAAGGTTAGAATAGAGCTTGAAATCAAGCTTCCTCAAGCAATCTCTAAAGGCAAGAGAAAGATAGAAAAGCTAAAAGCTGATACTAGACCTCTCATGATAACAGAAGGGAGAGGAGAAGATGAAGAAAAAGAAGAGAAGAAGAAGAGCCTCAATGAAAGAAAGGTAAGGTGACTATCACCAAACCTACAAAGCAAACCACTACAATATTCTCCAGGAGGACAAGACAGGGAAAGAAGGAACCTGTATTTTTTAAGCCTCCACTCACCTTTGAAGCAAGACTAAAGCAATTAGATGAAGGAGGTAGCTTCACAAACTTCAAAGCATTAAAGTTTGAAACCAGAATAGAACAAGAGAAAATGCAGATTGAGGATCTGGTACTGAACAAAATGGGTAAATGGAAATACTCCCTGGACTAGATAGCCTCTCAGATCTCCAAAGAGCTATTGGAAAGATTGCAACCAAGATGGGAAGCTGCTACCAAGACTGTCAAAGGCATTTATGAGCAGACCCTGAGGAATCTCCTGCCAAGTCTCTCTAATGCTGAAGTGAAGAAATCACTGAAAGATCATGAAGGTAATATGATGATTAGATTCCACACTTGTTTGATACTTATCAAAGACATTGAGCATGTAGTAAATGATGCAAAAAACATGTGGAAAAATATCTATCATCTACACAAACCCAGTGAGGATACTATTGAAATCACGGACAATGACAACAGTGATGATAATGATGATGATGATGATGGTGATGACATTGAAGACATTCTAGAAGACCTGCAATCATTAATGTTAGAAATTGAGGAAGAAGCTAAAAGAGAAATGAAGGAAGAAGCAGCCTCTACTGGTGAGATTGTGAGCTCAATAGCCTCATCAATTGATCAATCTCCACCTGTCTCCTCTCAGCTCCAAGTTTCTGCAATGCAAGTGCCAAGCACTTCACCTACTGAGCTAGCAGTCACTTCTTTAGTTACCAAGCTTCCAAGCACATCATCAGCCACCGAGTCATCCACTATAGCAGTCACTTCACCGAGTGTATCTCTTCCACCTGCAGCTTGTACAATAAGTCTTCCAAGTTTCATATCAATTTTGTCTTCCTCAACCACATTGGCCCCAATTTTTTCTCTAGTCAGTTCTCCAATTGTAAATATACCAGTATGTACATCATTTTTGGGAAGTATATCAAGTTTTGATACAGCTAGCACTTCTCTTAGTTTACCTTTAGTTGGTCCCATTCCAGTTTTGACTGCTAGTCCTGTAGCATCGACCATTGTATCTACTTCAAAAGGAAAGGAGGTAAGTATTGTAGATAAATCAAAGACACCCTTGAGACTGCTACTTACAGATAGTGATATAGATTTGGATGAAGAAATTGTCATTCCACAGATAAATCTAGAAACTGCTACAGTTAATGAACTGAGATTGGCTAGTCAGCGTCTAGAGCAAAAGGCACAACAAATGCAGCTAATGAATGAAAGGGACAGAGAATTCAACATCATTGAGAGTGCTAAGAACATAATAACTGAGGCTATAAGTGTTGATGTGGATTCATCTCAACACATTTTGTTATAGCTAGAAGAAGCGGTGAATAAATTTAATGAGGATATCTTAGGACAAGAAAAGTTAATAGAGAAAGTAGAAAGGAAATTTGAAAATAAGGTGCTTAAGCACATTGCTCAACACTTAGCAATAAAACAGGTTGAATTAACCTCAATTTTGTCTAACATTGAAAATTCTTTTAATAATGTAACCTCACTTTTTGCAAAACTTTGTGATGTTACCGAGTATACAAAGGAAATAAAAGAAAAGTTGAATAAAATTGATGAGGATATAAAGGTCAGTGCCCAAATGCTGCAATCTGACCACAGTGCAAGTTCATCCCATCATCTGAGAATCAAATTTTTGTTAGAGAAATAGGCAAAATTGCTGAGAGAGGAAGCAAGGATCAGGTCTACTCTGATTGACATCCAGAATATGATCCTTCCTGTCATGAACACAATGCAGAAGCACATTGCATATTCAAAAACATTGATCCATGATAATAACTTCTCTATTGCAGACCATGTGATTGAACTCTCTGCAGAAGTTCAAGTAGCTCTCTGCACATGTAAAATCTTGCAAGACAATTGGGATAAAACTTTGCAACTAATTCTTCAGGTACATTATGAGTTTATCACACATTTTGGTTTCTCCATGTAAATACATTCTTTATTCTTTGGCATTAATGTCAAAAAGGGGGAGAAAGTAGGAGAATCAGACACAAAAGGGGAGAAGGTAATAAAGTAATAAAGAATAAAGTCATATAAATCATGTAAAAACCTTGTGTATATTGTATGGGGGAGTTATATGTAAGGTAGCCCATATATATTCAGCACAGCAGAATCAAATCAATTTTGTCAGATCTTGTATATAAATTTTGGCTCATAAGAGTTTTTGTCACTAATGCCAAAGGGGGAGATTGTTGGAATAATGATACATTTGTCATTAGTTACAACACTTAGTTGATTCTAAATGCTTACCAAGTTCATCACTCAGTTTACAGTTCATACCGAGCATTCGTTGGTTACCAAGTATGTTCAGCAGTGTTTATCGAGTCAGAAAGGTAAACAGAAGTTTTAGTGTTTACCGAGTCAGGAAGGTAAACAAAGGTTTTAGTGTTTACTGAGTAAAAAAGGTAAACGAAGGTTTTAGTGTTTACCGAGTCAGAAAGGTAAATGAAGGATTTAGTGTTTACTGAGTCAGGAAGGTAAATGAAGGTTTCAGTAGTTACCAAGACAGAAAGGTAAAAGAAGTATTCAGTGCTTACCAAGTGAATTGAAGGAGTTAGTTTCTACCGAGTGACACAATGTTTACCGAGTCACTAATGGTTATCGAGTTCCAAGCTACTCAGAGTGATTAGTATGGACCGAGCCCCTACCTCTACCGAGTGCATGATGATGCTGTGTAATGTAGTGGATGCCGAGTGTCAGAAGATCACTGAGTGAGTTTGAGGAACCTGAGTTTTCTACTATCTGGCCGACTTAGTAATTTTTTTTCCACTTGTGTTTGGCTGACCTTGTTGCTGTAAATATTGGAATGGTATATATGTAATGTATTGTGCCATTTGCAATAAAAAAAAAAAAAAAAAAAGGAAAAAATAAGGAAGATAAGTAACAGTGAAGTAAGAGCGAATTAAAAGAGAATCAGCAGAGGAGTATTCAGCAAGGTTATCAAGGAGCAACAAAGATATATCCATCACATCAAGTGATCAATACATAAGATCTAATCAGCAAACCAGTTGCAAGAAGATCCACCGCTTCATCCTAACAAGTGAATTAGTTTTGTAAATCCTTTAACAGGGTAGACTTAACAGTCTTTTGTAAATCTCCTAACAGAGTGCATACTTCATTGTATGTTTGTAAATCCTCTAACAAGGTGGATTTAGCAGTCCTACTTGCTCCTAACAGGGCAGATCACCAGAAGTGATCATTGTAAGCCTTAACTGGCCAACTTTATACTGCAGTATTGAAGTTTCGTGGGCATCATCCCCACCCCAATTTTACTTTCAAATTGAAAGGTTTCTGGGTCACCAAATCAATATGTTAATCTTTTCATGCATACAGTAAAGTAGATGAATGAATGGTGAATTTGTTATTATGCTGAATTGGTTTAAATTTTAAAGTTTACTGATTCACCCCTCCCCTCTCAGTAACCTTGTTAGTCCTAATATTTCCAACAGAATGAATTTGGAGAAATTGATGTTGAAGGCTTTAAGGTCACTACTGTGGAGTTAGGAGCCATTAATAGAGACACAAGTAACCACTTTTTCAAGTTCTCTGCAGATCACATGCTGACCCAATCAGAGAAAGATAGCAAAGAAAAGAAAGAGCTCAAGGTGCTGGTAATTGCCATGGCTACCTATATAGATTCATTGAGGAATTTATGTGCTCTTCCACTAGTTTAGACTCCACATTATTTTGATCCCATCTCCTCAGATAACTAGTAATTAGTCAAACATATGCAAAAGGGAAAACTACTCTCAGACATAGTACAGGATTGGGTGGCCTCCATAATAAAGGTAGGTAGAAGTTCATCCTAGATTTCACTACCACATGTGTAGAGGGAGAGACACTATTGGGAAAAATTCAAACCCTCATACCAGTATGGGAAGCCGATCAAAATCAATGCCAAGCCATCATGTTTCAGGTTAATGAGGTTAAAAAATATAGAGCACTAAAATTTCTTAGTGAAAATCCCATGAAAACTATGGACTCATGCATGCTATTCATCTTGAAGAGTAATATGGGTTGGAAGGTGTCTATTTATAGAGAAGCCATTGAAGAAATGAGATCAGTGGAGACTGAGATTACTGGGATGCACAAAGAGCTCCTAAAGGATATGCATGTTGTTAATCCTATAGGAATTCCACAATTTGAAGATGGAAATATGGACTCTAAGATCTTAACAAGAAGTTTCAATTATTCTATGACAAAAATCAAAGACAATGATACACCTACTCCTAGAGACTTCACTACATTGGAAACATCAAATTGATTTTGTATCTGAATAAGAACCTCAAGTTGCAGCAAAGTTGAATAATTAAAGAACTCAAATGGAAGAAGGATGCTTGTAGGTCCAAATTTCTAAGCCTAAAAAACCCATACTCCTATGCAACGCAGGAATTAGTGAATGCCTTCAGGAGCTGGAAGTTGGTAAAGCAAACTATGGCTGACAGAGAGAAAACTGGCGATGAAGTTTAGTTGAATCAGTTACTTTTTTTTTTTTTTTTTTTACAACTATTTAAAAATTGTCTTTTCTGCTCATAACTATTTTTAAACGAAAGGTTGTGCTTTAATGAAGGCCTTTTTGGATATGTAAGAACTATAAATGCTGGAGCATTTAACTAGTTAGGGGTTAGATTATTAGAAGGCAAAAATATATTTTGAAAAAGTTAGTACTATTTCAAGTTAATTAAATAGAAATAGTGATAGATAGATAGAATATATATATGAATTTTTTTCAAAAGACTTTGTGCTGAAGGAAGTTTTTGAATACATATATCTATCACCTTTACTATGCTTTAAAACTTGGTGTTTGAAGCAATTTGATCATGGTTACTTTGTGAGCTATGATAATTAGTCACATGTAATATCTAATGCTATTTCTTTGTGGTCCATTCTCATTTATTTTCTTGCATGATTAATTCAAACTATGTTGGTGTTTAGATTCCAGCTAGATTATTTCTGGTGAAAGGACTATAAGATTTTCATTGTTTTTCTATAAACAACTATGTAAATTGTTACCTCAGTTCCTAAGAGTATGCAAGTGATCCTTATGCACTTTTTGGTGAAAGTGTGTATTTAGTTATTGTTGATATCTTTTGAGCTTATTGATAAATATTTGTAAAGGGAGCTATACCTATAAATGTAGAGGGAAACAAATAAGTATTATGTTTTCCCAACTATTGTGAATATTATTGGATTTTCCAAGTTTTGGGCATAGAGTAGATTATTGTTTAATTGGAAAAGACAATCTGTTCACTAACATTATGGTGTCAATTTATGTTGGAAACTAACACCAAAAAAGAAATTTCTCAACTATTCAATTTGATTTACTTTTCATTTGACCAATTCACTTGTGTCTCATTTGGTGCACTAGATTCTTTGGTATGGCTTTTAGAATCTTGGCATAGGCGTGCAACCACAACTTTATAGCCTTTTGTCAAGGCAATGTTTTTATCTTCATTTGTGGGCTCTACATTGAATTTTGTGCCCTATATTTTTTGCTCAATATCGTCAATTTTTCATGTATGATTTGATTAAACATAAGTGTTTGAACTATATATATATATATATATATATATATATATATATATATATATATATATATATATGAAATTCCATTGCTACTACTTACAAGTTGAGTGTGAAGATTCATATAGCCACCAAAGCCAAGTTTGTGCTAGCAAACCTTTTGTAGTCTCACTTCTTTAGCTTTTGATGTGTCCAGTAGTCTATTAAAATTTTGAAACATGTTAGATTATATATTTAGAAAGATCACTAATTAGTGCATGATTACATTCTACTTAATACTACCATGACATACCTTCTTTTTCCCTTTTCTAGTTCATTTCCTTTACTACATGGCCTTTTCTCTTTGCATGTTTATATATTGGTCCCTCACAATCTTTATATGTTTGGATGCTCTTTTGAGAAATAGGGCATTGTCAAAAATGTCTTTTTCCAAAAAGCTCCTCAAAATATGTAATAAGCTAATTTTTTTTTGTAGGACCCTATTCATTCCACCTTTAAATAAAAATAAAAATTGTTAGATCAATACCTTTAATATAGTACAATAAATGGAAGAAAAGAAAAACATTGTAGCAATGATATGAAACTACGTACCTTTTACATATGGTAGGACCAAACAACTTCAATGTCATTTCAAAAAGATGATCATAGAAAACATCATTTCCTACAAAAACATCATGGGATTATTAGTCCAAAAAAAGTTATGTATAAGTAAACTACAATTGCATTATAAATAAAAACAATTTTAAAGCACGTGGAAGCTTTGGTAATTTTAATTTAGAAACATAGTTTTCTTGTCTAGCAATAATGTCCCTACAAATGAACTAGTACTAGTCACATGGGCTGCTCCAGGAAATGGTTCAACTTTAGTAGTACTTGTTTGTATTGTTCTATCGATTGATGGTGTATCTATTAGTGCACAAAATAGGTCCATGAGTATAAAATTCACCCAAAAAACAACAACGCATGATTAGCACATTACAAAATATAGCAAAACAAGGTTTTACTAGTTGTACTTGGCATAGTCGAAGATGTATGCAAGCTCCTTGTTACTAATAATACAATCAGCAATATTAGAGTGACGATCAAAGAAGGCATCCACACTTCATCATGAGCTAAAGAATACATTGTTAGAAAAGACATTTCCAATGGATAAATATCAAATGAGATACTAGTTAGGTGCATCTCAAAATCAAAAGTAAGTGTTATAATGTTGATGACAACAAACAATGTTGCACTAGTAGGGCCACAATCTTCTACTATTTCTCATATTCTTTCACATTTAGCTAGTGAAATTCATTTACTGATTCTTTCATTTGGAGCAACAGATCCAAATCTCTCATCATAGCAGTATGAAATGATTGGTTTCTATGGGATAAATGTATAACTTTTTATTTTGGTTGCATATATAGATGATATCTATGGAATGATGGCAGATGCAACCGTGATTGGTTTCTATGGTTAGAAAGATATAATTCAAACATTGCATTTTTTGGTACACTAGAGTTAATTTTCATATGCATAATAGGGTTATCTTTATATAACTATAGAAGTGCAAAAATTTGATGTAGGAATGTGGTTTACAATTGCTGCATTCTGTCTTCTCATAGGAGTTGTTTTATTGACTGTGGAGCATAAATCAAATCATGATTTTCAAGGATTTCCACATGAGCAAGCCACATTGTTAGAAAAGATATTTAAAAAATCCTTTGTTTTCATTTTCAATGGATAAAGATAAAATTTAAGTGTTATAATGGTTTAAAGAGAAAGTGTTACTTACATGAAGGTTGTGCACTACAACCCTCACCATATTGACCACACAGTTTTGCAGGTGTCACAAAATCCTGTAAGAAGAACACATAATATTTTAGGTCGTGATCTATAAGATACTATAAAATATAAATATCTATTGAACTTTTATTATTTCTTAAGATTAATTACTATGTACCTTCAAAGAATTGACTCTAAGTATCAATTCTTCTTTCAGTGCCTCTGTCTCCATGGTTATGTTTCTCTTGAGGACGAGGTTAAGAATTTCATCACTATATTTTGTTATGACTTTACGGGCCATGAATATGGGGTTAGTGCTACATGAGATGTCATCTACAAATGATGCCTATGTTTCAGATCACATTTGATCTATTGTCATTTTCACTTTTCCCTATCAATAAGTATCAAGTTGTGACATCAATATTAGTAAAATTCCATCAAAATAACTCCAAATCCATAAATACAAGAACATAATAATATGACATTTGTTTCTATATAATTTTTACAATTACACTAATTAAGTTTACCTTTACTCAAGAAGGTGTGTGAGCTGGTACATCCCCGCCTATGCCTTGTGGTGTATCCATGTCACCTTGTGAAAAAGATTAATAATTCTTAACAATCAACATCAAACTGAAAGTAATAGAATTAACAAAAATAATAATTAATAAATGGTAGATTTTAGTGATAAAACAATAGATTGTATTATAAAAACATACAAGTCAAACAATTTTCTATAAATAAATCATGACCCCATCATACTTGACATTGATCATATGTCAACATACATTTCATTGATCATCATCATCATCACCATCATCATACTTGTCACTTGGATCATTATTGTCACCACCACCATCTTCATCACAATCATCATCATCTTCATCACCATTATCATGACCTTCATCACCATGACCATCATTTCCTTGATCATCATTTTCTTCGTCATCATGATCATGATCGTCATCATCACCACCATCATCGACAACATCACTAGAATCATCATCATCATCTTCTTCTTCATCGTGTAACAATCATTTTTGATAATCATTTACTTTTCTTCTTATTCATCGAGATCTTCTTATTCCATCACATTATAGTTTATCAACTTTCCTCTTGGATCATGTCTAACAACAAATGACCAACCCAATTTATGTGGACCGCCAAAGTAAAACACTTACTCACATTGACTTCGAATAACATAGGGCTCATCTCCAACTAGCTCAAATGACCTTTTATTAATCATTGTAAATCCACTATCATGTTCAATAAGTATTCTATTAGGATCATTTCATTTCAGCCACAACATACACCATTTGACAAAAATAGAAATAATTTAAATAAATTAAAGTCACACTCAAGTATATCATCCAAAATGCCATATTATCAATTTTTAGATTGTTGATGATGTACGTCATTTCTAGATGAAATATTGGTGACCTTGAAGACTGCACTTATCCTAGAATCACAAGTTTTCTTCATTTTGTCTAAAATTTTTTTATGTGAAATTTACAACCATGGTAGTACATAGCTTTGTGGTGTTTGATTTACAATTATTCAAACACATCAAGATTATTTGTATCAATTTGTGAGTTGATATTAAACTTATGGGTCATGATTAGTAATTTTTTATGTATCTTTCTATCTCTTAAGCCATATGCTAGATTAAGTACCATTGACGTAACATTGGGATCTCCATTAGGATGACCTTCTTTAACCAATGATGCAACACCACCCATGTTAATGAGCAACCATTTTTTTGAGACTATTGAATTCGTACCATCATCCAATTAAGATTGTTTGCAATATACAAATGTAGTGCATCCCACTCACGACCAACTATAAAGAAAACAACTAGATAAATTAGAAACAACTTATATTGATGATGGGTACGATTTAATTAACTACAATAATATCTTATAATTACCTCTCATTTTTCTCAATCTACCTTTCCCCGTCAAGTACTCCCCTTTGAATATGTTAATGGAGTTGAGATCCCAAATGCAATCTACATGGATATTTGATGCAAACTTGGGAAGATATTGTTAGTCTCATAATGGTTTTTGACACTTGAGTGCCAATACACTTAACCACTTTCTATATTGAAGCTGAGTACACCATGTATGCCAAGCCACAACATGTGCCGAGTTAGGAAAGACTTCAGGTGCCGAGTGATCTTTAGGTGCCAAGTAGCCTCCAGGTGTCGAGAAAAGTTCAAGTGCCAAATGACTTTAGGTGCCGAGCATGATACAAGTGCCGAGTGATATTGAAGGGCCGAGTCACAGATGATGCCAAGAAATATAGAAATGCAATAGGAGCCAAGTAAGCCAGTTTGTTATTAGTGCCGACCATCTAAAATCAGCAAGTGCCGAGTAACACAGAATGTACATATGAGTTTGTAACTTCATTGAGTCATATGTAAACCATTTTCATGGCCAACATATGATGAATCTTGAAGGATTCTTCCTTCAAGAAGAATTCTTCCTATTTGAATATTCCAACAATTGGTATCAGAGCAAGGTTCTCACAAGAAGAAGTCTAACAACTTGGAGAAAAAGATCTAAAGATGGAAGTCATCAAACTTGGGAAGATTATTGACAATCAAGTGATTGATGTGCAACTGGCTCTACACAAAGTAGAGGAAGCAAGGGAGGAATTGAGAAAATCCTTGAAGAAAAGAAAGGATATAGCCATAGCTGAAAATGATGTAAACTACAAGGAGATTGATACCACAAAACTGTGTGCCAATGGAGACACCAAAGAGTTTGATGCAACAATAGCAGAACTGATGGAGAAAAACAAAGTTCAAGCAAAAGAGATAAGATCTCTCAAGATGGAACATGGATCATAGGCGATAATGTTATGTGAAATCACCGAAAAAAAGAAAAGAGCAGTTGAGGACAAAGTCATGATGGAAAATGACAAAAGAAATCTTGCAAACAGACTTGAAGAAAAATGTACTGAATTATCAGGGATCTCAAACATGCAGATGGATACACTTGCCCAAATGATGAACCTTCATCATGAACTCAATATGAAAGATATTGAGATTTCTACTTTGAAGATGCAGAATGAACAACTAAAGAATGAATTAAACAAAGAAAAAGAGGTAGCAGAGAATCTCAACAAGTCAAGTGAAGCCATCAAGTATTTTGAACAGTTGCTGAAATCCCCAAAACCATGATACATCATGACTTTGATACAACAGCATTGAAGTTGGAGAATCATCGAAGAGTGTTGAGCAAAGAAGTGACAAAGGTAAGGATTCTAAACCCACTTGTCATTATTGTAATAAAAAGGGACATATTGCTAATATTTGTAGGAGTAGGAGATTCAATCAGACAAATACACCCAAGAGCAAGAGTTGCTGTCACAAGTGCAACATGCAAGGACATATAACACAAGATTGTAGATCTAATGCCACAAGGACTCAAAGATTTGAAGGAAATTGTCATAATTGCAAGAAGTATGGACATAGAGCATTTGAATGCAGATCAAAGCCTATGTGGACATCAAATCAACCAGCAAAATCAAAAGGAAATGAAAGTCACTATCATTGGGATTACAACACCAGGTATAGCTATGATTATTGTTAGGAATATGGACATACACTCCATAATTGCATAAGAACACATTTCAAGGGAAACTATAAAAGATGGTTGAGCCAAACTACATGTTTCAATTGTCTGAAAACTGCGCATACTAGTAGAAACTGTCCTACAAGGTCAAAGGCACCCAAGACTGAAGAAAATAAAGGCAAAGAAAAGATTGATGTCAAAAAGATAAGGGGGAAAATGAATAAGACTTGGAAAAAGAAAGATGAGTGCAACACATCAAGTGGAGGGATCACTTCACCCAATGGGTCAAGTGATCACACTTCATCAAACTAAGCATGAGAAGTATATGGGACTAATATAAAAAGTTATATCACACATCAGTCCCAAGAAAAAGAAGCAATGCAAAGTATAAATTTGCATGAGACAAGATGTCAAGATAAAATCTAAATGATGTTGCCGAGCTATCTTTGGATGCTGAGCTAAATTTCAACACATGCCGAGTTCCTAACAGTGACTGAGTTGATAACTGATGCCAAGTTGGTTAACTCCAATGCAAGCTGAGTAAAGTGGAAGTGTAGTACAAGCCAATTAATGTTAAAATCCATCAGAAGCCGAGTTGGTAGTTGAGCATTTAATGTGATGAAAATAGGGTATATTATTGCAATTCCAATCAGTTTTTCTCATCACGATCAAGAAGCAAAGAAGAGAAAGAGAGCAGAGTGACTTCATAGCAGAAGATTCAGCATTTCAAGTAGATTGCAACATTTCTCAACATATTTTCATCACTCTTGAGGTATTTTCATTTGTGTCGAGCTACGCAGTTTCATATTTCATAAAGAGGAAACCCTAGTTTGCATAAATGGCATCAAGCTCCAAGAAAATTGAGGAGAAAGAGTCATTTGAAGTTTAGTTAGTGTCAAATGAGGTCAAGCAACCTGAGTTTCATCCCATCCCTAAAGTTGCATACAAAAATGACCCAACCGGAGCTCTCTCCCAAATACCCCCAAAAGTTATAATGGTTCAAGATGTAAGAAGATGCTACAATTGTAAGATAGGAGCCCTAGGAGATATGGAGATAAGGAAAGCCTATGAAAAATTGTGCGTAGATGGAGTCTTAAAAGAAGAATTCAAAATTGTTGAAAGGAAGGGTTTGACCCGAGTTTTGAGCTTTCCCACCATATTCAAGACAGAATGGGTTAAACTTGTGTTAAGAAGAATTCATGGTGGAAGTCTTTGGTTGGAAGATATTTGTTGGGTGATGCGACGCACTCCCCTGCCCACAGGTGGTTAATTATGTGGTGTTCTATGTTCACTAATAGTCATGGCTTTTGGTGCAACGGTAAATAGGCCCAACAATTGGTATCAGAGCCTGGTTTTGGCCTGGTCATGGGTTCAAATCTCCCCGGTGCCTTCCCGACCCCCGTAAGCGCCTGGTATGTGCGTCGAGGGGGAGATTGTTGGGTGATGCGACACGCTCCCCTGCCCACAGGTGGTTAATTATGTGGTGTTCTATGTTCACTAATAGTCATGGCTTTTGGTGCAACGGTAAATGGGCCCAACAATATTCCCATCAAATTAACCAAAGGAATCATACATAGGGTAATTGGGTATCCTACCCTAGATCAGTTCAAAACCTTGAGAAGTGAATCAAAGGAGGTTATTGAAAAGAACATTGGTGCTCAGTGGAATAAAAGAGGAATGACAATTCAAACCATCTAGGATCCTCTAGTTGAGTTTGTTGTTAGAGTCATAGCCCATAAGTTCTATCAATCTAGTAGACTCAACAATGTGCCATGTATTGCAGTAGATGTAGGTTAAAAATTGGTGAAAAAGGATCATACTTATGATCTTGTAGAACTACAACTACAACAGATTACTAAAAACCTAGTTGCAATAAGAAGGACAAAGGGTGCTCAATGCAAATTTGGAGTAATTCTAGTTTGTATATTCTCTTATGTTTAGAATGAGTTTCCCTCTTTCGGAAAAGTTACATGGAGGAATGATAAGACTATCATTGCCCAAATCAATGAATATATATAGAACAGATGGGAGAAAATTTTGATACACTGATGACAAGTTATTTTGAGGATTTCAAGAAATCCATGAAGCAAAGATCAAGAATACCAGTTTCCTTAGTGGAAAAATATACTAATGATTTGTGCTTCTTAGTTGACATTGATTTTACCTATATTCAAGTAGTAATTCCAAGAGTGAAATGGCTAAGGCCATTTGGATATGAAATCAATATAGATGAAGCTTCTGTAGCAATAACTGCATTATTGGCAGAAGAGACAGATAAAAGTGCTCCACACTTTGGCACTTATGATGTGGTAAGATCAAAGATAAACATGGAGCTAAAGACTACCTCCACATTAAAGAAGAAAGACAAATTGTTAAAGAAGATTAAGAAGAAATTTGGTGAAGGAATTGAGGCTAAAGTAGAAGAAGATGAAGATGACAATGATGATGAAGATGAACAAGAACAAGGCCCAATGGAATTAACCCAAGTCCTAGGTGAAAACAAGGGGGAAGGTGTAGAGGAAGAAGAAGCCAACGAAGCACCAACTGATGTTGAGTCAAAGAAAAGGAAGGCAACAGAACAGCCTCCAGCTCAACAAAAACCAAAGAAATCTGCTATGCCATCATCTCAAAAGCCAACAACCCAAGCTACAATAAGGGCCTCCACAAAAAGGGCTACAGAGGAAGCTACAAAGAAGAAACCAATGAAGGAAACATAGGAAGAGCTGAGGAAAAGAAGAAGATATGTTGCTCAACCTAATACTTATGAAGAAGATCAATCTAAAAAGGTAAGCCATTTTTCAATTGATACTTTATGTAAAAAGATTGGAAATGGTGATTTAAGCAACTTAAATAAAGTTGATTTCAATAAGTTTACTAAAGAAGAAAAGAATAGGATAGAGGAAATAGTTTATGGAATGATGGTATAGTTCAAGTACACTCCTCTTGAACTAGATGGACAATTGCCAAAAGAACTGTCTAAAATTTTAGAAGACAGATGGCATTTTTGTTTGAAAATGGAGAAGGAGATGAGGGAATCGACCCTAGCAAGCATGTTGCCTGATTTGACTAAGGAACAAATAAAGAAAGTAGTCAAAAGGCATAATACTAGGTTTACACCTAAGTAAAGGGCATTCTTTATTTTCCAAAACAAGATGGAAGAAATTGTTTAAAGAACAATGAAATCATGGAAAAACTTGTACAAACAGATTGAAGATTTTCTTGAAGAGGAATACAAGGAAGAAGCAGCTACTCCACAAGAAGAGAGAAGAGAAGATAGTAGTAGAGAAGGGAGAAGAAGAAAAGAAAGAAGAAGAAAAGAAAGAAGAAGAAGAAGAGAAGGAAGAAGAAGAGAAGAAGGAAGAAGAAAAGAAAGATGGAGAGGAGGAAGAGACACAAGAACAAGATGTAATGGCAATAGCTGAGCAAGAGCAGCAACCAGACCAGAGTGTGCAAGACACACAATTGCCACCCTCTAGCCCTCCTCATGTACCCATCACACCTGCAGAAAATATAATTATAAAAGATGTTCCTGACACTTCTGGTCAGAACATCAACCCATTAACTACAGAAGACCTCAAAAGAATCCTTGACCAATCTACGCAGCAAGCAACATTGTAAACAGATCCAATATTGGTCAGTATGGATGAATTACAAAAACTAGTAGAAAGCATAGTTAGAGAAAAGGTGAATCCACAAGAACCACCTTCCATCATCTCTACAACTACTAGTGGTCAACTTCAAATGCCCACAGTTATTTCATTAGGCATAGTTGACACCTCAATATAGAAGTCTAGTGTAGCTATAGAAAAAGAAATAGAACAAATAGGATAGACTATTACATCTGATTCTACAACACAAACACAAGGTGCACTTCCTAAGATTACCATAATTGATCAAGGAAGTAGAGAGTAGGAGGAGAAAATAGAGGAAACTCCTAAAGAGCAAGAGGCAATACAAACATTGATAAATTTTCCTACCTCGGGAACTCCTTCACAATAGCCATTGCAAATATCTGCACTAGGATCTAGTACTACAAGAGTTGCAAAGGTACTTCACTATGGAGATCCTGAATTAGATGAGGAGATAGTCATACTAGGATATGACTCAAAAACAATAACCATTGATCAAATCAATGAGGTGCAGGAAGCACTGAATAGGAGAAAGAGATAAGAGATACTCAAGAGGGAGTATAAACAAAAGCAAACACTACATGAGATTAAGGACATCTTTATGGATGCCTTCAGTTTGTAGTCACCAAATGAGTCAAAGCATATCATAGAGCAATTATCAGATATTGTTGACTAGGTGACAAATGAAGACCAAGAGACAAATGCAAAACTTATAGAATGGTCTGAAAGAAAATTCCAAGGAAAAGTAAATGAGCAGGTATCAAGTCAAATTGTACTCTCCCAGGTTGAATTGGCAAAACTTATAGACAAAGTGAAAAAGGTACTTGAGAATATATTTTCATTGTACAAAAAGTTGTGTGATTTTTCATACTTCACACAAGAGACAAGCCAAAAGATACTAAGCTTGGAGAGAAATCTAAATATTTCAAGCATGCAACTACCAAACGATCCAACTCAAAGTGAGAAGCATTTTTCTCAAAAGCTTCACACTTAGAAAGAAATAGCCGTATTATCAACAGATGAGGCCAATATCAAGGAAAAACTGATACAGCTCTAGTCCTCCATTACCCCAAATTTGGAAATACTCCATAAGGAACAAGTCTATGTAGAAACTATTCTCAAGAAAGATCCCAATCTTTCTACTTCAGATGGACTTATTCATCTTGCTGCAAAGACTGCCATCTAGCACAAGTCATTGGAAATTGCTTTGAACAATTGGGATGCAGCTCTCAGGATGATTATGGAGGTAAACAACACATTTTTGGCAAAATATGGTCTTAACCCTTAAAATCCTTTGACATAAGTGTCAAAAAGGGGGAGATACATATCTTATTAACAAAGGGGGAGATACTACAAAGGGGGAGATATTATAAGATGAATGAGAGAATGGGGGAAATAAAACCAAGGAAACCAAGGGGAGCATGATATATAGATAATGGTACAAACAACAAACTCAGGGGGAGTTACAATAATTTTGAGGTATATTTATTGTAAGTTACACAAATTTTGATTAAAGGTTTTTAAAATCTCTGTATATACCAAGCAGATTAGTTAATGTACTCATAAGATCAGTTAAGTATTTTTGTCACTCATTTCAAAGGGGGAGATTGTTAACCTCATAATGGTTTTTGACACTTGAGTGCCAATACACTTAACCACTTTCTGTATTGAAGCCAAGTACACCATGTATGCTGAGCCACAACATGTGCCAAGTTAGGAAAGACTTCAGGTGCCGAGTGATCTTTAGGTGCCGAGTGAAGATCGGGTGCTAAGCAAAGTTCAAGTGCCGAATGACTTTAGGTGCTGAGCATGATACAAGTGATGAGTGATATTTAAGTGCCGAGTCACAGCTGATGCCGAGCAATACAAAAATGCAACAGGAGCTAAGTAAGCCAGTTTGTTATTAGTGTCGACCATCTAAAATCAGCAAGTGCCGAGTAACACAGAATGTACTTATGAGTTTGTAACTTCATTGATTCATATGTAAATCATTTTTATGGCTGAAATATGACAAATATTGAAGGATTAAATGATAAGATTGAATATTTTGTATTTCCTATGCAATTAACATGTAGCCAATTAGAAAAATGGAGAAGGCATGCAACTAATAAAAAAAGTGCAAGGAATGAGCAGGAAGCAAAGATTCAATATGGATCGTAGATCCATACCTAACCCTAAGTCTTTGAATGTCTTTATAAGGAAGACGAAATCTCATTAGAAAAAAAAGTGGATGTACAAGGGTGTGGAAGGAACACTATTTCAGAGTAAAGAGTATCAGATCTCAGAGGATCAAGATTAGAGAAAGCAGATCAAGTGCCTGTATTCAGCAAACGAAGGATTGCAAGCTATCAAGTTCATTGTACCTAATACTCTCTAGCAATTGTATTAGAATGAAAAATGCTATGGTGATAGGTTAGCTTAACAGCTATTTTGTAGATCCTTTAATAGGTGATTAAATCCTTTAACAAGGTGACACTTCATGTAAAGTGTTTGTAAAACCTTTAACCAGGTCACTATGGATACAGTGTAAAGCCTTTAACAGGGCAGACCATCAGAAGTGGTTAAATATTATTACTGCTGTGATTTTGTGGGTATCATCCCCACCCCAGTTTTACCTTCTTATTCCTGAAGGGTTTCTAGGTTACCAAAATCTCAAGTGTTATGTGGTGATGCTTATGTGTTTTTCATAACTGTCTGATATATTCATATGCATGCAATCTACTTTCAATTAAAAGGTTTTAATGGTTAAAAATACAGTACTTCTAATTCAATCCCCCCTCTCAGAAGCATTCTTCCTATTTGAATATTCCAACAAATATTCACTAATGTACACTATGGTCTGGTATACCATATATCCCTCTACCATAGAACCCTCAAGATGTGCTCTTTGTTGAACCAAGACCTTCATAAATTTCAAGTGCCTCTCAACCATCCACATTGACCTAGTTTGTATAGGTCCACACAATTCAATCTCCTCAACTTGATGTATGAGGTAGCATTCTTAAGCATTGAAAATAGTTGAAAATAGACACTTTTGCATTTCACACATAAGCTATAAAATTTTTTCTTCCAATATTTAATATCTTTTTTTATCAATTTATTCAGATTATAAGCACCTAAAAGAGATTCAACATATAAAAACATATAAATGAGATTTCTGATTAAAATATAAAATAAATTATATAAAATGTAAAAAAAATCATAAATATAATATATGTACAACAAATCTAAGAAATAACACTTCTAACTTCATGTATTTTTCAAGATCATATATAAATTGTTTAATACTGTTGTCAAACTAGTGTGGGAGGAATAGAGGTATGACACACTACAATCATTAAAAAATAAATTTTTCAATATATTATGAAATAATTCAACAGTTAGTACATACAATTCTACAAATATATTATAAATAGAGAACATGACTTACCTTGACAAAGGTATGCCAATCATGTGTTTTCAACTTTGGCCCAAAATCACTTTTCTTTGATACAAGACTACTTATATTTGCAGCAAATCCTATGGGAAATTTTGGTTTTTTATAACTTCTTTTAAAATATCACTTTGTTGCTCCATTAATATCCAAGGAAGGGCACTCATATTTATGCAGACTCCATTGCTATTTGATTCAATAAAATTTTTTAGTGCACAATTGGATTCATAAATGTCATTACAAATTTTGGCCATTTTTTTCTCTATTATGCTTTCCATCCAATATTTTCCATAGTGTCTCTGTTACATTCTTTCCAATATGAATAACATCAAATAAATGCATGATTGAGAGATTCTTGTAGTATGGTAACCTACTAAATTGAGTAGAATAAATTTTTATTCCTCTAGGAAGTTGGTCGTTGATGCCTTGACAACCTTCATGAGAATCAATTACATCATTACTAAATAAAAAACAATATCAAAATATAAATCTCAAATTTTGGACCACAAACTAGACATTACCTTGGTAATTTAATCAATCGTATTCCAACTTTCATAGACAAGGTGTCATTCTTTGTGTCCTTGATGTTGTCTCTTCTTTCCCATTAAAAGATGTTGTTCCGTAATTCAATACTTCTGATTATTGTAGAGAAAGTTCCTAAACTCATTGAACACATGCTTTCCTAAACTTTTTGAATGATGAGATTTCATATTTGGACCAAAAACTAGACATGCAAATTTTTCTTTTGTCTGAAGACCTAGAAAATCATGTATAATTATTATGTGCAACTTAAACATACAATAATAATATGTAAGCACTATAATAGACCAAAAATATGTGACCTTAACAATATAACATGCCACAAAAATGAGTTAGCCCACAGGCATCATGTATTGTCCATACAAGCATCGCATGGAATTGAAATTATCTTTGTCCTATTGATCTAGTGATGTCATACATAGTGACCTCATTCCATAACTTCAACAACTCATCAATAAGGGGCTCAATATACATGTTCATATCTTTAACTTGGTACTTACCTAGTGTAGACACCTAAAAATCTTTTAGAAAATAAAGTATTTTTATTTTCTGAAAAAAGTCCCTGATGACATCATCATTAATTAATTAATTTATTTATTTTTATGCCATTAAATCCCTTTATCTTAATTAAAAATATTCAATTAAGGAATCCCTCCCAAAAATGTTTAAATCTTATTTAAACATTATTTTCTTATTTATTAATTATTTAATTAATAAATCGACCAAAAATCCCAAAATAAATAATTTATTTATTTTTTCCCCAAAACTTGGCCAATTTTCTTAAGACCACTTACCTCTTCCAAAATCTTCTAATCCTTCTTTAATTTCGATTAAAGGCTAATCCCATCATTTCCTACCCCTAATCCCAACTCAAAATATTTAATTAAGATTAAATATTAATCCTCATGTTTATTAAAAATATTTTAATAAATATCTCCTCAACCCAAACCCTTGAAATAAATAAAACTTTATTTATTTCCTAAAAACCTTATTTATCCTCATCCTAGGAAGTTCTATACTCTTCTAGAAAGTCTTAATCCTTATCCAAAGCCTAGACTCTTCTAGAAGATGTCAATCCTTATCTTTGACCCTAATCCTAATCCCCCCCTAACCTTGTCACATTTCCTAAACATGGGTTAAGACTTGCTAACCCAAGCCAAAGCCAACAAATATCTCCTCCTTCACCCACCCTCATTAAATGCCATCCACTTGCCCATCTCTAACAAGCCTAATCTAATCTTAACCCAAGCCTAATCCAAGCCTTAATCATTTGCACATTCCTAAATCAAGCTTAAGACTTTCTTAATCCAACCCAAGTCAAAATATCTCAACTCTCTCACAAATATCCCAACCATAAAATTTTATGAAGCCCACAAAGCCATAAATGACTCTTACAAGCCCATTCATTGCTCTTACAAGTCATTATGAGGGTCTTTATGAGCTTTGAGCCTCCTTTGTTGACCCCTCAACCCTTCTTGCTCTAACCAATGACCCTGTGACATGTGTTACTCCCTAATTGGCTATAAGGAAGCACAATCCATGTGCTCTCCTCTCATTCAATCTAAACCTTCCATAAGCTTTCTCTCATCCTTGCATTCTAGCCCTTGATCCCTCAAGCCCTTTGCCTATTTAAGGAATCCTCTCCCAAGCCATTTTAACACAATCACCTATAGTAACAAAGTAATGCCATTTTGAACACCATTCACCCAAGCCAAAATCCATCAAGAACACCATTGAAGCCTTTGGAGAATCGAGCATACATCCTATCTAATTAGACAAAGCTACTCAACAAGAGAGCTTCTCATTGAGAGATCCCATTAATAGCTCATATTCTCAATTGAAAACTCATCTTAGTCTATCTTGAAGTTACGTTTATTTAGTTTTGTGAATACTTTTGATTTGATATTTAGTGTTTTTTGCATTACTAATCCTCGTATACACCTAGTAATTGAATGAACAGAAACATTACATAATTATTATGACAATTTTGATGGACTATTTATAAATTAATTTAGATAAGTATTAAATGAAAAGATACTTGGTAAAATCATTGAAAACATTATGTTCTCCCTCTTTATGGACATCCAGGGAGGAATGCTATTGTTAATAACAAAAACAGGCCACATTGATTAAACAAATCTCATATATCCAAATGGATTGACATTGTCTACTGCTAATGCAAGCTTGAGATTATGAAGTTCTTCTTTAAAGTGTGGTCATGTTCTTTCTATCTCTTTAAATACAAAAGCATCTAAATAAATTCACATTATGTCATTTTGACTTCTATTACATGCATGGTAATCCATAAATTGTGCCAAGCTAGTATACTTGAATAATCGTTCAAAATGTGGAATAAAGGGAATGTACCAAAGAACCTTATGAGGTACCTTTTTTGTTATTTGATCTAACCGATATCTACTAATATGACAATCAGGGCATTCTATTGCAAATTTATGTTGTTTATGATATAGAATGTGATAATTTGGACATGCATGCATTGTTTGATACTTCATTCCAATTTGATTCATAATGGCAGATAATTCTCTATATAAATAAGGCAAAATATTTGATGGTGGTAACAAAAAATCAACTATAAACCTACAAAAAGTATGAATTGTTAATATAATGAATAGTAATGGTATGCTAACATTGAAGATGACAAAAATGACATACCTTAGCATACACAACATTGCTACATTAGATAAACCATTAAAAAACTTCAAGTTTACCAACAATGTTATATAAGAGAGAAGAGTTGTTTTAGAGCCTTGATATAGGGGCTTATATGCCTTCTTAAGTATAGGTATATCAAGACCATCTTCATCATCATTATCAGATGTGCTAGTACGATAATTGTGAGCATCTTCATCAGCTATGCCAATACCATCTTTTTCAATCATGTCCTCTGGCACATTATTATCTTCTTCCATGGGAGTGTTTTTCTCATTTTGACATTCACACCTCCATGTTCCTCCAGTTGGAAATCCACATTCACCAATAGACAAAAATCGTGGCCCCCTTCGACATGACCATGTTGCCTACAATGACTCTAGGTTGTTGTGATTATAATTCTTTGATTCTTTAAGCTCTTACACTTTTTGCAAGTAAAATCACAATTATGAACTTTTCTTTGGAAATGAGACCACAATCTAGAAATTATCTCATTATTTTGTTCTAGGTTCATATTGCCAGGCATGGTCTTTCTTCATAGGAAAATATATTTGTAAAATTATTGGACATGTTGTACTTAATATTTATATCTGTACATATGGTTTTGAAAGAAAAATTTGGTGTAATTATGTTGGAAATATTATTGAAAATATCATTGCAAGAAGGAGATTGTTGCAAAGAAGGAAGATGATTGATAAATTATGTTTTCAATCATTGTTTTGTCATTGATGTCAAATCTACTATTTGTTGGAATGACAATTGCTTATAAGATCCAAATACTATCAGTTAGTTGATTGATGAAGATGATTCAATCAACAAGATGTAACAAATGTACCTAAGGGAAAGGTTGAGTTATGGTTTTGTAATGAAGTGCAAGGATCAGCTAAGACAGTGGTAAAATGATGTATTGATAATATACTTGAAGATATAGAGGCTGGCCACACTTAGAAACACTGGAGGAATAAGTTGAAACAAGGTTGACTGCAAAGCTTAACTAAGTTCATTAGTAAGTACTGAGCAAACTAGTTAGAGTTAAGAAAATTATTAGTTGGTGCCAAGAAAATGAAAAATCTAGTGTATGCCAAGTGATATAGAAGGAGCCAAGCGTGTTTAGGTGTCGAGCAAAGTAACAGGTGCTAAGCATCAGAAAAACTTAGTGGATGCTGAGTGAATCCATAATAGGTGTCGAGCATCAGTAAAATGTAGTTGATGCTAAGTAACATAGTATGTGCTGAGCACCATAATTTCAATAGTGCTGAGCTACTACATTATTAGAAAAGTCAAATATTTTTCAAATTTGAGCTAACAAAGTTGTTACCTTGAATTTTGTGAACTAGTTGGAGGATAAGGATGATGAGCTAGAGGCACAAGAATTTATGTAAACCATTTTTGAGTGAATTCAAGAGGATTCTTCATGATGTTTCTAGAAGGAACAAGATGTGGGTTAGATTTAATGAATCCTACCTAATCCATTCAAATTAAGATTAAAGGAAGGAAGAATTGAGTGGGAAAAACAATTCTAGACTTCTATTTAAGGAGTCACAGACCAAGAAACAAGAGTTGTTAGTGTGCCAAATTGCGAAGTGGTTGAAGGGTGTCAAGGACAAGGAAGAATAGAGCACAGAGACTCTGCTTTGATAAGTGGTAAAAAAGGAGATTGCACTAGTATATCGAGCATGGAGACTCAAGGAGACAAAGATTGAAAGGAGGACAAGTTGTCAGAGCTAAAGAGACTGAAAGCTAGGCAAATGTTGTGAGCTAAAAAAAGATTTAAAATCTACAAGATAAGTTGTGAATTGTAATTAGGTCAAAACCCCTTATTGTTGCTCTCTAGAAATTGTATTAGTTAGGGTAAAATCCTATGGACTTAGGTTGGTTTAACAACCATTTGTAAATCCTTTAACGGGGTGGCATTCCAAGTGAATATTCTAAAGTCCTCTAACCAGGCTCACTTCTAACAAAATGGTTAAATCCTTTAACCAGGTCACATTTAACAATGTGTTGTAGCCTTTAACAAGGCAGGCCTTTCATAGGGCATCACTTCAGAAGAGTGAGAATTGAGTAGCATGTTACTGGTGGTTTTTCCCAAATTGAGTTTCCACATAAATCACTATGTTATGTGTGTATTCTTCATGTGCTATGCTTGCATGTTGATTTATAGTAACTTGCTAAGTAGGAAAAGTTTAAGCTTGGATGAATGAACAGTTTGATGGATCACTTGATTTGATGAAAAAGTTTTAATTGGACATTTGGACCTTGAATAACTAATTCACCCCCCCTCTCAGTTATTCTAAATCATTTCTAACAAATTAATGTGTATATTTGCAAAAATATTGGACATTTTTAACTTAATGTTTATATCTAAACATATGGTTTTGAAATAAAAATTTGGTCTAATTAATGTGTATATCTACAAAAATAATTGACATGTTGTACTTAATGTTTATATTTGCACATATGGTTTTGAAAGAAAAATTTGGTCACCTTCTTAAATTCAATCATATTATAATCAATGAAAAGTTGTCCTCTTACAGTGCTCTTTGTTAATATCTTCCTTTGTGTCACTTCATTCTTAATTCTTCTTGAAGATGTAAATTCTTAAAGATGTTTTATTTTACTGGTTTCTGAACTTCATCACTAAAACACCTCATTCTTGGTTTTTGAGTATTTTGGTGTTCAATAATGGAAAACATGTTTGTTTCATCTTATACATACATTTACTACCATTTCTAAGGGTTTGGGATCAAATGGTGTCCATTAGGACAAAAAGTGCAAAAAGTTGTCATATTTGACAAGAAATTACAAATATGCAATTTCAGAAAAGTTGTCAAAAATGTCTTTTTGGCCTCTCAACATTCATAATCATGAAAATTTGGTTTGAACCAATTGGATGAAGGTATTCAAGACTCATTGTGTCCATTTCATAACTGATCATCAAGTTGTACAAAAGAATCAACATTTTATGAAGGGAAAAACCTATTTTTTGGAGCAAATTTGTTTTGTATGGCTTTGTATGGATTGATACAGAGAGATGATGCATATGTGAAGTTTTATGCATATGTTACCTTTCATTTTCAATTGATTTGGTTGAATTTGATTGAGTTTCAAGGTAGTTATAGCAAATTTATTGGCTATGGGTTTGAAACCCTCATTTCAAGGGTTTGAAGCCAAGAAATGGCCATAACTTGTAATTTCACCATTAGAAATTGATGCCCTTTCATGAAATGCAAGTAGGTAGGATGCATTTTGAGACTTCAAAGGCTCAAGATAGGAAAATCCCATTAGCCACTTCAAACTTGATGCCCTAGGCTAAATATGACTATGTAGTTAGCCTTAGTATGCACTATTTGAGAAAGTAATTAGCAAGGGAAGATTGTGGGTTAGATTTTTCTAGATGGAACAGTTCATTCTTGGTCCATAGGAGGTCACCAAACCAATAGCTCAACTTTATGCACCTAATGGAGCCAATTCTAGCAAGCCCTAGCCTAATTTCTAACCTATTAAATAAAATCTAGAAAATCCTATAATTGGAAGTAATTATAGTTTGGTCTGTAGTAAGAGTTGTCAAAACAACTCATATTTTGAGAGTTGTTCCCTATAAAATAGGATTTAAAAAGTCCTATAAATATTTTAAACAAAATGTGTGTGTGTGTGTGTGTGTGTGTGTGAGAGAGAGAGAGAGAGAGAGAGAGAGAGAGAGAGAGAGAGAGAGAGAGAGAGAGAGAGAGAGAGAGAGAGAGAGATTATCTTGTGTATAATGATTTTTGAAAATTTATGTTTGGTTCTTTCTAAATTTCTATTAAGAAGATGAGCCTTAGAGATTATTGTCTATTAGTGAAATTTCTTTTTTGGCTTGCTCTTAAAGTAGTTGTTTTTTATCCCAAGCTCTCTTTTTCCAAAACTATTTGGCAACCTCAAAGTAGTTGTATTTGATCCCAAGCTCTCTTTTTCTAGAACTTTTCAACAACCTTAAAGTGAACATTCAAAATAGTGAAGCAGGAGGTATGATTTCTATGTATGCTATGTATTGAAAAAGAATATAAGCTATTGATCATCACTATTTTGATTGGAGAGTGCAAGGCTTGTTGCTTAGCACAAATGATACTTCTCATTCTGAAATGTAGATCCTAAATAAGAATTGGCATAAATGATAAGACAAAGTGAGAAGAAAACAAGACATGACACTCTAAGCCAACCTTATTGGAAAGTAGGCTAAGAAGTAAAATTGAATAGAGTATCTCATGCTCCAAGTAATAGGTGTTGCTTTTTATCTAAGCTAAGTACTTGAATTAAAACCTTAGCTAGGTTATTCAGAGAATGTAATAACAATGGAAAAGAGAAACAACATTTAAAGCCTCAAATAGAAGCACAACCCTAAAAAATAAACATAGTATGCCACAGTTCTTTCATTTTTGAAATGAGAACTAAACAATAAGATGGTATACAAATTACAATATTTCATAATTTCTTTTCTTTATCCATAAATGCTTATAAGATAATGCAAATACTATCCCATACTTCTCATTCATCTCTCTACTTCTAGCATCACTATGAATATGATATAATTCTATGTATTCAACTTCTTCAATTGAAAGAGTCTTAAAGAAAATTCAATTTAAGAAGAATCATAGTTAGAATTATAAGAGTTAGAGTCATGAAAACATTAACTACTCGCTTGACATAGATTCTTCATATAATCATGATGAGCTAAATATTAGAAAAGCTTTGAATCAAGCATGATCAAGTGTCAAAATGATACAAACTTCACAAAAAATCAAATTTTGGGCCAATCATATCCTTAACATAATATTGGAAATAGCATATCAATGCCCATCAAATTCAAACATGGTCTGCTATTATCTGCTATATTGTTTTTCAAATCTTCTACATACTTTCATTTTGTAGTTGTTTCTAGTTGACCTTTTCTTGTATATGCAGTTGTTTTTTCTAATGAAACAAGCATTAATATTAAAAATGCTTTTCAAAAATACAAATATATCTCTTAAAAAGGTGAGTAAAGCTAGGTGAGTCACTGTCATCTAGTTTTCACCTAAAGTAATTTATAAAACATTCAATTTAGAATATGATCTTGGGGCTTTATTTACCTCGCATCAATATCTTCAAGAATATTTTTTTGAAAAATTCTTCTTTATACATACTACAATTGTCTATGGATAGCCATAAAAAAAATCAAGTATATTGACAGGTAGAGTGGAAGAACCTAGAGAAAACCAATGATCCATGAGTCAAAGAGAAATGAGGTGTAGTGGTGATTAAGATGATGAATGAGAAATATGAACAAAAAACTGAGCTTGTGGGGATTATTATGAATAGGCTCACCAAAGTCTAAAGGGAGAAGAGGAGAAATTTACATTGAGGTTTAGTAGGAAAAGGCAATGGAGGAGAAGTATTTGAATTAGTATAATTGCCATTTATTAGTAAGGTAAATAATGATACTTTCATGAAGAACATATTTGAAATAAGTTGAGGAAAATGCATTAAAATATGTGCAAGGGAAAGCTAGAGCTAACTTCTATGTAAAAAAAACATAATCCTAAAAAAAAATCCCGCATTGTAGACCACTCATATCTAAAGAACACTATTTCCTTCAAAAATATCTCTTGAGGTCAACCTTTAGATAGATCAAAATTTGATCAAATTTGAGCATAGAAGGTATAGAAGCAATTGTATGAGATGAAACCCACCTTTACGAAATCCTAACAACCTTTATTAAATTGGTGTTTGGTCTTGTTCTCGATCAACTGAATCAATAGCTTCAACTGCTAGTAATAAAACTACTAGATATGGCCCATTGTTTCTATAGACACTTGGAACTGAATATGCATATGGCTCATGTAATTGGTTGCAAAAGATATGCATTGACAAAATCAAATATGATTCGAGTGTTGCTAACCAGTTGGCAACAACTACTCTACTATGAGGGAAATTACCAACATGGATATCTCTAATATATTTATTTAAACAATTGAGATTGTTTCACAATCATCTTAGCTATTTAGGGGTTATTTTAGCAAATGCTAGTATTATTTTTCCAGTCACCAAAGTTTGATTTTTGTCGTGTTATCTTTGTTTTATGCATTTATCTACGAAGGAAAGAGTTATTGTTTAATCATATGTATATCATTAATTTATTAATTTATATAGTTATTCATTTAGTTAAATAAGATTTTCTTATTTATTCAACTATTGTTAATTATTTATTTTCAGTAAATAAAATTTTATTTTCAGTAAATAAAATTTTATTTTTCATTTCATTAACTAATTTATTTAAAGAATCTTTCATATATGATTATGATATAATCATGTAGATGATTATAGTATAATCCACACATGAATGAATAGTTCCCATCATTGTTCATGACACTCAAGTGACTTCATTTTTGCCAAGATATTATCATGGATAAGTAAACTCAAAATAATCTCAATGCCCACTCTCTAGCAATCTATAATCACAAATGTGGACAATAAAATCACTTTCTATTATTTCAATTTTGAGTTTCATACCTCTTAAAAAGTTTGAAGTGTTTTAGGTGCCTCTTCAAGCAATCCTTGAGACTCAATAGCTTCCTTGTACACGTGTATCTTTAAAGTCTACTACACCAAAATTGCATGTCCTGACCGCTACTCCACAAGCAACAATCTACATAAAGAAGAGATCAATCTCATTCATTATTAAACACAAATCATAATATCACAAATATATAGGCGTATTAAAGAGCACAAGAAAATTATATTTCTTGTAATACTTTTTCCATTAAACATAGATGAAATCTTTTTGAACTTTGAGCTTCTCATACATTGCAAGATAAATTTCTTTGAATGCCTCCTCAAACAACAATGCCATCATTGAAGGGGCACTACACTACTGAAGTAGAGCAGTGAGGGTTCCCTAAAATTATATGGGGTACTACTTGTGCATCTTGTGGTAGAAAAGTTGTGCATTGAAAATCCAAATCTCACTATCTTGATGATGTGCAACCTGCATCTGCTCGTGGCTTAAAACTTCACACACATGTAAGCCTTTTTTTAATTATACACAAATACTATAAACAAAATGTCTATGGAAAGGATCACAATCCAATCATATAATAATTTTCAATGCATTGAAAGAAGAAGCTGAAACAAATCCATTGGAGGCACCTAACCATATATAGGAGAGTAGTTGCGGGTAATGAGTAGAGAGGAGGTGAAAGTGAATATGGTTGGTCCATATGGAAGAATGTCATTGAGGTGCCTTAAATGCTCCATTAAAACCTAACCAGAGAAATGTTGCTCGATGTCTCATGCATTCATTTAGAGTGTCATTCACTTGCATTAAAATCTCAAATCCTAATCACCAAAAGATTTGATGATCTTGCTAGGAACAATCATTTAGAGTGTCATTCACTTGCACTTGAAATCTTGCAACTTATAACCTATAGTTGAAATGGCATGGGGTCGATGAATTACTCAAGAAATGAGCTCAATCCCTCCTCCCACACCCACAAGTGATTAGCTCATAGTGAAAATCAACCCTCTTGCACACTTTTATCCTCTCTTTTTTAATTATAATCCATTTTGGTCAAAATTTATACCAAAAAAAGTCATGTTGGTTGAATTTTTTACCAACTTGGGATCTTAACAAAAAATTAAAATAAAATATGGAAAATGGCATAAGGTCAAAAATTAAGGAAAAAAATTAACACCAAATCTACTAGTGTCAAGCCCCCACAATACACCAACATCTATTTACCACTATGGTTACATATGAGATGATCAATTTAGACACTAACCTTATGTTATCATAGCATGATTTAAATATCAATTAGATTGATAGAGCATTATGTGATGCTATGATAACTAATTTTTTATAAATTATAATTATACTTACATGTATTTGATTTTAAATACATACCTAAAGACATACATATTCTTGATTCAATATAACTTAAATATGTGTACATGTACATGTGCTATAGAGCCGTAGTGATAGTATGTTACATTTTGGTGATCTTCAAACATCTATAGATCCCAAACAACATGACTCAAAGGTATCTAATTTATATAAATTTTATATATGTGTAATGTATGTAATTTTATAACTCTATAAAAAAAATTTGTTTGACAAATGTATGTATGTATTTCTTTCATTTGACATAGAGTTTATATGCACATCATAGAGCTTTCTGGGGTGATGGATGAGGATGGGGATGCAATTTATTGACATACATATATGTAGTGCTTGTCTTATTTTAGATGTGCATTTTATTGACTAGAATTGTGTTATTTTGGATTTTGGTATAGACACATTTTATGTATTATTTTGGATACATTTGATATGGAGGTCCATGCTTTATATGTTATTTGGATACATTTGATATGGAGACATTCTTGGAAATAAAAATGGGAAAGTAAAATCTGAGAGGGTGGCGGGGGGAGGGAGGGGGGGGGGGGGGGGGGTGTGAATCAATACTTCAAAAATTTAACCATAAAACATTCACCACACATCCATCTCATAATTTAGCATGCAAATTGAAATAGCTAACTACACATGTTCATCCATAGCATGAAACAAATAACACATAACACAATAAGTTTGTTACCCAAAAACCCTCCAATGAGAAGGTAAAACTGGGGTGGGGATGACACCCACAAATCTTCACTACTACAGTTGTAGAGTGTATCCAATTAAGGTTACAATTGTTCGATCATAAACTATGATCTACCATGTGAAAGGTCTACCTTGTAAAAGGCTTACAAAGACTATTAAATCTTACCCTATTAAATGATTTCAAACCCTGCTAAAAGTGTGCCTTGGTAGAGGACTTAAACTTGCTATAAAATAAGCACTCAATTAAGATATATACACAAGTCTATTAAGACTACTCTATTAGGAGATTTTCTTTGCATCACTTGCTAGAATGATTTAACACCATGATCATTTAATTATCACTCTACTACTAGATAAAAAATCTTCTCTTTCCAAGTATATCCTTGATCCTCTTGATCATACATATCTCCTCTGTCCTTTGACTACTCTGCTCTATTCTCTCTAACTGATTCTGCAATTCATATCTCTACCATAAACTCCATATTCACCATGAATGCTCTCTTTATGCTCTTAGCATTTTTCCTTCTCCTCTCATACACCCATGCAAACTCCATATGGTTTTCCCTCCTTAAGAAGACTTAGGTGAGCTAGGGTTAGGTAGGAATCAGTGACTATGATTCATCCACTTTTTTGCTTAATACATTCCTTTTTATGATTAGTTGCATGTACTACATAGGGATTCTCAATATACCTTTGTATATATCTTCTAGAATCATAAAACAATGCTTAAGTCGGCCCAAAAATGGTTTATATAGGAGTTTTTGCCATTACAAACAATGATGCCAAAAACTATTTTCTCGACACTTGAAAGCTCTAATGCTTGACATTCACTATATTCTTAATGTTGTCACTCAGCTCCTGAATGACTTAGCATCCACTGTTTTACTCAACATCTAAATCACTCTGCATATATGACTTGTTCAGTACTTGAGTGACTTGGCACATATCATCTGCTTGGAAAATATTGGTTCTTGATATACACTATGTATATTGCTTGACATATACTAATCACTCAACACATACTGAGTTCTATTAACTAATGACTTAAGTGTTTTTTCATTGCCTTGTCAAAACTAATTAGAGATCAACAATCTCCCCCTTTGACATGAGTGGAAAAACACTTTGTCATGCATATACAACCTAACTATGAGCATAACTCAAATAATATGTATACATTACTTGGCTCTCATATAAAATTACAAATTTTTCAAAACCGATGACATAGTTGTTGTACCTTATTGCACCAAAATTTCATAACTCCCCGTAAGTTGATATTTCCTTTCTATAACTAAATTTTGTACTCTTGTTTAGTAAGTGTGTGATCTTTTTTGTTCCTTGTTTTTGCATGAGTACTCCCCCTAACTCAAAACTATATTATGCATTTGTCAATTTTCTTTCTCATTCCCCTTTCTTCAAAAACTTTATAATCCCCACTTTTTGACACTTATGTCGGTTGGGTGGTACACTAATAGTGTGTTTATCCAAAAAAAATTTGTGGATCTCCATGATTATTTTCAATGCTGAATCCCAATTATTACATGTTACCTATAGAGAATGATATTGAACATCTAGTTGGGCAGCAAGGTCAACTAGGCCATCATGTGTTGAAAGTTGATTATCTTTCTTCATAAATGTTTCAATGAAGGCTAGTTCCTTATGTAATACTTCTATGTGTGGGGTTAACATTGACTAGATACTAATCAAGGTAGCCCTTATGTTTGCATCATGGGTTTGGAGTGTGGCTAGCTTACCTTGAGTAGATAGTAGTCTCTGAAAATGAGATTGACTTTGACCAAGAGATAGTTTCAATGTTGTCCTTGTGAGCCATAGATCTCCTTGTAGCTAGTCAACAACCCTTTATACTTCTTGTGTGAATAAATTCACATCACAAAAATTTGCATAAAGTGAAAAAATATTATCCAACACCTTTTTCACATCCTCCATTTTGGTTGCTAAGTCAACCTATTTTAGTGCAATAGCACTAGAAATATTTTCAAGAACTTTAGAGTGAAACTTTTTCTCAGACCATTCTAGAAGTTTAACATTGTAATCGAGGTCTTCATCCCCGATCTTATCAAATATGTTGACTAGTTGCTCACTGATTGGTTGTTCCTCACTCAGCTTTGGAAGACTGAATGAATCAATAAATATATCTTTGATGTCATGAAGCACTTGCCTTTTCTTATGCTCTCATCTAAGAAACTCTTGTCATTTCTTCCTTTCAAGAACTTCTAGTAGAATGTTCATTTTTTCTATGGTGATTGTTGCAGGATCAAACTTTGGTAGTTGAATCACCTCATCTAAGTTTACATCTCCATAATATGTACCTTCTTCATAGTTAGATGTACTAGGACTAGGCCTTGATATTTGTAAGGGTGTAACATTTATACTTGACCGTTGAAGAGTTTGATTTGTAGGAAGTGATATAAAAACTAGTAGAGTAACCAAGGTCTATATAGCAATTTTTTCCTTAGCCTTAGTAGTCAAAACTGACTCTTTAGTCCTATCCTTCTCCTTCTCTTTGCTATCATTTTCACCTTGATTTTTTGAGATAAGTACAGAGCTGGCTTCCTGACACATGTGGATTTCTATCCTCCCCTTCTCAATAGTTAATACTACTTGTATTGAAGGATTTGGCACTAATGTGCTGATATCTAGTGTCACTACATCCTTCAACTGATATACCATAGTGGGCAATGCAATTTGTGTATCAGTTGTGACACTTGCTTGTTCTTTGTCTTCTGTAGATTAAGGGGGGAAATTAGATGTTTCTTGTGATTTCTCTCCTGCAGATGCCAATTCTACCTCAATCTCATCTACTCTCACTAATATAGGATAGTTGCATAATTTAGCTATAGTGGTGGAGTCAATCAAAAATTTCTTCATGTCTTCATCTGTCAAGGGATTGATATTCTGAGCAGAGTTGTTAGGAACATTTTAAGATTAAACCGTAGACAGAAATAAAAATTACATGCAAATATAACCAATATCAAAAAAATAATAGATCACACAGAAAAGAACACAAGACACCAAGATTTAACATGGTTCACCCAAACCCTGGGCTACGTCCACCAAATAACAAATTCAATATTTTTATGATCCAGTGATTACAACCTGATTACAATCTGTAATCCCTTACAGCTCAATACTGCTGCAAGAACCAATTTTCACATCACCTTATGAAACAATCCCTAACCCTAAGCCCTTTTATACAAGTATTTTAGCACTTTAGGGTTATAATTAATAATTATATGTTGGCCCAAAATCCTGATAAAATAGGGCCCAAATTTTTTTTTGGGGTGATGTTAAGAGCCCCAAAGAATTTTTGAGGTATGTATAGTACTTTCATGATCAATCACTACAAACTAACAATCTCCCACTTGGGGACTGATTAGGATCCACACTAAATAATAGAACATCCTAAATTTGTATTGAGTCTTGGTGACTCACTTGGTCTACATATAAGGGACTAACACTCGACACTTGTACCTCTGGTACATTCTAATCATCTTGCTACTTGTCATCAACTATGGCCTCCACTACTTCTATTGTTCCAATACCTCCCACATGACCATCCTTGGCTTGGACTTCTTGTCCTTGGTCATCTTTCTTATATCCAACTTCCTTAGGAACTTGATCACTTGGCTTTTCTATTGTCAACCCATAGACGACTTTTCATATCTGCGTGCTCTGTTTGACAACCTCTTGAATTTTATTTTGAAAAATATTAAAAGCTCTATATTTGGGGGAAAATTGCCCCTTGAATTTATTCATAGATTTTGTCTTCATTTCCTTATCCAAAGTAGACATTACTCTGGCAAGTGTAGTTTCCCTAATTTGTCTTTCTCTTGTCAAACTATATTTCCATTTCTACTCAACTCGGTCATATAGACTCTTTGGTAGTCAGTTGGCAATATCTATAGGTATGGTCTTAAATGTAGCCATCATTGCAGTTATTGATTCTTCTACCTTATTCTAATCAATCTTTCCTAGCTTATCAAATACAACATCTGTAAAACTAGACAAATATATATTATTCTTAACATTTTCACACAAGTTGTCTATATCTGATGAGGGATTGTGGCTTACCACCTAGAATTGATTGATGTCATCTAATTTTGTCCTCTCCTCATTTTACTTAACTACTAGAGTATGTTTTCTCCTTGCATATGTCTTCTTTACAAGTTGGCTCATCTCTACTAAGGCAATAGTCTTCTTTCATTTTGGTTTGTCTGCCTCCTTACTTGCTTGGTCACTATCCTCGTGCTAGACCTAGTAGCAGGTACTGCTGGATTTTATTGTGGAAGTTTCAGAAGCTTCTTCTTGGGTTTCTCCACTTCAAGCTCCTTTTCTTTCCTCTTCTTCTTTTCAGTTGGCTTAGGTGTTTCCTCGACTTCTTCTTCCTTGACACCTTCAATATTCTCTTCTTGATCTTCTCCTTGGCCTAAAGTGAGTCTTGATGAGGCTTTAACTTGATGTTCTTCTTCATAACTTTCATCTTTTTCTTCTTCTTCCTCTCCCCCTTCACCAAATCTCTAATAAATCTTCTTCACAAGCTTTTTTTCTTTCTAATCACATTAATTGTTTTCAAATAAATATTGATTCTTGATTTGGCTTCCTCATAGTTTCCAAATGAGGTGGTACTCTTATCAACTTCCTCTGCTAGCAAAATTGTACTAGTTGTAGATGCCTCATCCACATTGACTTCATAAATCAAGGGCTTTAACCATCTAACTCTAGGTATGGCTACCTACAGATATGTGAAATTTGCATCAACTAGAAATCAAACATCATTGTAGTATTGTTCAACTAGTGATACCAGAATCCTTAGCCTTTGTTTCATACACTTCTTGAAGTCTTCAAAGTAGCTTGTCATTACTGTGTCAAAATTGTCTCCAAGTTGCTCAATTAGATTTGCAATCTGTAATGTCACTGGCATGTTGGCCTTCCATTGACCAAAAGTTGGAAAACTATTTTTCACATAGAAGAATATGTAGACAAGTAGTGAACTAAGTTTACATTGTGCACTCTTTGTCTTTCTTATAGCCTCCAATTTTTCTAATAATTGCTAAAGTTACAACTTGGCATGATGATAAGTGTGATCTTTGTTCACTATCTTGTATCTCAAATCCATAACCATGCATGATACATTGTTCAATTAGCTTAATTGAAAGAACTTGTGAGCAATTACTCTTACTACAAAGTCAATTAAGGGATATGAAATTGTGTCTATGGACATCCCCCTTTTATTCCATATTTCCCATGTATTCCTCTCAATTACCTCCATTGCATCACTTCGCATAGTTTTAATTCTATCTAGGGTTGGATACCCTGATACTTGGTGGATGATCCTTTTGGTGATCTTAATGGGTCCATTTTCCAACCAAATGAAATTTTTATGAATAAAACTCAAAACAATGTGTATCTAATCATTCTTAAAAACTTTAGGAAAATTTAGGGCATGATTTAACCCTTTCCGTTCAACAATCTTGTACTCTTCCCTCAAAACTTCATTATCACATAATTTTCTATATGCATCTCTTATTTCCATATCTCCTACTTCTCCTATCTTTCCAATGTAGCAGCATTTGACATCTTGTATCATCAAAACTTTTGGTGGTATTATCGATAGCACACAAGACGAGTCTCCCTTATATGCTATATCAGGAATAGCTTAGAAGGGTGGTTTTTCTAACTTCATTACTAATTAGTTTCATATTAAAAACTTCTTTTCCTTCCTTCTTAGCATTTACATAAGAGCTAGATGCAATTTTATGTAACTAGGGTTCATCAAAATTCAAACAATGAAACTCAGCACTAGTGATATACCTTTTGAATATGAAAAATGATAATGAGTAGCAGTTGAGTCTAGTTTGCAAACACTTGAATCTTTCTCCTTAGTTCACCTTATGCTCTTCGTGCTCTCTTTAATCTTTAACGAATGTAAATGAGTCAAAAATTGACTATATAACCTTTGGTATTCGATAATAAATGCTTAATATTTATACAACTATAAGCTCAACTATTATAGGATTTCTAGTCACTTAGCTTATACATGATTTCTACTACTCTCAGCAACCATAGTGAGCTTGACCATTGCTACCATGATTCCATCACTTGACAACAATTGTGAAACCTTCCATGCTCGATAATAACATGAAAACTAACACGACTATAGATTTCTTCTAGGTTCTAACAAATACATTGAATTTTAATTTATGCATATATAATATTTTTAGAACTTAGATTCTTGTAACTAATGTAAAATGTGTCAATGAAATATTAGTCCCACACATACCTTTTGATTACTTAGTTGGGGGTGATGTGATCACCTGATTCATTAGATGAAGTGACCTCATGTGAACTTGATGTGTTGCAATCTTCATTCTTCTTCCATGTATTATTAATTTGCACTTTGACCTCCTCAACATTATCCTTTTCTTTTCCTTTATTGTTTCCATTACTCGACACTAGTGATCTAGTCAGACAATTTTTGCTAATATGACCAGTCTTCAAACAACTAAAGCATGTAGTCTCACTCAACCATCTATCGTAGTTGCCTCTAAAATGTGTTCTAATGCAATTCTTAGGAAAATGTCCATATTCTTGACAATAGTGACAACTATACCTTGTGTTTAATCCCAATGATCAAATTTTCCATTTTGTTGTACCTTTGTCTACTTGTTTGTTGTCCAATTGACATTAGATCTGCATTCATATGCTTTATGTCTATACTTCTGACAATTGTGGCAATATCCGTTAAATCCCTCTGTGCTTAAGGTCTTGGTCCTGCATTCATGTGCTTGGTGTCCTTGCTTGTTGCACTTATGATAATAACCATTGAATTTTTGTTTGGGGTTTTGATTTACATTATTGCTCCTACAAACATTTGTTGCATGACCTAACTTTCCATACTTATGATAAGTGGATTTGTAGTTCTTAGCTTTGTTGTTTTTTTGTTCACTACATTTAGATGATTCTCCTTCCTCAATACTTGTGTATCCTAATCCAATACTATCATTGTTAGATCTAGGAAATCTCAACAGTACCTCAAAGTATTAGATGGCTTCATTGGGTTTATTGAAAATTTCAATAAATTCCTTTTCTTTTCTCAGTTCATTTCTCAATTGTTCATTTTGTAACTTCAGGGTTGTGATCTCAATGTCCTTTCATTTAATTCATGATTTGTAATCATTAATTGATTCATTATATCTAGTTGCATGTGAGCAATCTTATTTACCTCTGATGTCTTCTCTTCTATTCTGTTGGCCAGTGTTCTTTTGTCATCTTCAATCATGACTTTGTCTTCCTTAGCTTAATTTTTTTGTTCGATCACCTCACATAGAAATACTAATTGGACTTCTTGTTCTATCTTAAGATTTTTGACCTCTTCAGTTAGGGAAACATTCTTTTCTGTAAGATCTACAATTGTTGCATCAAATTCACTTGAGTTCCCATTCTCAAATAGTCTAGTAGTGTTAGAATGTGGTGACTGATCAAGGAAGTATTGTACATACTCCATAATTCCTCAATTTTTTTGGAGGGCTATTTTATCAACAATTTATGGCTAACATGTTGTAACTAATTTTAACCCTAAGGCAACAAAAATACTTTTATAAAAAGGCTTAGGGTTAGGTATTGTTTCATTATGGGTGATGTGAAAATTACTTCTTGCGATGGTATTGAGTTGTAAGGGATTATGGATTGTAATTAGGTTGTAATCACTGAATCATAATAATATTGGACTTGGTGTTTGGTGGACGTTGTATATGAGCAATGTTAGTATGCTAATAGAAACCAAATTTAAATAAAGCTTCTACAAACTAAACAAAATTCATAAACTTCAAGATAGACTAAGATGAGCTCTCAATTGAGAATATGAGCCATTAATGGGCTCTCTCAATGAGAATCTCTCTTGTTGAGTAGCTTTGTCTAAATAGATAGGATGTATGCTCAAGCTTTATGCTTCAAAAAGGGCTTCAAATGGAGTTGGAATTCGGGTGTGAGTGTATGGTTTTGATGTAAAATGGTTTCTTAAAATGGCATTATGACTTTACTTCATGGATTGTGTTAAAATGGCTTGGGAGAGAATTCCTTAAATAGGAAAAGGGATTGAGGGATCAAGGGCTAGGATGCAAGGATGGGGAAAAGCTCATGGAGGGCTCAGATTGCATGAGAGGAGAGCACATGGATTGTGCTTCCTTACAGCCAATCAAGGAGTGACACACATCACAGGGTGAGAGGATGGAGGAAAGGGGAAGGATGAGTCAACAAAGGAGGCTCAAGGGATAAAATCTTCTTAAAGACCCTCATAATGGCTTGTAAGAGCAATAAAAGGGCTTGGAAGAGTCATTTATGGCCTAGTGGGCTTCATAAAGTTTTATGGTTGGGATATTTTGAAGGAGATGAGAAGAATTTTGACTTGGGCTTGATTAGGAAGGTTTTAAGCTTGCTTAGGATTGTGCAAATGATTAGAGGATGGATTAGGATGGTTTAAGATTAGCTTAGGGATAGGCAAGTGGATGGCATTTAATGAGGGTGGGTGAAGGAGGAGATATTTGTTAACTTTGGCTTGGGTTAGTAAGTTCTAACCCATGTTTAGGGAATGTGACAAGGTTAGGAGGGGATTAGGATTAGGTTTAAAGACATCTTCTAGAAGAGTCTAGACTTTGGATGAGGATAAAGACTTTCTAGCATAGTCTAGAACTTCCTAGGATGAGGATGAAGACTTTATAGAAGAGTCTAGAACTTCTTAGGATGAGGATAAATTAGATTTTTAGGAAATAAATAAAGTTTTATTTATTTCAAGGGTTTGGGTTGAGGAGATATTTATTAAATTTTTTTTAATAAACATGAGGATTAATATTTAATCTTAATTAAATATTTTGAGTTAGGATTAGGGGTGGGAAATGATGGGATTAGCCTTTAATCAAAATTAAAGAAGGATTAGGAGATTTTGGAAGAGGTTAGTGGTCTTAAGGAAATTGGCCAAGTTTTGGGCAAATTATTTTTTAAAATTTATTTTAAGTTTTTTGGTCAATTTATTAATTAAATAATTAATAAATAAGAAAATAATGTTTAAATAAGATTTAAACATTTTTGGGAGGGATTCCTAATTAAATATTTTTAATTAAGATAAAGGGATTTAATGGCATAAAAATAAATTAATTAATTAAATAATTAATTAATTAATAAATGATGATGTCATTAGGGACTTTTTTTCAGAAAATAAAAATATTATTTTCTAAAGGATTTTTAGGTGTCTACATTTTGCCCCTCTTTGATGTGATGCCGCAAGTGGCATGACATCAAAGATAAGAAAATAAGATGCCCCAAGGCTAGAGCAGAAGAGGAGAGAATGGACTGCAAGATGCCTCCTCAAGAAGGCGGCGGGGAGAGAAAGCGAGGCTCGACGACTTCTTGAAAAGTACAAGAATTTGAGATGAGCAAGAAGACTTAGATTGGCTTAAGAGAAGAGGTTTAGTTAGCTCAAACTCTCACTATGGGAGAATGATAAAGGGAGAATCAGAGGCACAAGAGGAAGCAAGCTTAAGATCTCAGGGATTGCAGAGGATGAAGGAGCGGAGTGCTATAAAAGGAATCCAAGATGGGGAGATGGATGAGGGGATTAAAAAGCTGATGAATAGGATTTCAAAGAGTCAGATTGGTGGAAGATGGGTTTCGGAGATCCCTAGGACTAGGATTGTGGATCTCGAAAGATGAGGCTTGGTGGATTGATTTGGAATGGTGGATCCCTAAAGCTAAAGGTGAGGAGTGATTCAAAGAGATACTGATGCATAAGCTGGGGTAGGAGAGACAGATGCTGGATATGGATGGGGGATAATGGAGATGAAGGAAAACCATTGAAGCTTTTTGAGCGGGGGGATACTTCAAAGAGAAGTACCACCATGTAGTTGAGCACTAGATTTGCTATAGGACTATTGGTTAATTGCCAAGGTTACCAAGAACATCAAGGCCTTTTCACCAACTGTCCAGAGGACTGACCGACTGACTCAAAACAAACACGCAAGGATTGCCCTAGCATCACACATGAATCTTGAAAGAATCAGAGTGGAACTGACACTGGGTAACCCACAAGCAGAAAAGAAAAACAAACAAAAGACTTGATCATGACTTTATGCCCAGATTGCCCCATTCGTAGTATACCATGATATGGAAGATCGTGGCAACTTTGAGGAGGGAACAAAAAGATTGTTTGGAAAAGATACCGCAAGACCCAAAAGGGAAGATTCCAAATTGAAAGAAAGTGAAAATCCAAAAGAGAACTGTTTGCCAACGAGATGGGCAGGACAAGGTACTAACGGACCAAGATCAGACATGAGGAAAGCTATATCTTGCAAGGATCTATCGAAGAGCACCTAAGCTGATGAATCTAGATGAGTGATGCGTCTGGCAAGCTGAACTAAGAAGGATAACACTTTGGTGATAGGAGATCTAGCTAAAGGATGCATTGGAATAGCTAACGAAGATGTGCGATGTGTGCAAGATGCTGATCAAGGAGGAACTGACACAAAAGCTAGATAGATACAATGGTACTAAGCTAAAGAGGATGTACAAGCTGACAGACCAAGATATTTACAAGCTAAAGCTGACCAAGATAGTTACAAACAGGAAAAAGCTTAGGATGATAGGATAATGGGATGGTTCGATGTTGTACAAGATGTGAAAGCTAAGGGTGGGGTGATAGCGAAAGATATGGATTTGGTAGGATGCATCCAATGATGATGAGAGATTTTGTGACCAAGGATAGCTAGAGGAGCAGGATGAGATGGCTGGATAGGATGGTAGATAGCTAGGATTATGATGGATATAAAGAGATGACATTGGGTTTGCATGAGGATATCCTAGAGCTAAATACCAATGACAAGGGAGGATGGACAAGACAAGATCTCCAAGGAATATAGTGCCCCCAATCAGAAGATAACATGTGGAAGGAGGTCTTATGATGGATGTGATAGGATTGAAGCTAGGATGGAAAAAGATAAAGGGGCTAGGGAGATGGATGATAGCTGGGATGGTTGGCTGAAGCTGCAGGAGATAAGTGGATGGTGTGAGATGGAAGATGGAGGGTGGAGGATAGGTGGATAGATTGGAAGATGGAGTTGGATGTCAAGAGATAACCAAAAGCATGAGGGTGATAGGCTAAGCTGGGGATGGCGGGACTACGCATGACGCTTGTTTGCCAAGTTTTCATCATGGTACTTGTCCAAGGCGCTTGAATTGCCAAGTTTTCACCAGTGGACACTTTTTTTTTTTTTTTTTTTTGACTTTTTGACTTTTGACTTAGCTGGAATGATTTTGGCTTTCTTCAGCTATTTTGTCTTTTTTGGGATTTTCCACTGGCTATTGGAATGTTCAATTTTGTTCCTAGCTGTTGGTACACTAGATGTGTGATTTATGCAATAGATTGGATTAGATGGGATTGATGGTAGGAGATGGAGGGATGAAAAGGTTGGAAAGGAGCATGAGATGGGGATGCTTGCAAGAGCAACATTGGCACATGTTGGGACGGGTGTGAAAAGAGCAGATGGGGAATAGATGGTAGACGGGGGCTTGATGGAGGATTTGTGGAAGCGCGCTTGGGGATATCAGCACCCAAGATGGAGTTAGGAGATGGGGGACATGAGTCACTAGATGGGGGATTAGCAATGGTGGATGCCATTATGCATTGGGTTTCAAATTTTTTCTTTTGGATCCACATGGTTTTGGATTTTCTTTTCATAGGCTTTTGCATTATTTTGCATTCTTTGATTTGATTTTTCCTTTTTGGAGTATGTCTTTTTGAATAGACATATGATTGCCTAGGATGTGGATTTTTAGCTTTATGCATTTTGAAGTTGGCATTTACATTGTTGTGGTAAGCTTTGGGAAGATGGTTAGGAGAAGCTTTGTGAGATGGAGAGGATATGGGAGAGTGTGTAGGGGGATGATGATGGATGATGTGCCTCGATATGTGCCTTTGCTGATCTTGCATAGGAATGGAGAACATAGGATTTGAATGATGGCTGATAGGAGGATGGTAGATTTTGGGACATAGGGACCCAAAATGGATTTAGTGGATGAAGGGGGGATATGGTAGGTTGTTTTAGGTTGCAAAGATGGTGGAGGGTGGATGTTATAAGATTTATTGAAGGAGTGATGGGAGGCTGGCATGGGGAGTTTGGAGATAGGCTTGGTTTTGGGGTGTGGTGTACCAACACCTTTAGATGGTGAGCCTTTGGATACATATCCAAGACCATGAAATCCTAGATTTTTTTGTGCAATAATAGGCTTTCTAATTCCCTGCTCTTGTGGTCCTAAACCTTGACCTTGATAATGCCATCAATTGAGCATTTGAACTAGCTGAGGATACTTTTTGCTTGCAAAAAATGGTGGAAGTGCTTTATAATATGTACTGCAATAGGGAGATACTATTCTTAATTCTTCTGCTTAGAGGAGGCCACTATGGATGAATGTAAGTGAACCAAGAGGGTATATTATAGATGGTGAAATAGCTTGGATAGGTGGTAAGATGGAAGCATGAAGTGGAGGAGATGGTAGGATAGGATCTTGATTTAGCTGATGGGATGAAAAGATATCTTGCAGTAGAGGAGGTATGGCTTGAGGTTTTGGAGATGGAGGGGATAGTGACTGCACTATGGATGGAAGACATGGTACGATGATATCTTCATTTATGCTTTTGGGGATGTCAACATGCTTTTGGGCAGGATCTTGATAGGATTGGTTTGGAGTGGATGGTGCGATAGGAGGTGAAGGGATGGACTCTTTAAAGGAAGCAGATGGATAGATGGGAGATTCAGTAGTGGAGATGAGTGAGTAGAAGATGGATGCATAAGGGTCATTATGGGAGATTTGGGAAATGTTTGGAGGTGATGTGGATAAGATTTGGAGGGTTTTGACAGATGGTGGGATTTTGGTGCTTGCGGGAAGTGGAAGGATTTTAAGCAATTTGATGGATGGTATGGGGATGATAGCTATGGGAGATGGAGGTGATATTATAGATGGGGAAGCTTCATTACTGACTACTTCACATGGTTGGATTAGATGACATGGCTTATCGACTGCTAGAGGCAACTTTTCTTGTATTTCCTCTAGGATATTCCTTGGAGACTCATGTGTCAGAGGTGGAGGTGGATTGACAGGAATAGCTAGTGTGATGGGGGTGGAAGATTGGAAGCTTGGTTGATTGGGTGATGGAGGAGAAGCTGGGATATCATATGGCATGACTAGATAGTTTGGAAGAATGCATGGATTTTGTGGGATGCTTGGGGGAATGTTTCTAAGGCTTTCAATATACCCGTCATAGTCAACAAGATTTTCATCATCATTGGAATAGGAGGTGGCGGGAGCAAGGACAATACGACCGAACACATCATGATAGGTTTGGGATTTCATGTTTTGATGATGATTTGGATGGGGATGGGGTCTTGAATATGGATGAACATAGAAGCTCATGATTGGATTTGGATTAAGTGCAAATTTTGGATTGGCTGATGAAGGATTTCCTAGGGAGAGTCAAAGCTGTATGACAGAGCTAAGGAGGATTGGCTGGAGATTTTTGGCTTTCCTGTGGATGGAAGACTTCAAGGGCATGCTGTCAAAAAGTGAGAGTTTTGCTTTCCTATGCACTAGATTGGTGGAGATTGTGTCAACTTAAGGATAGACTAATGATCCTATGGGCATGACACGAGATTGACCACTTATGGATCCCAACCTTTAGCTCAAGGTGATGAGGGATAACAAGTGACAAAGCTAGATTACCCTAGACAAAGCTCTGTCAAAGGGATAACCTTGGTGAGGCTAGTGGATTGGTCGGATTGATTGGATAGCAACTTCTAGCAGAATGAAAACAACTCTCTAAAGGCTTGGGTGTGATTTTGGATTGGGTTGCTAGCTGGCTGGGGGGGATGATTTGGAGAGGCTTTGGATTTGGGATTTTTCTAAAGCAAGGAACTAGATAGATTCAGTTGCAGCGGGGGATCTTGGATGATTTTTTGATGAGGCAGTGACTACGCTAAGTATGCCTTGAGCTGGAAAATTTTTGCTTTTTTGGGATTTTGACCAAAGTTGGAAAACATTCATTCAAAAGCTATGAACAAACAAGCAAAATTTTTTTTGGAGCAAGCACGTGAAACACACCAACATCCTAGGAACCTTTCTACAAGGATGAAATTTGTTATAGCTAGGGAGTCCTCAATACAAGCAAGGTACGTGAGGCCCAAATCTGTAGATGAAACCAAAAAGATGTCACACAGCCGAGAGGAGCGGTAACCCACTTCTCCTCTTTCACTTCTCAAGGGTATAAAGTTCCTTGAGACTTAGCCCAAGTGACAAAATCTTGATTCCAAGAGAGGTGTCTTTGGATTCACCTCTCAATTTTTATACTCTGCCAGAACGTTGGAGTTGAGGTTGTCCCAAGGGGTGATGAAATCCCCAAGCAGGCCTCCTAAAAAGTGTAAAACAAGACCACATACATGATCTTGGGCTTTAAAAGACACACATTTATTCCAATTGATGATTTAGATTTTGTAAGCTATGATTGAAGACACTTGTGATTATGGCATACACTATTCATTCCAATTTGACAGCATCGTCAGCATAATGAAAGTCAAGAGATCGTCAACATAAGAAATGCGAGCGTCATTGAAAATGCATCCAAACCATGCAATGCTCATTGATTGTTAGGCATTCAAGATTGAGTGTGAGTTTGTTTTAAGCCCAAAACAAAGATGTGTGAAACTCGATTGCCAAGCGCACACCTGGAGGCCCTCCACGTCAAGATTTGTCCAATTTTTATGCCCAAATGAAGTGTAAGCGAGATTAATGCACATTCAAAGAATTTTCTAACTTAGAAAAACCACTAAAGACCCAAGTGAGTGGAGTTTGATCTTTGTGGAGAACTTAACACCCTCTTAGGTAGACCCATCCCCATAGATGGCGCTGAGATTGCAACCAATGGTTAAATTGATGGGTGATTAAAGAGGGTGAGTCCAACTACAAACTTACTCAAAGCGTCTTTATTAGTTTTTATAATTTAGAAGATTTCAAAAATGTGGATTCTTTTTATGCCCCAAAAGATGATTATTTGATCTATGGCATTCAAGATTGGATTTGTTGTTTTAATCATGCATTCATAAAAAAAACAAACTTGATTTTAATCCATGGCACTCAAGAGTGATTTTAGCAACATGCATGCAAAGACAAGTGATTAAACATTCAAGTTTTTTCCTTTGAGCATTCAAGATTGAGATTTTGTGTGTTTTTTTAAGAACTTTGAAGTGCTTTGTTTTAACCTTAGATCATTCAAGATTGTTTTGGACTCAAAAGTGAAAATGACTCTTTGAACTTTGGTCTTCATTCAAGATTTTGTATTCTAGTTTGCATATTTTAAGCCCAAAAATGATATTCCTAGATTGTTTTGATGCATGAAAAACCTAAGAAACATTCAAGATTTTGCAACAAGACATTTGTTTGGAACAAATAACAAAGCTTTTAGGAAAATTTTTGGCAACCATTTAGGACTCTTAGTTTTCATGAAATTTTTAAAAGAACTTTAAAATATTTGCAAATGAGGTTCATTTTATCCTTGATTGATGCTTTGAGTTTGATTTAGATTTTAGTGTGCACTTAGTGTTGATTTTGAACCTTTTGAAATGGAAACTTGAAGTTCTTTTTAAATTTCCAAAAATTAAGTGTTCCTAACTTTGCATGAATGCATCTAAAACCTTGATGTTGCAAGGATGCAAATGATTGGATTGGTTTAGTTTCACTTGTTAAAAGATTTTTTCTTTTTTGCAATTTTTTAATTTTTAATGGATTTAAGTATGATTTGGGGGTTCATTTTAAGCACTAAAAAGAAGTGTGTATGATTTTGCTTCCTTAAAAAAAAAAATGGCCAAGATCTCCCACAAGAAGAAGAAGAAGAAGTAGATGGAATAAGCAGAATATAGACAAGAAGAGGAAGAAGAATTCCAAGTGCTTTGTCCACCTATAAGCTTGAAAAATCTGCAAATACTATGAGATAGACTATGAGTTCTTTTGTCTTCTTCATGCTCATGTGGACCTACAAAACCAATTTATACAATCCTACCAATCACAAAAACAAGCAAAATCAGCCAAAATTAGCAAATAACATACAAAACTTGACTAAAAAAGCTAATGAAGATGACCCATGCAGAGTCCCACCGGGGGTGCCAAAATGTATATGAGCAATGTTAGTATGCTAATAGAAACCAAATTTAAATAAAGCTTCTACAAACTAAACAAAATTCATAAATTTCAAGATAGACTAAGATGAGCTCTCAATTGAGAATATGAGTCATTAATGGGCTCTCTCAATGAGAAGCTCTCTTGTTGAGTAGCTTTGTCTAAATAGATAGGATGTATGCTCAAGCTTTATGCTTCAAAAAGGGCTTCAAATGGAGTTGGAATTCGGGTGTGAGTGTATGGTTTTGATGTAAAATGGCTTCTTAAAATGGCATTATGACTTTACTTCATGGATTGTGTTAAAATGGCTTGGGAGAGGATTCCTTAAATAGGCAAAGGGCTTGAGGGATCAAGGGCTAGGATGCAAGGATGGGGAAAAGCTCATGGAGGGCTCAGATTGCATGAGAGGAGAGCACATGGATTGTGCTTCCTTACAGCCAATCAGGGAGTGACACATGTCACAGGGTGAGAGGATGGATAAAAGGGGAAGGATGAGTCAACAAAGGAGGCTCAAGGGATAAAATCTTCTTAAAGACCCTCATAATGGCTTGTAAGAGCAATAGAAGGGCTTGGAAGAGTCATTTATGGCCTAGTGGGCTTCATAAAGTTTTATGGTTGGGATATTTTGAAGGAGATGAGAGGAATTTTGACTTGGGCTTGATTATGAAGGTTTTAAGCTTGCTTAGGATTGTGAAAATGATTAGAGGATGGATTAGGATGGTTTAGGATTAGCTTAGGGATAGGCAAGTGGATGGCATTTAATGAGGCTGGGTGAAGGAGGAGATATTTGTTAACTTTGGCTTGGGTTAGTAAGTTCTAACCCATGTTTAGGGAATGTGACAAGGTTAGGAGGGGATTAGGATTAGGTTTAAAGACATCTTCTAGAAGAGTCTAGACTTTGGATGAGGATAAAGACTTTCTAGAATAGTCTAGAACTTCCTAGGATGAGGATGAAGACTTTCTAGAAGAGTCTAGAACTTCTTAGGATGAGGATAAATTAGATTTTTAGGAAATAAATAAAGTTTTATTTATTTCAAGGGTTTGGGTTGAGGAGATATTTATTAAAACTTTTTTAATAAACATGAGGATTGATATTTAATCTTAATTAAATATTTTGAGTTGGGATTAGGGGTAGAAAATGATGAGATTAGCCTTTAATCAAAATTAAAGAAGGATTAGGAGATTTTGGAAGAGGTTAGTGGTCTTAAGGAAATTGGCCAAGTTTTGGGCAAAAAATAAATTTTTTATTTATTTTGGGTTTTTTGGTCAATTTATTAATTAAATAATTAATAAATAAGGAAATAATGTTTAAATAAGATTTACACATTTTTGGGAGGGATTCCTAAATTCAATATTTTAAATTAAGACAAAGGGATTTAATGGCATAAAAATAAATAAATTAATTAATTAATTAATTGATGATGATGTCATCAGGGACTTTTTTTCAGAAAATAAAAATATTATTTTCTAAAGGATTTTTAGGTGTCTACAGACGTAGCCCAGGGATTGGGTGAACCAAATTAAATCTTGGTGTCTTACATTCTCTTCTGTGTGATCTATTATTTTTTAATATTGTTTATATTTGCATGTAATTGTTATTTCTATCTGAGGTTTAATCTTAACAAGTAGTTTCTTCCTATTGGTAATGAGTGTCATTTTTCTCAATAGTTATCTCTTTCTTTCTCCTCAATGAATGTTCTACTTCATCTCTTGCTTCCATAAGTTGGTATAGGGCAAGCTAGATTTTAATCTTCTAGTTCTCAATAGTCTTTCCCAACTCTTAGATTTCCATCTTCAAGATCTTTCCTCAAAGCTATAAAGCTTTCCTTTCTAGAGAGTAAGGCTCTACTACCAATTGTTGGAAATAAAAATGGGAAAGTAAACTTTGAGAGGGGGAGTGCGTGGGTGAATTAGTACTTCAAAAATTTAACCATAAAACATTCACTACACATCCATCTCATAATTTAGTATGTAAACTAAAATAGATAACTACACATGTTCATCCTTAACATGAAACAAATAACACAATAAGTTTTTTAACCAAAAACCCTCTAATGAGAAGGTAAAACTAGGGTAGGGATGACACCCACAGATCTTCACTATTGCAGTTGTAAAGTGTATCCAATTAAGGTTACAATTGTTTGATCATAAACTATGATCTACCTTGGGAAAGGTCTGACCTATTAAAGGCCTACAAAGACTATTAAATCTTACTCTATTAAATGATTTCAACACCCTTATAAAAGTGTGCCTTGTTAGAGGACTTAAAATTGCAATAAAATAAGCACTCGATTAAGAGATTTACACAAGCCTATTAAGACTACTCTATTAGGATATTTTCTATACATTACTTGTTATAATTATTCGTCACCATGATCCTTTAGTTAGAACTCTACTGCTAGATATTAGATCTTCTCTTTTCAAGTATATCTTTGATCCTCTTGATCAGATACGTTTCCTTTTTCCTTTAACTACTATGCTTTGTTCTATCTAACTAATTTTGCAATTCATATCTCTACCATAAACTCTATAGTCACCATGAATTCTCTCTCTCTCTCTCTTTACTCTTCACATTCATCCTTCTCCTCTCATATGCACATGAAAACTCTATAGGGTTTTCCCCCTTAAGAAGACTTAGGTGAGCTAGGGTTAGGTAGGAATCAATGATTGTGATTCATCCATTTTGTCACTTAATACATTTTGTTTTCTAATTGGTTTTGTGTACTACATGGGGATCCACAATATACCTTCATATATCTTTTAGAATATAAAACAATACTTAAGTTGGAAAAAAATGTTTCACATAGGAGTTTGTGCCATTACAAACAACTATGCCAAAAATTATTTACTTGACACTTGAAAGCTCTAATGCTCAACATTCACTATGTCCTTAATGTTGTCACTCAGCTCTTGAATGACTCAGTATCCATTATTTTACTTAACATCTGAATCACTCATCATATATGACTTGTTCGACACTTGAGTGACTTGACACATGTCATCTAATCAACACATACTAGTGCTCAACATAAACTATGTATATTGCTTGGCATATACTACTTATATGACACATACTGAGTTTTGTTAAGTAATGACTTAAGTTTTTTGTCACTATCTTGTCAAAACAAAAATGAGATCAACAATGGGATTTTGTTGTATCTAATGACCACAAGCCTAAGGTGCCTATATGGGTGGAGTATTGGATTTCTTTAGAATAACTGAGAGGGGGGTGAATTAGTTATCCAAGGTCCAGATGTACAAATAAAAAATTTCACTGCTTAGTAGACCCATATCCATAAAACCTTATCATGCATGCATCCATTAGATCATATCATAATTAAACTTTGTAGGTTATTGTCCTAGGTCAAAATAACTTTGAATAAATGTAAACATGAAACAACATAAGAACATTCACAAAATTTGACACAAGGATTTTACATGGAAAGCCAATTTGGGAAAAACCATCAATAACATGCTTGATGCCCTATGAAAGGCCAAACCTATTAAAGGTTGCAATACACACTGTTAAATGTGATCTGGTTAAAGGATTTCAATCATCCTATTAGGAGTGAGCCTTATTAGAGGACTTTAAACCATTCCATTATAATGTAACTCAGTTAAAGGATTTACAAATGACTATTAGGTCAACCTTAACCTAAAGGATTTACCCTAGACTAATACAATGATTAGAAAGTAATAGTAAGGCTTGATCTGATAACAAATTACAACTCATTGTAGATTATAGATCTATGTTTCAGTTCTCCATTCTTCTTGGCATTTACACACTTAAGCTTTGATAGCTTGTTCATCCTTCAAGCATTAATACTCTTAAGCTTTCTTTCTTTGCATGCCAATAACAATCACTTCTATTCATCCACTGAATGAAGAAATACCCTAGACTCCTTGTCTTACTTAGGTTCTTGCACATGACAACCTTTTCTTTTGACTAGCTATACCTATAAATAGAGAATTAAGATCTTTTGTTGCTTAACCATAATTGTCCATTTTAGGGTTAGGTAGGATTAGGTAGGATGCAATGAATCTACACACTTTTCCATTTGGTTCCTCTAGAAACTTCTTCTACAATCTTTCTTGAATTTACCTCAAAATGGTTTACGTTGAATTATGTGCCACCAGATCATCATAGTTATCTTCCACACACTTCACACAATTCAAGAAAACAAAATAGATAGCTTAGATTTGTCAAATCTTTTATTTAACACTATTTGTTATCACTCAACAACTATATTGTTCTATCACTTGGCCAACACTAGTTCACTCGATAAATTCTAAAGTTTACTGGTGCTCAATGCCAACTAAACTTTACTCAACATATACTAAAAATCACTTAGCTTGCATTGTTTTTCATCTTTTCTTGGCATCTCTTCATTTTCACTCAGCTTCTACTAATTTCTACTTAGCTTGCAATGCCAACTCGACAAGGCTTGGCATACACTTTTCTTACTTGAACTTTTTCCAATCTTCACTTGAGTAATCTTTCATTTCAGACTCTAAGTAGATAAATAATACAATATAGTATCAATATCCTAATTGGTCTTAGTGCTTCTTTTACATACCAAATAACTCAACATTTCTCTAGGTGCTATTGTTATCTCCTCTTTTCAAATACTCTTCATCAATCAACTAAATGATAGCTTTTAGACTAAAAAGCAACTGTCTCACTAGTAGGTAGCAAGTTTGACATCATTGACAAAATAATGATTGTTCCATTATAGGTTCTTCACTTCAAAACAATCTTATATCAACAATTCATATGTTTTTTTTGAGACATTTTATATGCTATTTTGGAGACATTTCATATGAGCACATTATTATCCATAGACATTTCATTATATACACATATAGATACATGTTATTTCATAGATCCATGTAATGTTCATGTTGAATGTATATATGTTTTCAATATTCATATTGTTATTAATGTCATGTACATGTTATTGATCCTGATGTTCATATTTTCATTAAAGCACATATGCTAGTCAAATCATATCACATGTCTTAAGGTAATATATTTGGGGGATGTATTAATCTAACTTTAATGAACTATAAATGACTTGTCTTAAGGGGAGGTCCTAAAAGATAAATATAAAAACATAAAGAATACACTAAAGAATAAATTAGAGCATTTAACCATTAAAGAATACATAAGAATGTAGATTAAAGCATAAATAACATCTTCAAACAAATCAAAGCATTCAATCATCAAGTAAAGTACATAAGAACATATAAAGAATACATTAGAGCATTTAATCACTACATAATGCATATAAGCATGTGTACATAAAAAATATAAACTAAAGCATAACTAACATCTTGAAACACATATATACATTGAACCATCTAATGCACACACCAAACATATAATCATATCTACCAAGTACATGACTTTAGAGGATATCTTAAGGGGAGGTCCTAAGAGGATGTCTTAAGGGGATACATAAGAATAACATAAAGACATAGATCAAAGCACAAATAACATCTTGAAGCATAAATTTAACATAAAACCATTGAATCAACAAAATATAAATAACAACACACATAATTTAGTGTATCCAAGATCTAAGATCCAATGTATACATTTATAAAACATATATCCAAAATCCAATGTACATTAAATATGAAAGTATGAGAGCTACATGAAAAAAAGTTTAGCTTCTGGAGCTCCACAAACATTGTATTGTTATGATCCTCTCTATTTTTTATTATCTCTTGAAGTTTTTCATGTTCTTCAATAGAAAATTTTCACGTTTGATTTTCGTGACACCGTCTTCTTCATATTGCCACAAATTTTAACTTTGTCGCTATAACATGGTTCCTGTAATATAAAATTTTCTCTCCAAGCATGTGTTCAATAAATTCAATACCACTTTTAGTTGCCCTTTTTTGTTGATAATATGTTCCTTCAATGACAACTGAACCAATTGGATATAATTGTTCATTAGCATATACAGTTCCTCCTAGCAACTTGTGTTTTTGCTTTTGTTGCATCTTAGAAGATAATAATCTACATTTTCTACATTATTTGCTAAGGCAAGGATAGTAAAAATATCTCCCACATATAAATAAAAATAGAAGTAAAATTTTTGAAATCAAAAATTAAATATATAAATTGATCTTTTAGTGAATTTATACACATATAAATATGCACAAACCTACAGTAAATAAATCAGAAATGTGCTCATAATTAGCTGAATATACAGGATCATGAATGTCAATTTCAATGTCAGTATCTCTAAAAGAAAGCTATTTGACTATCAACTTTAAATTCTAATGTGAAACATATGCATTTGCAATATTTTCATATTCACACATTGAATTTTCTTAATGCAGTCATCACAAAAACATGATGTCTTTCTTACTTTAATCACTAAAGGTTTGTGGTGTCCTGTAGCCATCACTTGATGTAAACTTCTAATACCAGGAATTGTTTGATAATTGTAAGGATTAGATCAATCTATATCTATTACATATATGAAAAAATAATTGTCATGTTTCAAAATAAGTATAATTAAAAACTTAAATGTGAAGAATACATTAAATATATATAAATTACCTTTCACATGCCAAAAATAATGCTTATTGTGTTCGGTATCTCTACTATCAAAATGAACTTTGAACCATTCAACAATTTGATTCACATTCTCTATCCTATTACCTATATGTGTAACATGCATGTATATATGAAAGTTAGATCATAATTTTAAACTTAACTTGAAAATGTCTAGATCTAAGAAGATATATAAGTATTGAATAGACTAAAAACATATATACCTGCAAATTCATGTTGTCAAAATGCACTCTTTATACATGTTCTTGCTCCATCATGCTCCCCTTTCCCATGTCCAATTTTAAATAAGTTCCACAAAATTCTAACGTTGCTTCTAGCATGTTGCGTGGCTAACTAATCAAATAGTTTTGCAGATTTAAATTTTCCTGTGAACATGAAATGAGATTTAAAACATTTATATATCAAATTGAAATAATTTAAATATGTGTACACATACATATAAGTTAAATAAATATGTACGCGCATCTACACTAAGCTGCGCAACCATCAGTTCAAATCGAGTGTTCTGAAACATTTATTCCATGATTTTTAAGGTCTTCAGAGAACATTGCAAAATAATAGATCACATAATTCTTATCATGAATTCTATCATTAATGATATAGAAATGAACCTCCTTGATGATAATGCACTCATTTTGGTCCAAAATTTCCATCTCATCCACCTCAAATTGTGCATGTCTATAGGTCACTTGCACAAATATTGCAACTTGATCAGAATGATAATATTGACCTTGAAGCTCTATTTGACGTGAAAATGTATATGTAACATCGCTTCTACTAGAGTTAGAAAAACTCACAAAAATTAAAGTTAGGATCTAAATTATAACAAATATTAGTATACTTTCCTACCCTCTAGCCTAAACCCAAACCTTAAAAATATCTCTAGATTGGGTTTCTTAACCGTTATTTATTCAACCGTCTTTTCTAGAGTGCACCCCTTAAGGCTCACATATGCATATGTTGACACCATCAAAATTTTCTTTCCATTATATTTCTTCAGGCATGATGATCATATGGAGATAGAATATCTTACATACCGACATTATAGAGGTCATATCCCTTTAGGTAACGTTTAGCCAAATGGGCATTTCATCCATCTCTGATACCAACACTATATGTCCATCTCTATTGTGTCAGCCAAATGGGTAGTTATACCCATCTATGACATTGACATTGAGGCTTTGTGATATACTTCATTGTATCAACCAAATGGGAGGTTATGCCTATCTCTGATATTGCCACTATAGAAATTATGATCAAATCTTCTCCCCATAAGAGGTTTCATTGATCAAGCAACCTTTAATGAACATTAAGTTTATTTATTAATCTAAAAAGGGACTATCTTGATCTTAAACCATTAACCATTAAGTTGTGTGTTATCTGTTTTGAATTCCACCTTTACACACGCGCGCGCGCGCACACACACACACATGAAATTCATTGAGGGGTCGACTGAGGATAGAGCCACATGGACCAAGCAAAGAGGAAGGTAAGAATGGTTATATGACAAGTATGATTCATTAATATAATTTTTTTCACAAACATAACTAAACAAATATAACCCACAAACATACCATTCTTACCCTCCTCTTTGCTTGGTCCATGTGGCTCTATCCTCAGTCGACCCCTAAATGAATTATCCCTTCTATATTATCTCAACTCTATATTTACTTTCTAAAATTATTCATTTTCTAATTATAAGGAAATGATAAAATGTACTTTTTTGTTTCTTATTTAGCAAGAGTCACAACCTTTTGTAATATAAATCCTTTGAAAAGTCACAATACTTCATAGTTATAATCCTTTTGAAAAGTCATAGTACTTCATATGTAAAATAATTTGGAAAACTCCCAATACTTTTTTATATTTACAATATCTTTGAAGAGTCACAACTATTCATAATTATGATGCTTTCGAAGGTTCATATCCTTTTAATATCATTGATATCTTTTGAGAAAGTCACTTCCCTATCTTCTTCATAGTACTTTCCTCTTCCAATTTTCCTTTTTGAACTCCTACTTCTCCTCTTCTTTTTTTCCCCTCTAAAATAAACTCTCTTCTCTTTTATATCTTAATTTTAAGCAGCCATGTCTATTTGTTAAATATCTCTCAACTTTTCATTAGATTTAGTTAATTAATATTATTCTATGTTATATTATTTATTTACTTACTTGTTTGTGTTAATTATTAATTATTATTAAATTCTATTTAGAAAGTTAACACACTTTCTACAATATAATCTCTTGCATTTAATTTTAGTTGTTTATTTATTCATTGTAATTTTATTATTATTTTATTTAAAATACTAAATATTATTTCATTGATAATATAGATTAAAAAAATATTTCTTATTTCTTATTTTTATATTTTAGTATTATTTTTAATTTAACTTTATTATCATTATTTATTTAACAACATTGTATTATCTAATTATTATTAAAATTCTATCTTAAAATGAGGATATGACAGTATAGTTCTCAGAGAAATCTACAACTAAAAGAATACAACTAGGTGGAAAAATAATTTTTTGAATCACAAAACTATTTAGCTTGCCATCATGCACCATGACAATGTAGGATATGTGGATATATCAATGCACAAAATTTGTTCATAAACTCATTGTACCGCAATTCACTCTCCTTAAATACATTTTTTTTGGATTCGTTTCATGTCTTAGTTTGGTATGTCTCATATTCATATCTCATCCATGAAACTGGTATTGATTCATTAATATTCTCAAATTGTAGTGGAAATTTATATAAATCTCCATAATCTTCCCATTGCTTTTTGATATATTGTACTTTTAACTCATTTGAATCTTTAAATTTATCACATAATATAGACTTCACCAATTATTGTATACTACTAGGGATGACAAAATTTGGATTAAGTACTGCCATAACATTTTTATATGATTACAAGTGAAGACCAAATTCAACATGATTTTGATAACATCAAGTTTCACATATCTAATTTATATGTACAAAGGAAGGACGCAGGCTCTCAAACATTCTCTGACTTATTTTTACATTTGAAAATTCTTGCTTGAATGTTTGAAATAGTTCAGTTTGTGTTATATCTATAAAATGTTTTGTATGTTCAATTTTTGCCCTTGTCTCTTGATCTTTAATTTGTATACTATCATGTTTATTGGAAGATACATGAGAGGATATGGTCCAAAATTCAATAACCTATCTTTTTACATCTTTAAAAATTATATCTTTTTGAGGAACTCTACAAATATTCACCCAATTATTCTCAATTTTTTCATCTAGCATATTTCTCCTCCTAATGTATCTTTGAACAATTCTTCTAGATATATGTAGTAAATAAGAAATTACACATATTTGTTTTCTCTATGCCAACTTTCTACTAGATCTTGTAGTCATCAACGCTCTACATGTAATGCTTAAATCACCTCCTCGAGCCATGTTGTCAATTTTGTAATATGTAGTTTGAAAATTTTTAACTATTGTTTTATTAACATTATTTGCATGGTTTTTGGTGCAGGAGCACCTAGGTAAGGCTATCTAATAACCTATGGTTCCTAGTTAAGTTTTATCGTATAGTTGCCTTATCTAAACCACTACTGAAATAAAGGGGGTTAGAGAGTCCTAGAGAAAGACTTAGCCATTAGGAGGTCTACTTGGGTCCTCATTACTACCTAGTTGTCTAAAGTTGCTAGGTGATGGTCAAATTGTTGATATTATTGCTAAGGATGGCAATTGTGCATCTAGAGGGCTAGATTAGTCAAATAAGGGGTAGAATGATGTTTTCATGTCATAAGTGAAATATCTAAGAACTTGGTAAAGTTTTATGTGGTTTGGACCAAGTTTGATCTAACTAGGACAAAAGTTGTCAAGTTGCTTGACAATTTTGCAAAATTGCAAAAGTTGTCATGACTGCTTTTATTCCAAAAAGTGTAATTTCGATCATATGGTTGAACAAACACCTCAAAATGGTTGGAGTATGTGTAATGGATATACATAAGGCTTCCCTTGACCTGTAACAAGGATTGGATGTTAATTTTTTGGAAGTTGAATTAGTGAACAAACAGTTTTACTCTGTAATTTCACCACAGTCAAAGCATCTTTATTCTTGGGGTCATTGTATGGATTGAAATAGAAATTTTGTGTGAGTTGATAGATGTGATTTCTAAATAATATGTGTGGTTAGATAGGTATTTTTTTTTCATTTCCTTTTCTTTGTGTAAATATTTTGGTTTTTGCATAGTGGTTGGCCTGAATCAGGCAGTTTGGGAAAATGGAGTCTTAACTCACCTTTCTACTATGGAAATTATATGGTCTCTTGGAATGTGTGAGAATAATCCTTTTACTATAGGAATGAAATTTATTGGGCCCTAGAAAGAAAGTTTGGAATTTTTGCAGTGATGCCCTAGGCAGACTAAGTGAGCATAGTTAGGGGTCACAGAATTTGAAACAACAATTAATGGTATTGTCTGTAATGAATGCTTCAGTCCAAGTGGATGGAGAAAATGAAATGAGAGTGGATAATCCATGTGCCAAAGTAGAAATCCTAGTGACATGCTTGGACAAGCATTTGATCAAACCCTGGTGAATCTTATCAACAAATTTTGAAAACCCTTAATTTTAGGCTTGAAATCAACATCCCGCTATATAGATAGGTTGGGGAAGTGAGACCAGGTGAATCTTAGAGGTCTTCCAAAAAGGTATCAAGATGTGAAGTTATTTTTCCACCTCATTAAGCCTTTTCTAAGTTAGCTGCCAAAAGGTGAGTTTGGAGGCCTAATTCCTTATAGCCCTACTAGGCCTAAGTTGGATAAATTTCTTCAAATTGATAGAGATTTTAGTGGATGTTTGGTGGATGATAATTGGAATGGCCTCAAAACCCTAGGGAAAATCATCTCTTTCCATACCATGTGTGGTTGTTTGGTGTAGATGAGCTAATAAGGCATCTAAGGAGTGTTGATTGGATGAAGTTAAGTTTAACATTGGTGTGGACAAGTTGAAAGAGGAAGGGATTAGGAGTTTAATCCTCCTAAGTTAGGGTTAGTGAAAGAACCTTGATAGGCTAGGGAAGATGCCTAGAGAAGACCCTAAGAGAAGTTAGGGTTAAGGAGAAAGACTCGTCCTTACATTAGAGTGGTATTAGAGCCTTAAAAGATTTAGCATTATGGATAGATGTTTTGGACTATAGAAGAGTCAGTAAGGGAAACTACAGTGGTGACAATGTAGAGTTAGCCAAAGAGAAGGGTAAGAAAAAGGATAAAAACAAAATCCTTGAAGAAGCCCCAGAAGAAATGAAGACTAAACTACAAGAAGTTGTTGAAGCAGCTAAGAATAAAGATGAAAAAGTTGGAAATAGTGAAAAAGGAAAGGAAAAGATTGATAAGGAGGACATCATAACTGAACTAGATCCTCCATTGAATGAAGAACCATTCTTGAAGGCTATCAAGGCACTAGGAGGAAAACCCCTAAAAGGAATTCCCTCATTTAATGGAAAGATGGACACAAATATAGTGATGGAATGGATCAAGGGAATGGAGAATCATTTTGAATGTCAACATGTTCAAGAGGCACAAAAAGTGAAGGTTTCCAAATCAAGACTTAGAGGATCAGCATTGACATGGTGGAAATACATGCATGATGAAAGGGTCAGTATAGGTAAAAGGCCTATAGCTAACTGGAATGCCATGGTGACCAAAGTGAAGGAGAACTATCTACCAAAGGATTATGAGGTACAATTACATAGAAACAGGCAAGCTATAAAGCAAAAAGACTTAGATGTAGCCTCTTATACAAAGTAATTTAAAAAACTATGCCTAAGGTCTAAGATTCAAGAAGAGGAACCTGTTAAGGTAGCAAGATACTTGGGTGGGATTAAGTGGAGTATCTAAGAAAAGATAAGTGTATGGACCCCTACAAGTGTTCAGAAGTGTCATCAATTATCACTTAAGGTGGAAGAAAAGAATAGGAAGAAGGGGGAATTAAGTTTCAAAGGTAGAGGTAGAGGAAGAGACCAAAGAGGGCATAGAGGAGGATACCAAGGAAGAGGCAATGATTAGAGAAATCAAGGTGAGTCTAAACTAGTAGAGTAGGGTAGTGAAACTACTCCAAGGGGAGGTTGTTCAAGAGGAAGAGGTAGTCAAGGAGGTTCAAATAGAGGAAGAGGTACAGGTAGGAGCAACTCATATTTTTCAAATATTAAGTTTTATACTTGTGGTCAATTGGGCCACCCTACCTATAGATGTCCTGACAAGCCTACTTCTTCAAGTGGTGATAAGAGAGTTTTCTATGCTCATGAGGACACCATGAGTTCTAAGGTATCTAAGGTAGATCACACTGATTTAGAGAGGGGAGAAAACTTAATGTTCAAGAGAGTGTTGATTAGACAGCTAGGCAAGGATGAACCCAAGCATAGAAGGGCCTTGTTTAGGATTAGGTGCAATATTTTGGGCAAGGTGTGTAAAGTTATTGTAGATTTAGGCTCCATAGAAAACATCATATTAGGGGAGGTAGTGGATAAACTCAAGTTGGTAAGGTTATCTCATGTTAACCCATACAAGGTGACATGGTTGAACAAAGGGTAGACTGTATTTGTGAATGAGAAAACTTGGGTTGAGTTTTCAATTGAAGGCTACAAGAACATATCTCCTATGGATGCATGTCATCTACTATTGAGTAGACCTTAGAAATATGATAGAGGTGTTATCTATGATTGGAAGGAGAATTCCATTTCTTCTAAGAAAGATGAGAGAACTTTCAAGATTCAGTCCTTATTGGAGGAGGATGAATCATAGTCCAAAGTTCTTGGTGTGTTGTTGAGTAGTCGAAAATATTTTATTAATGCCCTTAAGCATGAAGATAGTGAATGGTATGCTATTCTTCTTAATCTAAAGGAGGAAGAGAAAACTAAGCAAGAGCCCTTACCCACTGAGATCCAAGAGATGCTTGTGAAGTATAAGGACATTGTGAGTGATGGGACACCTACAACTTTACCTCCTAGGAGAGTGATAAGTCATTAGATTGATTTTTTACCTGGTGCTTCATTACCAAATAAGGCAGCCTATAGCCTTACCCTAGATAAAAAAAAAGAGGTAGCTAGGCAAGTGCAAGAACTCCTAGATAAGGGTCTAATAAAGAAAAGCATCAATCCTTATGCAGTGCTAGTGGTTTTGGAATCCAAGAAGGGAGGAAAATGGAGGCTTTGTACAAATTCAAGGGCCATCAACATAATCACAATAAGGTATAGGTTTCCCATACCTAGAATTGAAGACTTGATGGATTGTCTTGGAGGAGCTCAATACTTCACAAAGTTGGACCTCAAAAGTGGTTACCATTAGATAAGGATAAAGGAAGGAGATGAGTGGAAGATAGCTTTTAAAACCAAAAATGGATTGTATGAGTGGCATGTGATGCCATTTGGGCTCTTAAATGCTCCTAACACATTCATGAGACTCATGAATGAAGTGTTGAAAGATTACACTAGAAGGTTTGTGGTGGTATATCTAGATGATATACTCATCTTTGGTAAGACAATAGAAGAACACCTTGAACACGTGGAGATAGTATTAAGGAAGTTTCACAAGGATAAGTTGGCAATCAATTTGGAAAAATGTGAATTTACGAAGCAAGATCTTATGTACCTAGGGTTTGTAGTGTCCAAAGGATCTTTGAAGATGGACCAAGACAAAGTTGCAAGTATCCTAAACTAGCCACCACCTACTACAACAACAGAGGTAAGAAGTTTCCATGGGTTAGCTCAATTTTATAAGAAATTTATTAGGAATTTTAGTGGTATTGGTGCACCATTGCTAGATACCATTAAGGGTAGAGTGAAAACCAAGTTTAGGTGGACTTCTAAAGTAGGAAATGCATTTGAAAAATTGAAGGAACAAGTAGCCACACAACCTATCCTTAAACTGCCTAGTTTTGAGAAATTGTTTACCCTAGAATGTGATGCAAGTGGGATGGAAGTAGGGGGTGTGTTGAGTCAAGAAGGTAGGTGCACATGGTGGATTCATGTATTCATGAGACCTTAATGTAGAGTGCAATCAAAGTAACAATGAACTATTCTAAACCCAAGGAGTCACTGCTAAAAAAAGACTCCATGAATATCCCATATTTCCCTAACTACAAGCACTAAGATTGCTCTTAGATGAAAATCCCACTGACAATTCTAGAATGAGAATATGCTAGATCTATATGAAAATGTAGATTATGTGAAGATAATAATACTAGAATGCTAGAAACATGTGCATATGTAAACCTAAATGATATTAAATTCCATGAAATGATTGCCAAAATGATATCAAAATGACATGAATTCACTATAATAACAATGCTAAAAGAGATGATAACTCTAAATATGCCTATAGTGCAGATGCCTAAAACTTGGGTCCTTTTTCTCTTGGATTTCCCTCCTATTTATAGGATTTTAGAAGGGGTTGGGGTAAGGATCAAGATTTTATTTTTGACTGGAGGGTAATGGTGAAACTATAAATATCCCATACGGAACTAAGAGGAAGAATCCAACAAGCTTAGTTTGTGAAGATAAATGGGGATTTTCCAATTCTTTTAAATGTGTAAAAAAGGATTTTCACTTTTGTGAGGATAAATGTATTTTGTTGATTTATTAAATGTTCCATTTATTTTTAACTTTTGTCTTTTCCTTTTTTTATTTCATTTTATGATTTTATGAATTGTTTTTCCTCTTTATAAAGTGATTTAGGTCTTTTTTGCTTTAATAGGTGATTTGATTGATTAATGACTTGATGTATCAATTAATTTGAAAGTCTGTTGTTTTCCTTTGCTATCTAATTTTGTCCTTAATTTGCATTCTTTGATTAAAATTTTCATTGCTTTAGGTCTTTGCCATTTTTTGGGTGTCTACAAATGCCCCTCTTTGAGCTAATATGCAAAGCATATTAGTTCAAAGACTATCTTGATTTCTTGAATTTTAGCCAATTTTACTATTTAAGTGTTTGATCAGAGATGTTTGCTTGATTTGAGGTAGCTATAATGCTTGATTGTTGTTAATTTGATGTATGATTACTGATGATTTGATGTTTGATATGATATTGTGATGTTTTAAAATCCTTTAAAATAGCTTGCTTGGATGCCCTAGTTTGATTTGATGTTGAAATTTTGGCTGTGGTAGAACATTTTTTATATTTGAAATTTTTTGATGCCTTAGTATACTACCCTCTCAAAAATGAAATTGGAAAAAATGGATCTACAAAATATAGTGATATTCTAATTTTATTTCTAAAAATGTTGATGAGAATAGGTGATAGTGTAGTGAGGTAGATGTAGGTGATCGAGTTATTTTGGAATGATACCCAGTTCAAGAAAAATGGGCCAAAAATGCTAATTTGGGTGGATAGGGTTAAAAATGGCATATAAATGCCCCAAAGAGGATTAAATAGTCAAAAGACCTTTTACCCTTATCATTTTCACGCTCCTATTTTACTTTTGTCATCTTGGAGCTCTAAGCCAACAAAGATGGTTGTCCCATCACGAGAGCATAGATTTTAGAAGGGTCGTAGATTCGAGCATCTGACTAACTATGGTGTCCCAATGAATCATCAAGATCCTCAATTTTTTAAGATTTTTGAATTTAGGCATTTTTTCTCAATTTTTGAGCATATTTGTTTTATGGATGAGTAAATTAGTTGTTTTAGTAAATTTAATGTGTGTTTTAGCACTTTTCAATTCTTTCAATGCATCTGACCAATAGAATAGCATATCCACATAGAAAAACAGTGCATATGAAACCCTAGTTTGGTAGTGAAATAGCACATAACTACAAACCATAGAGCATCTATAGGTTTTGTTAGCACATTTGGGTCATTCAACACATACGAGACATTTAGTAGCACATATCATTAGTAAAATAGTGCATATGAAATTTAGGGTTTTAATGGCCCATAATGGGGGTAAATGTCATGGTGCATGGAGGAGTTATAGCACTTATTCAAGTTTTCATGGCACTTATACCTAGTGTAGTGCATCCAAGTATTTGGATAACATATTTGACAAATTGAGTTGCGTGTTTATAAACTATAGTGTATTTTCCCTAGTATTGAGCGCATATGTGGCACTTGACAATGTAGATGGTGTAGATAGCACAGTCGTGTCATTAGGCAATGCATTTGTGCAATTGAGTAGTGCTTGAATTACACAATACTTATGTATCTAGAAATAGTGCGTACACTGGATTAGAAAGCACAAAACTTTATTGAAGTGCATTTGATGCCTTAGATAGCACGTGTGACAAGTGTAAGGTGAGTCAGATAGCAAGATGGTTGTATGACTAGATGCAAACATCCACAACATTGCTCAGAGTATATGATAGAATCTTGATTTAAGAGTAATGATTGTGAATTCACATAACAATTCAAACAATAGGGATCTTTTTGTCACAAAGTGATGTGTAGGATCAGTCAATTGATGTTGGATAGGTAGAAAATAGTGTAGGGAAAAAAAAACATGTCCATCTAAGGATAGAAAGTAGGATAGATAACTCATCCAAGATAGAACTATTGGCTGAATAGCTAGATGTTGATATTTGATTGATGTAGGATGATCACTTGAGATAAAAACTAATGTCACTATTTGATTGTTTGATGAAATAGGTATGTGGGTGCAAGCTCATGGTGCGGGGATTGTATCCCATGCCCTTGGAGCTAATAGGAGATTATTTCTAGTAGAGCAAGAGGTGATTGACATATGTGGCTTTATATATTTATTACAGATGCCTCAATTTTGGGTGAACAGAGGTTTATTGATAGCGGTGGCCAAGTAGTGGTACTCGGACTATAACACCTTCCATATGCTACTTGGGGAGATGACGATATCTTTGGAGGATGTATACTAGATTCTGAAGATCCCAACTATGAAAGACCTAGTTTATAATATCAAGCTACTAATGGGACAATCTTTAGAGATGTATTTGGAGATGACAACATTAGGGATGATAGTGTATCCTAGTTTCAGATGCTACAATATGAGTCATTGCTTGCTGTGTTAGCTGAATTGATAGGCGAGTTTTTTCTACTACATAGGTGAGGACGTGTATGTACTATAGGATGGGGCTATATTATTTAGGATATGATTGATAGGCCACAAATATTTTCATGGGGGAGTTTCATATTAGCCCACCTCTATCATGATTTGCATCAGGTGGTGTATTTAGATGTGACTTCATTGTCAGTAGGGGTAGTCTTATTGTAGATATGGATGTGGGAGCATCTACCCATTACTTGGTTGATATGTGTGTGATAATAGCCTTAGGATATGTATATATACCTATTTAGGTGTGATCATTCAACCTCATCTGGGCAAGACAAAGTATTGGTGATGAATGTTGGATGACCTTGATGAGGTCATATGGAGGCCATATAGGTTCACTGAGGCATGGGCCAAGGATAATGATGATTTGGTATATTTCTTTTGTACATGATCTTTGATTGGTTAGATTCCCTCAATGATAGAGACACTTTTCTTTAGGAGGGTAGTGAGACAGTTGGTCATCGGCAGGGCATGCCACATGGATCAACACATTATGCCCGAGTGCAGTCAGAGAAGCCAATATGGGGGTTGATATTGGAGTTTGAGGCATGTCATGAGGCATTCCTATAGATGATAGAGACATTTCAGGATTGGGATTTGAGGGATGGAGAGGCAGATGTGAGGATGGAGGGGGATTATGCATGATGGTTCAGAGAGCACCCATTCCTAATATACACATATTTTTTAGAGTTGATACCTGACATTCAGGAGGAGTTGAGTGGAGGGGATGATGATGATGAGGGTGGTCAGGGGAGAGGTAGGGGTAGGCCTTGAGCCAAAGGTAGAATCAGACATGGAGCTAGGGTACAGGGGAGATATGGAGGTTGAGGTAGGGCAACAATGTTGCCACAATAGAGGGTTTTGTATGGGGCCTGATGTAAGACCAAGATATGTTGTAGTAGAGAGACCTAGAGAGGTCCATGGCTGAGGTGGGGTAATGATTAGAGGAGGTATCAATAGTGGTACAAGACCGAGTTAGTGAGTAGGTGAGATGGGTCATGGTAGGACAGAGCATACCAGGGCCAAATTAGTAGATGATGTTTAGTTTATTAGGTGATAGAGGCCTAGGATACAAGTCTTGATCCTAGGTGCACAAGGTTTACATCCACAAGGGTAGAAACACATACCACCACATGGGTATCTACTACTAGAGAGACAAGTTGTGTCATCAAATATAAAGGCTTTGATGAGTTCTATGGAGGCACATATGAGTGAGTTGACAAGTATAGTATAGGATTTTATAGTTGCAATGACACCGAAGCCTCCAACACCACCACCACCACCACCACTAAGGAAAGCTGGGGCTACTATGAGTCAAATGGCCACAACTATTTTGATGATGCTAGCTATAAAGAAGACAAAGTAGGCTCCTTGAGTAGGGACCTCTGGATCAGACACATATGAATGATGCATGTGGTGAGACCTAGGGTTGATTTGTGTAGCATTTTGTATTGCATTTTATTAGGTTATCATGTATGTCATTTATGAAAACCTTTGGATGTTGATGTTGATGACCTTTTGACTATTCAAACTTTGTAATGTTCAAACTTGTGTACTTGTTATATCATGGACTTTATATATCTGATGTTATGGATGGATGCATTTGATGTTATGGTTTAACTTATATGATAGTTGTAGATGTTGATGTAAAGTGAATGATTAATGTAGGGTATAGATGTTTAATGTAATAACATGATATGTGGATAATGGATGTAGAAATGTAGTATATAAATGACATGTATGGATGTGATGAAAGACATAAATGAAATGAAATGTAGTGTAATGAAATGAATGTAATGAAATGTATGTAAATAAAATGGCTAAATGAAATGGGATGTAATGAAATGAAATAAAAAGTGAGGAAATGAAATGTAATGTAAGAAAAAGGCATAAATGATATGTAATGAATTGTATGTAAATGAAACATCCAATTGAAATGGATGTAATGAAATGAAATGGGATGTAATGAAATGAATTGACATATGAAAAAATGTAATGTAATGTATTGACATGATATGAAAAATAAAATACTAGAATAGATGATAATGAAATGTGATGTAATGAAATGAAATGAACAAATGTAATGTAATGTTATGAAAAGAGTTGTGATGAAAGCCATAAATGAAAAAATGAAATGGTAATAACCAAAAGATAAAATAGGAGAGTGAAAATGATGCTAGTGAAATGAAAGTGAAAAATGAAAGGAAATGATAAAATAAAAAGCAAGTGTCTAATGTGTCATATGTGATGAAGATGGAATGTGATGAAAGAAGAAAGTGAATAGGAGAAATGAACTAAGGAAGTGGATATGAAATGATATAAAAATAGAAATAAAGATGAAAATGAATAAGAATGAATATGAAATGAAAATGAGGTATTGTAATGGATGAAATGAGGGTGCAATTGGAAATGGCATAAAAAAAATGATGCTAGGGGTGAAATGATGTGAAGAGATGTAACTCAATGTCTGAGATTCGAAAGCCACAAAGGGACCTCAAGATTCCAGTGAGAAGGTAAAAAAGTGAATGCATAGAATATGATGAATAGTGGGAACAAAAAAGGTGTGATAGTGACTAAAGTTGTTTGAGATTCAAATGTCATGCAATGCAATGGATGAGATGATTGATGTGGCATAATGAGGGAATGAAATGTGATAAGAGGAAATAGTGAACATAATTGTTTAAGATTTGAAGGTCACACAAAGCAATCAGTGGAATGGACATTATGGGATAATGAAGTTTGATGCATGGTGGTGGTGTTGTGATGAGACAAAGTCCACAATAGTTGAGTGTTAAAATCTTGTGATGATGTTGATGTTATTGTCTACCTTTTGATATTTGTTCCTAAAGTGTGTTTCTAATTTGTTGAATGATGTTGTGTAGTCTTGCTTGTGTAATCCTAATTTATGTGGCAACCATTCGTTTTTAAGGTACCCAACATGAAATGCAAACTAGATGAATTCAACTAGTTGCCACTTTTTGTAAAGAGAGGAAAATTCAATGTCAACATTGAGCACCTAAATACAAAGTGACATAGTACAACCACCACTAGCTTAGCTATGGTGATATTAATATTGTATCACACCAAGATTCACCACCAAATACAAACTTTGTACATGATGGATATGACAACTATTAAGAATAAAAGTTATTGCCATAGTAAATAAAAACAAGCACGCAAATAGACACATGTCAGATAAAGAACCTCACCTAAGATATCATGCAAAATTGGTTGAGGTACACGTGGCCTTCCAAATGAGAGGAGGCACTTACAAGTGGACAACAATAATGAATAAAATCAAAGGATCATTGGAGAAAAATAGTGAAAAAACAATGGAAAATATAATGTCATGGCTTCATCTCAGTACCTCTAGTCAAATACATCATCAAGGTACTAGAAGCTCATAGCAGTAGAATAACCATTATTTGTGGACCAACAATGTTGACAGTTGTCTCCAATGGTGTCAAGTTTGTTCAATTCTGTATGGATGAAACTATTGTAGGAGTCTAGTAACAAAGCGTGGGATATGTCAGCAACAATTCAATAATAAGATCATGGTGATTACATTGGATGATATGTGTTGGTGGGGATCAGGGCATCTTAGTTCTAGGGATGAGTAGTAAGTGTAAATAGTATTGGTGTGGTGAGATGCATAGAGTGGATGTGTGGTAAGGTTAGCAAACTGTAGTGTGTGGCGAGCGACTGTCATAAATAGGTGAGGAATGAACATATGAATGGAAGCATGGTAAAGGAGATAGTGCAATTTTTTAGTTTGTTCAAAAGTCCAAGTAAGTTGGCATTTGAAAGCATGTCAAGCTCAACAAACCAGTCACAATAGGAGGTTGATGTTAGCTAGGGAGGATGGGTGAGGCAAGGATGGAGAGCAAAGCACAACCAACATATATTAGGTGAACTGGTGTATCAACCTAAGCACCAAGAATTAGTTCATGAGCAGGGTGAGTCAAGTCATGTGGGGAAGGTGCAAGCACAACCTAGGGGTTCAAGAGTTAGGATAGAAGAAACTCCTTTGTCAACATTGATAATGTTGTTAAGGAGTGTAGTGAAATATGCTTTACAGGTGGTATTAAGTGATGATCAAATAATACAGGTAGATAATAGTTTTCCTAAGGTCACAAAGAGCTTGTCAGAAGTAGCAATGGAGGTGGGGGAGATGGACTCTCTAGATAAGACTATGGTAAAAGATTAGAGAACAAAAGAGGGTATCAGTATGGGTGAGGTGATGAGTTTAGAAAGTCATTTGATTAGCCTCACAGTCCTAGGATAATGGTCAATAAAAGAGGATAAGGGCATAGTGAGCATGATGGAGCCACAACCAGAGATAGAGGGTGGAGTGCAAGTGATAAGTGAAGTGGAGGATTTAAAAAGAATGTTGGCCATGGAGAAAGCTCATGAGGATAGAGCAAAAATAGAAGCAAGGTGACTCCATGTGGTGGTAAATTCAAAATGAGCTTGAGTGCAGTCATTGGAAGTAGAACTATGAGTGGACCAGTCATGAGTAGATTGAAATGACATGGGGATCTAAGATGAGCAAGAACAAGCACAATGGTTGCAAGAGTCACTAAGGTTAGGAAGTGGGTTTGGAAAGAGCACAAATTGAGCTAGTGTTATTGCAAGCATAGTTTGAGTCTTTTAGGGAGGTAGTTGCAAAATTGAACACCTTGTCATTATAGCTGCAAGAGCAGTTAGCATTGAGTGAGTCAAAGGTTAGGTAGTTTGAATAGTGGTTGAATGAAGCAAAAGTGGATGTGGAGTGCTAGAGAATGGAAACTAATCAGATGCAATAGGAATGGGATGTGGCTCAATAAGAAATCATTGTGCTAGGTATAAATAAGCTAGTGGAAAATGTGTTCGTGGAGATGCAACTATAGACACTCAAAAATGGTTCAAATCTATGGTTTCATCAGTTCTTCATACTAATTTGTCCCATTTTCTCATTCTACTAACCTTGATCTTTTGGCTAAAATTGATCATATTTCATCATTTGTATCCTTTTTTACATCAATTTAATATCAACTCAAAACCATTTCATATCAACTCAAAACCATTTCATACCAACTCAAAATCACCCCAAATAACCTCAAAATCACTCAAAATCAGTCCTAATCAACCTAGAACATATCAAACATCCCAAATCAATCATCATTTATCTTATCCTAGGTATTATTGTGGCTTTCAGTGCCTTGGAAACCTATCAACCTATCAATCTTATCAATCTAACCTTAATACTATCATGGCTCTCAGTGCTAGGTCAAACTATCATTCATGTCATCTAATCTTTGACATTTTTGAGTCTTTCAATGTCAAATCATGGCATTATCAACCATTTTAACAATATTGACAATGTCTGTCGATGTTATTGTGATCAACCTTATCAATCAACCTCAATCTTGTAGCATTTGTGATGTCAATTAAATGTTACGTATCAATCAATTCATGTCATGTGTCCTTGGCATGTTATCAACTTCAATCAATCAATCTAACCATGTTTTTGGTCTACTTATCATCATCTCATTTGATCTATATCATCATCACATTTTCATCAAAGGATATGGTTGCATTCATTTAATTAATTTGGCCAATCATTTACTAATTTTCTTTATAGGATTAAATAACCCATAATTTGATTCTATTATGCTTACTAATTATTCTTCCTAATTATTGTCCTCAATTAATTAATTTTATTAGTTAATTGATTCATCATTTACAAACCATCGAAATTTGTAATTTCCTAAGTTCCATTTTCCATCATTAATTCCATTTTCTACTAATTCTTATTTTGTGGAATAAAAGGATTTTTAATTTGAATATTCCATAAAATATTGCATCATAGTGATACTTGGATATGACACCTCATGGATTCTCCCTTGACACTTGGATAAGATGTGTCATAGTAAAATATTCTTCTTCTCTTACGCATGTCCATATTTGGCTCATTTGTCATAGATTCTTGGCTTTAAGTGGGTTGAGGTGTCTTATGACGTGTCATAGGTTCTCTTCCACATTTAGCAAGTTTGACTTTCATGCATCATTGAATGCTAAATTTGGCATCTTTTGTCATATGCATCATGGATTCTCAAAGGAATCTCTTGCCACATCACATATCTAAGGGTGACAAATCCAATTCTCTCATCCTCCATGCCCATTATAAAATGAGCATTCTTTCTCTCATTTCCGATCCTTAGATCCTTGAAGGTCCTAACTCTTGAGTCCCTTAGGTCCTAATTCTTGAGAAATTTTCAAGTCCTTAGCTTCTTTGCATTTTCACACCATTTTCTCTCAAAGCTTAAATCACACTTCTAGTATTTTCATGGCATTATCCCTATCATAGATTTTGTTGCAATATTGTGTGCACTATAGGCAAATTGGAGCTACATCATTTGGAGAAGAAAGAAGGACATGGAAGCTACAATTGAAAGAGAAGGTTTCTAACCTTGTGTTTACTTCTTTTGATTAGTTTGGCTTTCATGGTAGATGTAAGAAAAATCCATGTAACTTCTATAGGAGGCCTGCCTTGGACCAAGATACTCGATATTGGGTATGCTAGGGGATGACCTCAGAGCGATAATGGGCCAAAAGCTAGCTCAATGTTCTAGCCACTATATAAAATTTGATTACGTTGAAAGCTGTGTCGACGGTATTGTTGCATGATAGCTCTCCTCCAGTACCCTTGTGCTGCATCAACCTCGATTCTTAGGGCTGGGAGACCTTCTGTGGAAGTTTATCATTCACTTGCCGAACAGAATGCCCTTACTAAAAATTGTGTTTTAGTGGCCAAAATCATTTTTATCCACTGGCTCAAGGGGTCACCCATTCCCGTGAAGACATCCTACATTCTCACAGTCCTTAGTAGAGATAACAGTCCCTTGGGAAGTCATGCCCCTTGGAAAGTGGATCTTGGTAGCATTGAGAAGTGAGTGCGCTGTAAGGGGGAGCCTGTGGTGCCAAGATCCTAGGTTTTCCACTTTGGATAAGCATGGTTGAACTTTGGTTCAAGTAGGAATTTAGTGGATACAGTCCTAAAAGCCTAGGTTGTGGTGTGTTTATTCACTCTTAACAACAACTATTCTTGTCTTAATGTGTCTTGCATGTGTGTAAAACATAATCAAGATAATAGCCAACATTCAAATTTACACCTTGAACCTTCTCCAAACATCACACATTGTCAAAAATTTACAACCTTTATCAAACTTTGCAAACTTTGGTTCAACACATTCAAACCTTGGAAAACATGGCGACTTGTGCTCCTAAACGTGCTTGGAAAAATGTAGATCTCACGCTTGCATAGATTTCACTTGCATTCACCCTAGTATAAGCCTCATACTTGCATCATATAGACTTAATATTGCACCTTTTAGTCCTCATTTAGTATCCATTACCTTTCATATTGCATCCATTTGGGTTTTGTTTACCTCCCTTAGTTTTTACATTCCAATTTTAAAATCTGCACTTTGCATTCACCACCTTGCATCTTTACATACCTATTCATCATCTTGACCACTTTAGCCATCATTTCAGGTGTCCTAAGAATCATTTTGAGAATTCATATTGGTCTTAACACTGTCCCCTACTGTTTACCTCTTTGTAGCATCAATCTGGAAAACATAGCTCCCAAAATTGCCTTAGTTTTAGCCCAGTTTACCAACAACGCCTTGAAACTACCAACTGCATCATTGACATAGTCTACACTATTTGGGTGCACTTGGTGGTCCTTAGACCTAGTTTTGGATTCTAGATAACATTTTGGGGCTTCAACTGTGTCTTTAGGTACCTTGTTAGCTCCCCTTGCATTAGCTTGCCCAGATCTGCATTTTGCATCACCTAGTCTTCATTACCTTCACTTAGGAAATAATTTATTAGGTCATAACCTCTATTTTGCATCTCTCAACCCATCCTAACATCAACCCCAACATCTTAGCTTCTTGTCATATCAGTTTCGCAATCATACCTTTCAAAATCAGCCAACTTTCTTCCTAGCTTACCAACTGCGCCCATAAACTACCAACTGCGCCCAAACTGGCCCCAATTTTGTTAATGACCCAATTAGCACTATTGGGGCACACTTTGAAATTTTAAGGAACACTTGGGCACCTACAAGACCATTTTGTCCTTCCAAACTGCACTTTAGAACCCTAAAACTACATCTAGGAGCCTCCGTACCTCCCCATTCTGCACTTGACCCAAAACTACATCTTGCACCCAAAATCCCATTTTTTATCATAGGAATTGTCCATATTACATATCTACTCAGCATAACCACCATTTCAAGTTCCAAAACATCATTTTGAACCCCCGAAACCTTTGAATTTAGTCAAAAATCTAGACAAAGTATGAGTCTTAGAGTATCTCCTAGTGTTGACGGATAATGGATCTTGACTAGTCTTTTAATCTTTTCTTATCATTTTCTTTGGTCAAAATCTATCTATGTCTTGATAGATTGACCTTGTCATCTTTTATCAATTTGATCTTTTCATCTTTTATCACTTTTCAGTCAAGATCCAAAGTCCTTTATCACAAGGTTAAACTCCTAGAAAAAATACTTTCTAAAGGTTTTACCTAAGTTCAAAACTTTCCATATACCCTTGTCATAGCATAATCATATCCCTAGCATACCTAAACATCATTTTGACTTACCTAGTGGTATATCCCCTTCATCTTGCATTGATCAAAATCCTAGCATCATTTTCATTACCAAACCCTATCAAATTGTCCATCAACCAAGTTGCCTTCTTCAGCATTTACCCTCTATTTGCATATCCCAAACGTTATTATGAACCCTAGAACACCATCCTTTGCATAATATACCTTACATACACCTACCTTTAGTGTCATTACCAAGTCCAAAACACAACCCTAACCTTCATTTTGCATACCATAATCTTCATTTTGAATTCCTTCAAGATGACACCTTACATTTGCATTTGCATAATATACCTAGAACATTTACACTTTGCACATCAAAAACCTAGCTCATTTAGCATTTACTCACATTTCATAACATCCCTAAACACTTAAAAATCCCAAAAACACTCATATCTTGCATACCCACATCTTAATTATCAAGTTTTGACCTCTATTACCAACCGCAACCCTATTTTACCAACTGCAACCCTATTTTACAAATTGCACACTTCAAAGTGCATAGTTTGTATTTTTGGGATGCACTTGGTAATTAGGTTTTTTATTCTAGGTTTTAGAACCCTAATCTACACTTCCACACCTTGCATTGCATCCCGAGACCTTAGGAAACACTCTAAATCACTCAAAATATTCAAATTTTGCCTTTTAGGCACCCAAGCACCTCTATTAACCCATTGCATACCTCCTACTTACCAACTACTTACCTTCAAACCTCCAACTAAATCATGGGCACACTTGGTACTATCTGAGCACAGTTGGTAGTTTAGGTGTGCACTTGGGAGGCGAAAAAATCCATTAATTTTTCCCTACATTGCATCTGCAATGTCAGGTATCATGCCAGCACTTACTAGGACACAATCAACCTAGAAACCTGAAGAACTTTATCAATCTTTGTTTTTTGAGGTTCAAGCACAACCAAAACCTCATCCAAGATAGAAAAAGAGCAAGAAAACCCAACAAACCTTTGATGAAGACCAAATTGAGGCATCACAACCATTACTAGCAAACCCCTTAAACATGTATCCGCAAGATCATCATAATCAAGCTATGGCAAAAAAAACCTTAAACAATACACCCACTATGAGGTTTCCTTCAAACACATCTCCTACACATTGGATGGTTCAATGGAGTCCTAACTTTGAACCTATATTTGTGCTGATACCACTAGGAGGAGGAAGTGTACCAACCACACCCAGAGATGAACAATCACACTCCTTCAAATTTAGCCAACCTAACACAAGTACCTTCCACCCTAACACATAAAACATATAACAAGGTACTATACACCTCAGTGATGACTCTGACACTAATTATGGCATCACTGACAAAGAAATGGCTAGGGCATGTCAAGACAAAATAATTCGCAAGAACTTTAAACTTTTGGCAGCCCAAGAAATTTTCAAATTCAACCCAAACGTGGAAGGAACCTAAGTCCAAACATCAAATGAACACAACCATTGAAAACATAAAACCCATGATCAATTTGGACTTAGATAAGGGAAAACAACCTTTGGAGTTTTCAAACATGATAATGGCACCTATAAGGTCCCATCAAGAATCAACCATCAAAATCCTCCAAAGTACATGTGAACACATCAATGTTAACCCTTTGTTTGATGAAATACCACCAATTCCTAAACACCCCAAAAGGACATTAAGACTTGATTTTAGTCACATGATGCAACAACAAGATGCACCTAAAGGGACTTGTGCTCTAGGGATGCCAGACCTACCTTCTTTGGAGGAAAATCAACAAAGTGCACCTTTTCTCCTAACCCTACCAAGTAGTATGATATCAAATGTTACGAAGCCTCCCACAAGTACACTATGTGCAACATCAATTACAACAATCCCTATCGACGCAGAAAGGAAAAGCCTTATTGACATTACACCCATTCCCAATAGGAACACATCTCATAGCCAAGTCAATATGATGTCACAAGGAAGAACCTCTAACACACAAAGGAGCCAAAGCAATAATACCAACATGACAATCACCTCTCAAGGACATAACCAACTTCCCCAACAACATCAACCTGTGATAATCCAAGGACCTAATGTTTCCAACACACATCCAATGTATCAACAACAACAACAACCTCAAGTGGTGCAAACATCCAACATCCCTAATACATAGTCGAATATAAACCCACTTGACTTCCATGTAATGTATCAACAACAATTCCAACAATAACAAGCCATGTTTTCTAAACAACAAGAGCAACTCAAGAAACAATTGGAATACCAACAACACCTTGAGCAAAAAATTGCATACTGGCAACACTTATTGCAACAACAACATGTTCCACAACAACCTCAAAAAATACCTCTACAAGAACAAGCATATACATGGTCTCACATACAACCAACAGAGGTATCCCAACAACAACCACAACACATGGCACAACAACAACACATGGTACAACAATCATAGTCAATCTCGCAACAAGTTCCACATCAAATACCACAACAAGTTCCCCAACAACAGGGACCTTCTGTCTTTGGGGTACCAACATACCTCCACCGCCTAGTGACACATCACCAAACTCATTAGACACAAAATTTTTAGAACCAAGTAGACATAGCTCCCACCATAGCAAACGGTCTACTCATAGGAACAAAAGACTTGAAGGAAATACTATTGCACAAAATCCCAATGAAGAGCTATTACAACAATTCAAACAACTTTCCAAACAAGTCGAGCCATTAGGAGTCCAAAAGAAACAAGCTCTATATACAAAAGGGGACTTATGTCCTAATCCATTCGATAAAAGTTTGTATATGCCTCCATTCCCAAAACACTTTGAGGCTCCAAGGTTCAAAAAATACTGAGGAAAAGGAAACCCTATTGATCATATCAAAGGATTTTGTGCTTGATGTACCAAACTCATTGATGAGCCCACTTACCTCATGAGATTGTTACCTCATTCTCTAGGTGGGCCCACACTTGAATGGTACTCCAAACTTTTTGGTAATATCAAATCTTGGTCAAAGCTAGCAGACAAGTTCATCTCCCACTTTGCCTTCAACATTACAAATGAGGTGACACTTTTTGATTTGTGCTCAACTAAACAAGAGGCAGGAGAACCATTCATCACATTCTTACTACGTTGGAGAAGCTTCGTCAATCAGTGCTTACTAGACATTCCTAAAGAATAACAAGTTAACTTATGTATTGAAAACTTAGTCCTAGACTTAATATATGAACTCAAAATCAAGAGTCCAAGCACCATTTCTAAACTGATGAAAAAAGGGGCTAGTATTGAAGATGCTCTTATCCGTAAGGGAATCCTCAAGATTAATAAGGAAAACACAAACACCAGTTCCTCTAATGATAAGCCAAAAATTTTCTCCAAAAATAAGAATGTGATTAATGATGGTATCATGGATGCCTGAACAATTAGCATCGCACAACCTCAATTGACTTTGAAAGGTGCAAAACCTAAAAATTCACAAACCTCTAATCAAACATCAGCTCCACAATAGAAAATTGAGACTTCCACGCAAGACAAAGCTCAAACACATCCTAGAACCAAAGAGAGGAAATTCACACCATTGGGGATACCTATTGAGACTGCATTACAATAGTTACTAAGTAATAACTTCCTGCAGCTACCCCCAATCAAAGATGAACCATTAACTAAATTAGATTGGTGGGATGACAACAAATACTGTGATTACCACTACACCAAAGGACACAAGACTTCCTCATGCTTCCAATTGAAACATGCAATACAAGATCTTAATGATGATCGTGTAATCATAGTTGATCCATCACTGTCAGCATCCAACTTTGATCACACTATCTTCAAAGATCCTTTGGGTAATCATGAAAAAGAGAAGCCCTTCATTTCAAATTCAAACTCACAAGCTAATGTGAATTACATGTGCATGGGATATGACTACACTATCAACTATCTCAATGAGTCAGATTCTCACATATCCACATTCACTTTAAAGGCTAAAGACCATCATTGTGCTATCACTACATGTCATACCAAGATCACCCTACCTGGAGCTCCATCTAGACCTATTGCTTCTACTAGACCTGCACCCCCTAGTAGACCTAATGCTCCTACTTCATCTAATTATAGCCTTGTTGAATAGCTTGGCAAGACCCCTATGCAAATATCCATCTTGCACCTACTACATGCATCTCCCCAACACCAGAAGATCTTAGAGCAAGCTCTTAAAGAGTCAATAGTCCTAGATAGCATCAATGTTGCCTAGTTCCAAGCCATGATTGGGAACCTATCTGCCTCACAACATATTACCTTTTCCCCCCGAGATATTCCTAAGGACAAACCTAATCACAATGATCCCCTTCATCCTGAAGTCTTCATCCATAATGTCAAAGTCAAATTTTGTCAGAGGTTTGGGTTATTCTAAAGATGATGTGGATCCCTCTCAAAGAATCACAATAAAAGCTTATGATTATGGCTTCTCAAAGGGTGTCATCACATTACCTGTTAGAGTTGGCGTAGCTACTAAAGATACATTGTTCCATGTCTTAGATATAGAAATGAACTACAAAATGATACTAGGATGCCCTTGGCTTCATGCTATGAAAGAAGTCCCTTCTACATATCATTAATGCTTGAAGTTTTCCTATGACAATGTGGAGGTTACCATCCCTGGCGATCTAGATCCTTTCCAGTTTTGTGCCAATCTAAGAGATGCTACTACATACCAAGTCCCAACAAACAATGAAGCACAACCCATAGATTCCTCTAAGTATGTGGATGCTGATATACTCCTCAATAAGGCCAAGGAAAAGATGAAGATTGAAGACAATGGGTGTGGAGAGTACCTTATGTCTCACATATCCCACATCAAGGAGTCGCCACTTTCTCACCTATCTTATGGTACATCAGAAGACCAACACTCTAAGATTAGTACACAAGATGCCAAGCCTATCAATGAGAATACTTTTGTTTGTATGGAGAAAGCACAAGCAGAACAAAAATTTGCTTTGATATCTCCTAGCAAGTATGGACTTGGGCTTACTATCATGCAAAAATAAAGCTAAGATGGCTATAGTGGTCTTGGATCTCAGAAACAAGGAATCATTGAACCTGTCACTACAAAAGGACAACCTCCTAGTTTGGGGCTTGGATTTAAACCATTACGAATAGGCCCTCCTATTACCACGGTACCTACGTATAAGACTATGGATGTTTTGAATGATGAAAAGGAATTTGAGGATATCCTAGCTGAAACCAACAATCTTCTAGCTTCTGAGCATAACACCAATGACCCAATTGAATTAGGTACCCATATAAGTGCATTCAATACTGATGATGACATCCCCTTAAGTTATCCTAAACTATTGGATTGGGACCAACGTGGACCAACAATTTTTGATTGATTCGACAATGAGGACACTCTTAAAATAGACTTTGAAATCTATGAAGGCATTATGATTGAAGATCATAAAGAAGCAATTTCTCCTAAAGAGAACACATTGGCATATTTTGGGGAGCCAACTCCACCTTCTAGTTACAAAGCAAAAAGAGAAAAAGATAGCAAGCATAGGTCTCTTGGTGAAAACTGAAAGGCGCCATTAGACCATAAAAAATCAAAAGCTACGTAGCTCCCAAGGATACAAAATGGAAAAGATGATGCCATGAATATCAATGTTCCAGTGTTCAACATGCCACAAAGTCTTTTGGAGCTCTCTCGATCGACATTCATATGGAAGATCATTGGTCTCAACCCTCCCTTATATCCAGTTTTTTATCTAGAAATCTAGCTACCTGATTTTCCCAACACCCAAGATCAAATCCTTATCCAACAAGACTTTGTGTATGTAATCATTAGTGACATCCCACACAACATATTAGTTGACCCAATTATCCTCAGATGCCTTGATTCGCAAGAGGTGGACATTGTCTTACATGAGGTTCACGAAGGTATATGTGGAGGCCATTTCAATGGTCTGAGTCTAGCCAAGAAACTTGTCAGAGCTAGGTACTATTGGCCTACCATGGAACAGGATGTCGATGACTTTGCCAAAACATGTCATAAGTGTTAGATACATAGTAATCAAATCCATCCACCAGCATAAGAATTGCAGCCAGTCATATCACCATGGCCCTTTTCACAATGGACATTTGAAATTATTGGAGCTATTTCTTCTCCATCCTCTAATGGTCATAAGTTCATTATCACCACAACAGAATATTTTACCAAGTGGGTTGAAGTTGTCCCTTTGACCTTAACCACTGGCAAGCAGATCTCAAGGTTTATTCTAAAGTACATCATATGTCGGTATGGAGTCCTCTTGGCTATTATTACTGACCATGGTAGTATATTTAAAAATAAATATGTAGACAAGCTCTGTGAGAAGTAAAACATATACCATGGTTATTCTAGTATTTACCATCCACAGGGCAATGGCCAAGCAGAAGCATCTAACAAGACCATTGTTAAGATTCTCCAAAAGACTGTCAATGATTCAGGTTGAGACTGGCACCTCCAACTAAATCTAGCTCTTTGGGCATACTGGACAAGTATGCATGCTCCTACCAGTGCAACACCATACTCTCTCATCTATGGCACTAAGGCCATACTTCCCATTGAAGTTGAAATTCCATCATTGAGAGTATCTCTACAAGATATTGTGGATGATGAAAACTACCGAATATCTAGACTCCATGAGCTAGAAATGCTTGATGAATAGAGATGAGCTACCTTGACACATTTGCAAGCTTACCAAAACTTTCTCAAATGTAGCTCTAATAAGAAATTCTGAGGTTGTCATTTTGTGGTCAGTGATTTGGTCCTAAAGATGAACTACAAGACACATCAACATAGAGAAAAACAAGGCAAATTTGAGCCAAATTGGGAAGGACCTTATGTAGTTACTGCATCTTTTGGATCCGAAGTATTTTAGCTCCCAAATCTAGAGGGCGAACCATTTCCCATGTCCATCAATAACATGCATCTTCACAAGTACTACACTTGATTCTATTTAAAAGTCCTAAAAAAATATCAAAAAATAGCAAAAAGTCCTAAAAAAAGAAAAGAAAAAATTGAAAAAAGTCATGAAAAAATGGATGCCTTGATGAAAACTTGGAAAACACGTGTCTTGGCACAAAAATTTGAGTCAAGAGAAAAATTCCATCCAAAAGTGAAAACCTGGAAAATAGGCACTTTGGGCAAGTACCATGGTGAAAACCCGGCAAATAGGCACCATGTGTAATCAATTGTTGCTCCTCCATGTATCTAGATTCCATCTAGTCTTTTCCCCCTCTATTATTATTCATATTGCAAGACATCCCTGGTCCCTTATCATGGCTCATGAACTAGTTAATGTCTTTTGTTATCTTGCCTAAGCATCACCAGTTTGCACACACTTTGTCATCAGTCTTTGTACATAGTTTTCGTCTTGTCTGGGGGCATATTACCTACATGGTGCATGAGTTTGAATTTGAATTGGGGGCATATCCCTAAGAACTTTTATCCATTGCACCTATCACATAATGGATTGGAGCTAACACTTGTATATTCTTATATGATCTTGGAAAAATCCTAAAAATCATAAAATGTCCTGAAAAAATCTATAAAAAACATAAAATGTCCTGAAAAAATTACTAAAAATCACATAATCTCTTGAAAAATCTATAAAAATCACATAATTTCCTAAAAAAAACACTAAAAATCATAAATGTCCTGAAAAAATTCCCTAAAATTCATAAAACATCTTGAAGAAAAACCTAAAAATCGTAAAATGTCTTGAACAAATCAATCACACAAAAACATCAGATACCCCCAAAAAATCCTAAAAATCACAAAATCTGTAAAAAAATTTCAATAAACCTTGTACATATTCACTATGGATAACCATCCCTTTTGTGTACACACTTGCATATTTCAGACTTAAACCCAAAGCACTACACTTTTAAGACAATCACACTATCTAAGCAATGTGAACTAACAATCAATCCAACATATCACTATGAACCTCTCAACTGAATCCACAAATAGAGCTATCACATTATCAACTTGTCAGACACCATCTAAACACCTAAAACACTAAAAATCAAGTAACAATGGACAAGAATGGATATTGGCTCACGTTGTTTAGTGAGTGATTTATTTTTTGTTTGTTTTTGTTTCAATCATGTTCCTATGCCACTCGATGATATAAACTAATCTATGAGAGTGGTCGAGATGGTTCATGGTCACCTTTTTCTATTTCTATTTGTTACAATGTACCTTTGAGAGTTTGGGGCATGTACATATGCCTCAAGAAGGACAAGGTCATTCTTTTTCTGCATCGAGCTTGTTTACACAAAAGGCTTGCATTTGCGCTCTAGCCCTTTATGCCATGATGCATTGCATTCCATTTGCCATATCAAAATAAAGCTCCATTTGATATATAGTGCACTTTCTAGAATAAAAATTCTTTCCATCATACTAATGTCTCCTCATCTCATCTTTCTTCTTCATCTTTTTTTCCATCACCATGATCATGTCTTTTGATTCACCACATAATCTTCATCTTGCATTCATGCATTCTTGCATCATCCTACACTGTCAATCAACTTTCTGTAGCTTTCCACCTAGTTCAACCTTAATCTGACATTTTTCTCACCATATTTGACCAAATATGAAAATTTTTGATGATTTCACTCATGTTATGACATCTTTCCATAATTTTGGGCATGCACGCAAAGTTTCAGGGCATTCTGAGTCCAATCGGGCTATTTTTGGCCCCTAGAGCCTTTTAGGGCGCAATCTACACTTTTAGAGCATAGTTGGGCTTCCCAAGTGTGTCCATGACACATTTGGTACTGTCATGATGCAATTGGGCTTACCAAGTGCATCCAGGATGCAATTGGGGACCTAGGATCCCCAGAACTGCTCTCAAAACTGCTATGTTGCACTGCAGAGGCCATAACTTTTGCATTTCAACTCCAATTTATGAACCGTCAATTGTGTTGGACTCATATATTTTTTGTGAAAAAAATGAGATATAATTTTAATTATTTGGTCACTTTATGGACTAGTAATCCTTGAAAGTATTCTTGGCCTCCTGCTTGACCCCCATCATGTTGATTTTGGCTCCTGGAGCCTTCTTGGGCACATTTTGCACTTTATGAGTCCACTTGGCCTTCCCAAGTATGTAATGGATGCACTTGGTACTGTCATGATGCACTTGGGCTTACCAAGTGCGTCCAGGACACACTTGGATGAGTTTTGGGCGCACTTGGGGTAGTAGGATGCCCAAAACTGCTCCTAGAGCCCCTATGTTGCACTTCGAAGCCCATAACTTTTGTGTTTTAACTCAAATTTGCAATCTATCAATTGTGTTGGATTAATATCTTCATTGTGAACAAAATGAACTATCATTTTCATTATTTTGTGTCTTTGTTGAGTGGTAACCCATTCAATTACTCTCAGGCTCTTGATTGACCCCATTTTGCACTCTGGACCTCATAACTTTCACATTTGAACTTTGATTTTTGATCCGTCAGTTGCTATGGTTTTGTTTTCTCATTATCAACAAATTGATCTACCATATTCTTATCTTATTCAATTTATTGAGGGGGAACCCATATATATCATCCCTATTGGGGCATGTTTTGGCTTTCTCACCAGTTATTCTTTGACACAACACTCTAAATCACATTGTATCAAAGAGGGAAAAAATGTAGATGCTAAAAAATGGTTCACATCTACGGTTTCATCACTTCTTCATACTAATTTTTCATATTTTCCCATTCTACTAACTTCAATATTTTGGCATAAATCGATCATATTTCATCAATTGTATCCTTTTTCACATCAATTTCATATCAACTCAAAACCATTTCATATCAACTCAAAATCACCCCAAATCAACTCAAAATCACTTGGAATCAGTCCTAATCAACCTAGAACATATAAAACATCCCAAATAAATCATCATTTATTTGATTCTAGGTATTGTTGTGGCTTTCAGTGCCTTGGAAACTTATCAATCTATCAATCTTATCAATCTGACCTTAGTACTGTCATGGCTCTCAGTGCTAGGTCAAACTGTCATTCATGTCATCTGATCTTTGACATTTTTGAGGCTTTCAATGTAAAATAATGGTATTATCAACCATTTTAATAATATTGACAATGTCTATCAATGTTATTGTGATCAACCTTATCAATCAACCTCGATCCTATAGGATTTACGATGTCAGTTAAATGTTATGTATCAATCAATTTATGTCATGTTATCAACTTAAATCAATCAATCTAACCATGCCTTAGTTCTACTTGTCATCATCTCATTTGATCTATATCATCATCAAATTTTCATCAAAGGATATGGTCGCATTCATTTAATCAATTTGGCCAATCATTTACTAATTTTCTTTATAGGATTAAATAACCCATAATTTAATTCTATTATGCTTACTAATTATTCTTCCTAATTATCATTCTCAATTAATTAATTTTATTAGTTAATTGATTCATCATTTAAAAACCATGGAAATTTTTAATTTCCTAAGTTCCATTTTCCATCATTAATTCCATTTTCTACTAATTCTTATTTTGTGGAATAAAAGGATTTTTAATTCAAATATTCCACAAAATATTGCGTCATAGTGACACTTGGATATGACACCTCATGGATTCTCCTTTGACACTTGGATAGGATGTGTCATAATTAAATATTCTTCTTCTCTTATGAATGTCCATATTTGGCTTATTTGTCATGGATTCTTGGCTTTAAGTGGGTTGAGGTGTCTTATGATGCATCATAGATTCTCTTCCACATTTAGCCAAGTTTGACTTTCATGCATCATAGAATCCTAGATTTGACATCTTTTGTCATATGCGTCATGGATTCTCAAAGGAATTTCTTGCCACATCACATAGCTAAGGGTGACAAATCCAATGCTCTCATCCTTCATGCCCATTATAAAATGAGCATTCTTTCTCTCATTTCTGTTCCTTAGATCCTTGAAGGTCCTAACTCTTGAGTTCCTTAGGTCCTAATTCTTGAACATTTTTCAAGTCCTTAGATTCTTTGCATTTTCACACCATTTTCTCTCAAAGCTTAAATCACACTTCTAGTATTCTCATGGCATTATCCCTATCATATACTTTGCTTCAATATTGTGTGCACTATAGGCAAATTGGAACTACGTCATTTGCAGAAGAAAGAAACATGGGAACTACAAATAAGAGAGGGGGTTTCTAACCTTGTGTTTGCTTCTTTTGATTAGTTTTCCTTTCACAGTAGACTAGTGGGTGCTAACATATGTTGATTGAGTTTTGTGATTTCTCATAGGAGGTTATGCATTTAACCCATTTTCTAGGTACTCTAGTAACAGACTACAAAATTACATTGAGAGGTCGCTTATTATATGGGGCTTTGTCATCAGTCCACCCCTAATGAAAAGTGACAAGAGACTCAGTTTTTAGATGGGGAATTTACACAACTATTGAACACTCAATTTTGCAGTGGGAGATTTTTTATTCCCATGTATGTTGTGTGGGTGTGAGCAAGATTGATGGTAGGGACCTCATCCTCTAGGACTGGGTCAGGGGAAATGCCCCTAATTAGACATCCTATCCTACCACCTCCCCAAGGGAGGCTGAAATAAATGAACCGTCATTTGTTATTTTGAATGTAATGTTGTAGTTGTCATCATAATAGATTAAAAAGTGTGTTTTTTTTATAGCAAGAAAAAGGGGTAATAGTTGTTCATGTTAATGAACAAGGTGATTGAAAATGTTGGATAAACATTGTCATTCCTATTTTTGACATTTTGTTGATATGTTTTGAGTGTTTCTGGTAGGTTTTTAAAATATTTGGATGTTTTTGGCATTTTTGGGAATATTTGGATGTTTTTGAAATTTTTGGAGATATTTGGATGTTTTTGAAATTTTTGGAGATATTTGGATGTTTTGAAATTTTTGGAGATATTTTGATGTTTTTCAAATTTTTGGATATATTTAGATGTTTTGAAATTTTTGGAGATATTTGGAAGATTGTTAATATCCATGAAAGTAGGAACAATGAGATATTTAGAGGAACATTGACCTTCACTTATGTGTGGTAACCGAATGTCGATGTGGACTCTCAATAAAAGATAAGTACAAACTTTTGTGATATTGTGAGAGTCGCAATGCACAAGGTGGAAAAAGAAGGAATTGATAAACCACAAATTGCAAGGCACAAATTCGTATATATTTATAGCCTTTACAGATAAACTTAGGGCCAAAGTTGAGATTTTTCTCTAGGTGTGTGCTACAATAAATACTCATGGAGCTCGTGAAAAAGGTAGTTGGGCTTGAAGAGGTGAAAAAGGCACGTGTGGGCCTAAAAAGGTGCTATGGGGGACTTGAAAAAGTCATTTGGGCCTGAAAAGGTGCTAACAGGGCCTTAAAAAAAGGCTTTTGTGCTTGAAAGGCAAAAAAAGGCCTTGAAAAAGGCACTTAAGGACCTTGGAAAAGATATTTGGGCCTAAAAAGGTGAAACAAGGCCTTAAAAAAGACGCTTGGGGTCTAAAAAGTCCCTTCAAGACCTAAAAAGGTGCTTGAGGGTCTAAAAGGGTGTTGGTGGCTTTAAAAGGTGCTCGAGGACCTTGCAGTCTCTCAAACGTATGCTTACTTATTTGGAGCCCCTATTAGATGATGATGGAAGAGTCTAACAAATAACTGGGCCTTTTGGGATAGCATTGATATATTTTTTGAAGCATGTTGGATCAATCATGGTCTCTACAACATAAATAACACTGGAAATCTGTTGAGAGTATTTGTTCTTAAAAGGAGGAAAGAAAAGGGACACTGATAGAAACTTTTCTGCTATCCACGTTGTGCTAGATTTTCCAAAGCCCAAAGAGATGTTGCAAGACATAACTACCCTAATTCTTAATTAATGGATGCACTTGTTTATTGTTTTTTCCAAATGTAACAAGGCAATAAAATATGCCATAAAATATTTAAATATTTTTCAATATAATGGGCCTCACCATTGATTTCATATAAAACTAGTTGAGGTAAGCAAATGTGTCCCAAAGGAGCAGCAACAGACACCAACTCAACATGAAATCAATAGATCATCGAATTGAAAAATACAAAAAATAATTTATGCAAAATTAAATAGCTTGTTGAGGATGAGTTTGTTATTGTTTGGCCTAAGTTTTTGGGTTGTTTATGATATTTTCAAGTTTTTTTTACTATTTTGACGATTTGTGATAATTTTTGAATTTTTTTTGATAATTTTTGATAATTTTGGATGGTTTTTGATGATGTTTGACCTAGTAGTAGAAAAAGGAGTATGTAGTGAGATTTTTTGAAATATGGAGATAACTGGGGCCTTTTGGAACACATAAAGAGTCAAGGAGACCAAAAGTGGGTTGTGAAGGCTAAAAGTGGACTCAGAGAGTTATATTTGAGATAATGGAGGCAAAAAGGATTTTTGGGACTTCAAATGGATTTTATGAAGGCTAAAAAGATTGTTGGGAAATATTAGTGTGTGGCAGATATTTGAGACATGCACTAATTTTCTTGTAATTCCTATTTATGATATCTTAGAACATAATTAGGCTCTATGTTGCCTCTAAGTTACTTGTCTTCCCTTTGTTATTGTTTTGCTGGTTGTTGCTATGATGAACTATTTCTAATGCCAAGAAACCACTAAACTATAACCCTCAAGTGTTTCTCAATTGGGTATGTGTGAAATTAACTCAATTGTGTTAGGTGGTGTGGTGCTATGAAGTGCACATGCCACAAACAAGAAAAATCTAGCTCAGAGAGTGTTGTGTGAGGCATGTCTTGTTGTCCTATCACATTGAAGGACTTGTGTTGTTTAGGGAAGTTCAAAGGTGTTACCTCTCATGCCTTTTATACTAAAGAGGATATTTCTCATTCCTTTTGTACCAACTTTCTTTTTTGAATTTTTTTTGTTATTTTTTTGGATTTGATGGTTATTTGATGTTTTTTTATTTTTTCAATGATGAAGTGCTTCCTCAAAGATTTAGACATAGAACCGCTTGAGATGGATGTTGTTAATGGGTTTGGCTAGTTCTTCTCCATCGTAATCTAAAATTCTATAAGTATTGGTTCCAAAGGATTCTATGATAATGTAAGGACCAATCTAATTGGCCTACCATTTTCCTTTATTTTCCCTAGCTTCCTAATTCTTAGGGTTTTCCTAGAGGACTAAGTTGCCAATTGTAAAGACATGGGATTTAACCTTTTTGTTGTAGTGTCTAGACAACCTATTCTGATATACTTTGAGATGCTCATGCATTATGCATTGATGGTCTTCTAAGAGTTCTAGCTACTCTAAATGGGCCACTCTATAGTCTTCATTTGATAGGATATCATAGAGGGTGACTCTCAAAGATGGGATCTCAACCTCTAACAGAAGAATGACCTCACTACCATGGACCAAGGAGAAAGGAGTGGCACTCATAGGCATTCATACACTTGTCCTATAGGCCCATAAGGAAAATTTTAGTTGCAAATTCCAATCTCTACCAAAATTATTGACGGTTCTCTTGAAAATGTTGATGATGTTCTTTTTTGTGGCCTTTGCTTGGCCATTGCCTTGGGGATAATAGATTGATGATGAATGGTGTATAATGTGAAATTTCTCACATAACTCATCAACTATTTTATTTTTAAAATACAAGGCATTGTCCATTAGGATGGCATGAGGTATGCCAAACTGACAAATGATACGGTTTTGTAAAAATGAAGAGATTTTTTCTGGTAGAGTTTGTGAGTGGTGTTGCTTTGGCCTACTTGGTGAAATATTCAATTATGGTGATGATCCATTTATGTCTGTCAGAGGAAGGTGGGTGGATTACACCAATCAAACCAAAAACCCACTAATAGAAAGGTCATGTTGTGGCCAATGGGTTGAGTTCTTGTGCTAGTGCATGAATAAGATTACCATGGATTTGACATTTTTCACAAGTTTTTACATAGTCAATAAAATACTTTTCCATGGTTGGCTAGAAGTAGCCCATTTTGAGAATTTTCTTCTCTAATGTGAATCCACTAGAATGTGACACACAAACAACTATGTGTACTTATCATAGAGTAACCCTAGACTTGTCCTTTTCAAGACATATAAATAAAGTATCATCGAGGCCTTTCCTATATAACGTATCAGCCACCAAAGTGTAACACGAGGGCAGTCAGATGAAGTTATGTTTTTGGTTTTGTGAGAGGTCAATAGGGATAATGTTATCATAGAGGTAGGTGGTAATGGAGTCATACCAAGGGGAGTTTGGGGTGTTTAAATGGAAAATAATATGGGATTCAGGTTGAGTAAACATGGTTTGAACCACCTCTTTAACTAAGAACTCATATCGCTCATGTTGATCTGGTAGCAGAAGCAAGGAGGACATTTTGGCCATGGCATCCGCTACCCTATTCTTGTCTCTAGGAATTTGTTCAAAAGTAATATTAATGAAGAATGCATTAAATCTATCAACCATATGCTTATAAGGTAATGATTTCTCATCTTTGGTTTGAGACATGTATGTAACTTGATTGATGACCAATTGAGAATCCTCATAGACTTCAGGTACTGTTAAATTCCATTCTAATGCTAGCTTGAGACCCAAGACCAATGCTTCATATTCAACCATATTGTTTGTGCATGAGAAGAGCAGTTTGTAAGACTTGGGGATGGTGATGCCTAGAGGCATGATAAACAATATGTCGATACCTAAACCATGATGTGTGTAGGAACCATCAAAGTAAAACTTCTATTTGATAAGCAGTCAACAGGTATAATAGGCTCAATGTTGTTCATAGATTTGATAGTTCCTTTTGCTATTCTAGCATTTACCTATATGGGAGATCTTTTAGACTCTTTTTATTTTGCAGCTAAAAAGGTTTTATGCACTAGCATGAGATGTGGATGAGACTCCCTTAACTCTTCTACATTTCAGTGGTATAAGGATTTCTTTTAGACCAAAGTTCATGGGAATAGCAAGCTATGTTTCAGCAAGAAAGTCTTTGGTACTGTTGATGATGATAAACTCTATTTTGTGAAGTTAGGTAGGGGAAAGTTGTTTGTGTCCATTTGTTTCTGACTTGATATGAAAAGTTGAAGTAATGATAACTATTGGATAAAAGATCTAATATTGGGTTGGAACATGGCTTGCTTCAAAGGTGGCAATCAATTGCAAAAATCCTCAATTTCACAGAATGTTGACAAAGAAAAAGGGTATCCAAATCTATTGTTCATTTATGAATATTGTGGGTATAAATAGCCTATGTTTTAATGTTTTCCTCAAATGTATTGTAGAAATCTTTAAATGGGCTATTTCAATTCTTATATGCACTATTTTATGGAGTGCCAAGTGTTGTTCTAGAGGATGTATGTTTTGTTTGTCAAATGCATTGTTACAAGAGACAAATGTATCATAGAAAGGGTCAAATGTGAAGTATTGAATGTGTTACTTCATGGTATTTAACAATGTTTGTATTGGGTTTTGTATTAGTTTGTAGTTGAATTTTCTTGGAAGGATTATGATTGGAAGTTTTATTAATATGTATTAAATAAAACACATTCAAACACAACTTATAGTAGAAGTGACAATGAAATAAAACCCGCATGCACCTATAAAATGAAAGAAATGGCTTCCTACCAAGAATGGCTAAATTTGATGACTACAGGGTTTTAGAGTTTGACCAATAGTGTTCAAATTTACCTCTCTTGTAATGGAGAGCTTCCCACCAACACTAAGGAAGTTTGGTACAATCTCTTGTGAGACTACTAGAGGAAGGCTATATTTTGAACATGATTGGCTTGCATTTAATTGGGAATGCAAGATGGAAGATGATCCCTCTCACTGGCCCTGTTAAGGAAAATCTTAGGAGGTAGCCTTTCTATGGATAAATAAGTTGTTGGATTTGAGCAAATATGAAAATCAAATCCACAAGCCCTTGAATCACCTATATTTAGAAAACCTGTCATAGAGAAGAAAAAGACAAGAAGAGGCAAGGGTTTGGTTTGAAAATAAGAAAATTGTATTCTCAGATAAAATGTAAATTGCTATAGAAAAATGCAAAGGGAGAGCCTATTTAGAGAGCCTATTTATAAAGGCCTCTAGGAAGCTTGTAGAACAAGGTTATAAAGTGCTAGAAAGTACTAGGAGATAAGAATGACAACTAAGCATAGGTCCACAAAAGGTGGGATCCTTGATCAAGATGAGAGGATAAGTATGACTTAGATAGGAACAAACTCCCATGTTTTCAAGAACTAATAAATAAATGCATTAACCTAAGTAAACCTAAGTAAAAGCATAAATAATAATAATTTACTCTAACACCCCCCCTTAAGTGCAACTTGGGGGAATGCACTTAAGCTTACAAAAGCTAAAATGAAATGCATAATGGGTCCCGACAACGAGGCCATGCTAGGTACCCATGTAAAAATGCAAAGAAATGCAACCTTTGAAAATAGGAAAAGAGGGAAAACCTCATGGGAAAAACCCTCCCCCAAAAAGAGGTAAATAAAAACATGCTAAAAAAAACAAGGAAGGCATCAACAAGACCCCCCAAGGACAACTTCCACCAAAAATGTTTCAAGAGACTCTCTCAAAACCATAAGTACAACCAGTGCCCCATGAGAGATAGAAAAGATACCAAAGCCCCCCAAGAATAATGGAGCCCCTAGAGAAAGAATTGAACCAATGAAACTCCAATGTGAAGGAAACAAGAGAACAAAACAAGGGAACCCCTGAATGAGAGGGAAAATTGGAAGGCCTAGTTGATTCTCAATATGAGGATCCTAAAAGGAAATCCCCAAGGTAGGTGTGTTCATACTGTCATGAATGTTCACTATAGAATATGCAATAGGTGCACTTGGAGGCTTGATGAATGGAGCTAGAAGATCAGGCAAAGCAAAAGAAGAATCATGTTGAAGAGAAAAGACCTCAATTGGATGTGGTGTGGAAGTCAAAATAAGGATATTAGGAATAATACAAAGGTTCAAGTATCCTGATTACACCACATGATGCTCCTGCAAGAGAGAAGTGTGCTCCAATAATGGAGATGGTGGACCAAAGTGTGAGAAGGTGTAGAGACAAGTGGAAGGATCAACTACCCTTGCAGCAATAAGACCTCATGTTGCACAATCCCAAATGAAAACTGAATCAATAGTGAACTCAACTTTCTTCTCTAATCCACTACGTGTAATCTGAGAAATCAAGAGAAGGTTTATATATAGAGATGGAACATAGAATACATCATTGAATATACCATCCTGGATACAAATTGAACCTTTCTCGTAGACTGGTAGGGTAGTGTTATTCCCCATGAGAATATGAGGAATGGGAGAAGGCTCAATAGAATACATCATGAACATAGAATACATCATTGAATATATCATCCTGGATGCAATTTGAACCTTTCTCGTAGACTGGAAGGGTAGTGTTATTCCCCATGAGAATATGAGGAATGGGAGAAGGCTCAATAGTGGAGAAGACACCTTGAGAAGATGTCATATAGTGAGAAGCACATGAATCCAGTATCCAAGGAACCTGTGAAGGAGATGCAATGAAAGCCTCTAATACATGACCCTTTCCAAGATCTAGTGTAGATGTTGAAGAGGTGGAAGAAACCTAAAAAGAAGACCCTTGTGATGTACAAGAGGATGGAGAGGAAAAAGTGCTCTTCTGAAGGAGAGCTTGCAAATCGACAATCTATTTCTCATAGCCATCAAATCTCTTCTAAAAACAATGTGACTCATCATGAGATGCCTTCTAACAATAGGAATAGGTAGGATTCTTAGTCTTCTTTCTCTCCTTCTTCTTAGAAGAAGATGATGAACTAGATGATCACTGAGAGGAGGAATCAAATATTTTCTTTAGCTTCTGCTCCTGTGTATCCTTGGCAAGCAATGCCTATGACTGTGAACCTGTAAGTGAATCTATCTGAGTGATCTTGGACTGTTCTCGTATCAACTAATCACAAAATGTCTCAAAAGAAGGCATCTAATGTTTGGTACACAAGGCATCCATAGTAGAGTGTAAAGTGGAAGAAAATATCTAATATTTTCCTCACAACTTTAAGAGTATCGAAAAGATACATTCATCATTTGTTTTGTTTTTCCTACACCCTTGCAAAACTATGCACGGAGATTTGAACTTCATTAGGAATTCTTCAATGGTGGAAAAGCTATTAGGTGTCAAAAAATTCAACTTTGCATCAAGATACAATACCAGAATTCATTCACTATGTCAAACAGATTGTGAAACTTGGTCCAAACAGCTTGAGGAGTGGTCAAACCATCCAAGTAAAATAGTAGATTGTCTGAAATGTTTAGTGCAATCAATCCCATGGCCTCATCCATTTTGTTTCTATGTTGAAGAACCTCAAAGGGGTGCTACAGAATAGGTTGGTTCTCATTTGGACATGACCATAGGCCTCGTGACATGAGAAGCCTAGCCATTTGTGCTTTCCAAGTGTGATAGTTGTGTGGTGTGAGCTGGGTCACAGAAGGATCCAACATTGAGAGAAGAAGATGGAAGTAGAAGGGTCTTATTCTAAAGTAAATTATAGAAAATAAAATGCCCCCCCCCCCCCCCCCCCCCCCACAAAACTGATAAAGATATCCCTCAAATACCAAAGAAACAACTATAGAAAGCACAAAAACTAGAAAAAGAAACTGGATTTCAGATGCAGAGAGGGAGGAAACTGGAGCCTCTACCTCAACACCAAAAATAGGAGCTTAATATTACTCCAAACTAATTCCAGATCTGGAAAGTAGACAATAAATCATACACTTTTTTAAAAAATAGCATTGAAATATCTGTCCATATGAGCCTGAATGAAGCCTTTGAAGGTGCAAAAAAGGAGATTTTCGAGTTGTAGAAAAATTCAGGAACATGGATGTCAAAATTCCTATACCAATGTGTAGATCATGAAATTCTACCCCAAAATAAATAAAAAATTTGCTCAGAAAAATGAGTTCATATGAGGGAGATATCGTTGTTTAAAAATCACCTCTGTAGTTATTTTTTCTAAATCGCCATTGTTACATCTCCAAAAAATAAAAATAAAAGCCCAATAAATGTCAGATCTGTTATGTCAAACCCTTTTTCTCCAAATACTGAATAATCTACAATAGATCTAGCTCTGATACCATGTTGGATATGAGAAAATACACAAATCAAATCCACAAGCCCTCAAATCACCTACACGTAGAAAACCTATCACAGAGAAGAAAAAGACAAGAAGAGACAAGGGTTTGGTCTAAAAATAAGAAAATTGTATTCTTAGATGAAATGTAAATTGTCATACAAAAATGCAAAGGGAGAGCCTATTTATTAAGGTCTTTGGGAAGCTTGTAGAACGATCTTAGAAAGTGCTACGAGATAAGAATGACAACTAAACATATGTCCACAAAAGGTGGGATATCCTCAATCAAGGTGAGAGGATAAGTATGCCTTAGATAAGAACAAACTCTTGTGTTGTTAGCAACTAATAACTAAATGCATTAACCTAAGTAAACTTAAGTAAAAGAATAAATAATAATTATTTACTCTAACATAATCTAGCTAGTAAAAAGAACGAAAAGTAGAAATTAGAAGCAGGTTTGAGAGTTTGATCATTCTAAAAGAGTGAGAGCATATCCCTACTACTTTGATCTCCCCAAATAGGATAGAAAAAGATGTTCAATTATGAGTCTTTACCTATGGAATATAGTAGGCTCCTATTTAATTCTACGTGTTTGTTCATTCCCAACTTGATTATTATTGATCCTTATAGAAGGTTTCGCATTTTGATCAACTTGGTGAGTTGAGACCATAGGCCTACTTCTGAATAGATCAGTGAAACCAAACTTTCTACTTGAACTAGGTTATAAAGTTGGAAATGCCACAATCTAATTGAAAATGGTTGAGGCCTACTTGATTCAATGCTAGCAAAGGCTAGGAACATTTCTAAGTGTCTTCATTCCCTTCTTGCAAGTTTTTGTGATTTGCAAGTTCTTGTTAGTCTAGAAGAGATATATAAATAACCAACAATCATATCTACAAGTTAGATATGGTGATTTAAAACTCTGATTAGATGTGCTACATAAAATGGCATATGCATTATAGAAATGTGTAAATGTGCTATAATAATAGTCAAATGTGTTATTTAAGCATGCAAATGTGCTACAAAATCTAGCAAATGCATTGTAAAAAAAAGAAGATGCATTACATAACACTTCAAATGCATTACATAACACTTTAAATGCATTAAAAGATTTTGCAGAAGTGTTAAAACAATGTTTAAAGCATCAAAGCATTAGAGAAGTCTCAGATCCGATGTTTGTGAGCTATGGAATGTCTTCAAAAGTTCATTGTTATTGTTCTAGGTCTTCCTGAACATTGTAAAACCTGCAATAAGTCAGATCTACACAAGAAAGCAAAGAAATATATCGATCTAGAAGAAAAATAGAAGATTAGAAAGAAAATTTCAAGAATAGAGAGGCTTTAAGATGAAGCCCCATGGTGGGCACCAATTTGTACATGGTGGGTTCATGTATTCATGAGACCTTAATGCAGAGTGTAATCGAAGTAACAATGAACTATTCTAAACCCAAGAAATCACTGCTAAATGAAGACTCCATGAATATCCCATGTTTCCCCAACTACAATCGCTAAGATTTCTCTTAGACCAGCATCTCAGTCACAGTTCTAGAATAAGAGTATGCTATGAATGCAGATCTACCAAATAATATGCTAGATCTATATGAAAATGTAGAGTATGTGAAGATAATAATACTAGAAAGCTAGAAACATGTGCATATTTAAACCTAAATTATATTAAATTCAAATAAATTCTAAAATGATATCAAAATGACATGAATTCTCTATAATAACAATGCTAAAAGAGATGATAACTCTAAATGTTCCTATAGTGCGGATGCCTAAAACATGTTTTTTTTTGCTCTTGAATTTCCCTCCTATTTTATAGAATTTTAGAAGGGGTTGGGGTAAGGATCAAGATTTTACTTTTAACTAGTGGGTAATGGTGAAACTGCAAATATATCATAAGACACCAAGAGGAAGAATCCAATAGACTTAGTTTGTGAAGATAAATGCAAATTTTCCAATTCTTTTAAATGTAAAAAGGATGATTTTCACTTTTGTGAGGATAAATGGATTTTGTTGATTTATTAAATGTTCTATTTATTTTCAACTTTTTCCTTTTCCTTTTTCCTTTTTTTATTTCATATTATAATTTTATGAATTGTTTTTCCTCTTTTTAAATTGATTTAGATCTTTTTTAATGTGGTAGGTGATTTGATTGATTAATGACTTGATATAACGATTGATTTGAAAGTCTATTGTTTTCCTCTGTTATTTGATTTTGTCCTTAATTTGAGTTGTTTGATCAAAATTTGCATTATTTTAGGTCTTTTCCAATTTTTGGGTGTCTATAGTAGGCTAGTAGCCTTCTTCAGTGAAAAGCTACATGAATCTAAAAAGAAGTTCTCTTCTTATGACTTGGAGTTGTATGCTTTGTTTTAGTCTCCTAGGAAATGGAGGCATTGTCTTTTACCCAAGGAGTTTGTGGTATTTACTAGTAACCAAGACCTTAGCTACATTAATACCCAAGAAAAGTTAAGCAATAGAATTTTGAAGTGGATGGAATATCTTCAAGCATTCACATTCACCATCAAGAAAAAGAAGGGACAAATGAATAAGGTTGAAGATGCACTATGCAAGAGGATTTTGACCATTCAAGAAGTTCAACTCCATAGCATTGGTATAGAGAGTATCAAGGACCTCTACAAGGATGATGAAGACTTTTCTGAAGCTTATAAGGTATGCATTGAATTTCAAATTCATTTTTATAGCTCTTTTGTTGATTACACCTTGCAGAGTGCACTGTTGTTCAAGGGAAACCAATTGTCTATTCCTAAGGGTTCTATGAGGGAGAAACCTATCCAGGAAAAACATAATGGAATCCTAAGTGGACATTTTGGCATCAACAAGACCGTAGAGTTAGTTCAAAGGTTCTATTATTGGCCAAAGTTGTCAAGAGATGTGACAAGATATGTTGAACAGTATGTAGTGTGCATGAAAGCAAAAGGAGGAGCTAGTAATTTAGGTTTTTACCAACCTTTACTAGTCCCTAATAGGCCATGGGAGTTTGTTAGCATGGACTTCATTCTGGGGTTACTTAAGACTAAATAATATTATACTAGCATCTATGTTGTAGTGGATAGATTCATCAAGATGGGTCACTTCATACCTTGTAAGACTACCCATGATGCTAGTCATATAGCACATCTATTCTTTAAGGAGATTGTGAGGATTCATGGACTACCCCTAAGTATTGTGTTAGATAGGGATGTCAAGTTTATGGGTCATTTTTGGAAAACCTTGTGGAGTAGGCTGGAAACTAACCTATCTTTTGGATCAACTTACCATCCTCAGATAGATGGAGAAATTGAGGTGGTTAATAGGATATTGGGTAACTTTTTATGGTTCCTAACTAAGGAATATGGTCAAACATGGGATTTGATTATTCCTCAAGAAAAATATGCATATAATGATTGAGTGAACATGACAATAGGTAGAAGCCCATTTGAGATTGTTTATGAGATGCATCCAAGGGGTGTGTGTAAAATTAGAGACCTCAGAGCTATGGAATATAGGAATGGTCAAGCTGAAGACTTCACTCAAACCATGAAGGAGATTCAAGAATAGGTGAAGAAGACTATACAAGAGACTACACAAAAATTGAAGGCTAAAGTTGTTGAGAAGAGGAAGGATGTTTAGTTGGTAGTAGGGGACTATGTCATGGTACACTTGAACAAATCTAGATTGTAGAAAGGAGTATCTACCAAACTAAAAATGAAGAGGGTTGGAACCTGTAAGATCATAGCTAAATATGGAGCTAATGCCTATAAGGTGGATCTACCTAGTGACTCAAACATCTCACCAGTCTTCAATGTAGAAGACCTAACCAAGTTTAAGGGACCACTAACTAAAACATATTTGAACATATAGGAGGTCAACAAGGATGTAGCATCTAGTTTCCTACCTCCCAAGATGTAGCTAAAGGTAGAGAAAGTCTTGGATTCAAGAGTCAAGAAGACTACCAAAAAAAAGGTGTACATGGAACACCTCATACAGTGGAAGACTAAACCAGAGTTAGAGGAAACATGGGTGGCAGCCACAAATTTCAAGAAATTGGGAATTACTAAGGACATCTTGTCTATAGGAGTGACATGATTGTCTTTTGTGGGGAGTATGGTGCAGGAGCACCTAGGTAAGCCTATCTAATAACCTAGGGTTCCTAGTTGAGTTATGGATTTTTAGTGGCCTTAGCCAGCCACTAGTGAAATAAAGGGGGTAGAGAGTCCTAGAGTATGACTTAGCCATTAGTAGGTCTACTTGGGTCATCATCACTATCTAGTTGTCTAAAGTTGCTAGGTGATGGTCAAATTGTTTTCATTATTGCTAAGGATGGAAATTGTGCATCTAGAGGCTAGATTAGTCAACTAAGGGGTGGAATGATGATTTCATTTCATAATGACATATCTAAGCACTCAGTAGAGTTTCATGGGGTTTGGAGCAATTTTGGTCTAACTAGGACAAAAGTTTATAATGCTAAGTTTCTAGAATAGATTGTGTAGAGATTTTTCATCTTTAGCACTTTTGGATGACTCTCCTTCTTTAGCGCTTATGTATTCCAATCCAAATGTATCATTATTGGATCTTGGGGATCTCAATAGTTGCTCAAAGTATTTGATGGCTTTATTAGGTTTATTGAAACTTTTAGAAAATTCCTTTACCTTTTTAAGTCACTCTTCAATTGCTCATTCTACAATTTTAATTTTGTTATCTCAATATCCTTGACATTCAATTCATAGTTGGCATTCATCATTTGACTCAAAGTATCCAATTGGATGTTGGAAATATTTGTTAGCTATATTGACTTCTCTTCCATTCTATTGATCAAAACTCTTGATGAAAAATCTCTACACAATCTATTCCAGAAACTTAGCATTATAAATCATGGATTGTGGAAATCTGATTGCATTAATAGGACAAAAGTTGTCAAGTTGCTTGATAATTTTGCAAAATTGCAAAAGTTGACATGACATCTTTTATTACAAAAAGTGCAATTTTGATTAGATGGTTAAATAACCACCTCAAAATAGTTGGAGAAGGTGTAATGGATCTACATAGGCCTCCCTTGACCTATAACAAGGGTTGGATGGTAATTTATTAGAAGTTGAATTAGTGAACAAACAATTTTGTTGTGTAATTTCACCACAATTAGAGCATGTTTGTTCTTGGGGTTATTGTATGGATTGAAATAATAATTTTTACCTATGTGTGATTTGATAGATGTGATTTAAAAATATGGTGTGTGGTTAGATAGGTCTTTTTTTTTCATTTCCTTTAATTTGTGTAAATATTTTGGTTTTTGCATAGTCGTTGGCTTGAACCAAGTAGTTTGGGAAAATGGAGTCTTAACTCACCTTTCCACCATGGAAATTGTACAATTTCTTGGAATGTGTGAGAAGACTCCTTGTACTATAGGCATGAAAGTTCTTGGGCCCTAGAGAGAAATTTTGGCCTTTTTGCAATGATGCCCTAGGCAAGCCAAGTGAGCATGGTTAGGGATCAAAGAGTTTGAAACAACACTTAATGGGATTGACTACAATGAATGCTTTAGTCCAAGTGGATGGAGAGAATTAAATGAGAGTGGAGAAGCCTTATGCCAAAAGAGAACTCCTGGTGACATGCTTGGATAAGCATTTGATCAAACCCTTATGAATCTTGTTAGCAAATTTGAAAACCCTAAATTTTAGGCTTAAAATCAGAATCCCACTATATGAAGAGGTTGGGGAAGTGAGACCAAGTGAATCTTAGAGGTCTTCCAGAATGGTATCACTATGTGAAGTTAGTTTTCCACCTCATTAATCCTTTTTTTGAGTTAGGTGCCAATAGGTGAGTTTGGAGGCCTAATTCCTTATAGCCCTACTGGGCCTAATTTGGAGCAATTTCTTCAAATTGATAGAGATTTCAATATATTTTTGGTGCATGAGCATTGGAATGACCTCAAAATCCTAGGGAAAATCCTCTCTTTCCATGTTGAGTAGATTGTGACCATATGTGCATGTTTGGTGTAGATGAGCCAGTAAGGCATCTAAGGAGTGTTGATTGGATGAAGTTAAGTTTTACATCAATGTGGACAAGTTAAAAGAGGAATGGATTGGTAGTGTGATCCTCCTAAGTTAGGGTTAGTAAAAGAACACTAAAAGGCTAGGGAAGAGGCCTAGAGAAGACCCTAAGAGAAGTTAGGGTTAAGGAACAAGACTTGTCCTTACATCAATCTTTTCTATTATCAATACCCAAAAACTCCAAAACAGACCCCATCTCTTTTCTCCTAAATAACTTGACAAATAATTGTGCCTTTCCAAATATACTTTATTTTTTAATTAGTCATCCCACATGTTTTTGCAATGCTTTTAAATAGTGCTCTCATATACCATATGCTTAGATGGAATTTGACTAAAAAGTAGCTCCTCATCCATATCCATCAAATTTCCTACACCTAATAATGTATTTCTATCATTAGAATTACCAATTTACATTCTGCTTCTTGAATCTTGTCCTCTTCATGAATCTTATCCTCTTCATGAACTTCAATAGGTTGATTTTAACTATGTCTTGTATGAACTTTCATTTTTTCATCTCTTATTTTATCATATTTCCTTGATCTACCCCTTTTATGTCCCATTAAATGCTTTGAAATTTAGAGTACAAAAATAACTAGGTGAAAAAATATACATTAAGGATGATCCTTCATAATTTCCTTTCAACTCCATGAAAAAATGAATGAAAATTGCTTTAAAATGATTATTTCCCAAAAAATTACTTTATTTTTCACTATTTATTTGGTTTCTAAATTATGAGAAAAATGATTTTTTTATATGAAGCTACTATATGATTGCTAGAACTTGTGTTAATTCACCCTGGGTTACTACTGAAACCCTTTCGGTTGTAATAGTTTCAATCGTAATAGTTTTAGTCATAACTGTATATGTCATAACCACACTAGCAAAAAATGTAGTTTTTGAAAATTTCTCACTTCCAAGGCTTATTTCTCCAAAAAGTAAAAATGCCCTTTTGTAGATCTTCTAGTCAAGATTATTTTCATATAATTTTTATTGTGTTTTGAGTAGTTATAATATGTTATAATTTTAAAACATTAAGTAGGTATTTTAAGATTCAGGAAGATGTTACTTCAAAAAAGGGAAAAATAGAGTAAATCATGTTTTAAAAAATTAAAATTTTATATGTGCTACTAGAGGGGAGATTTCTCTTCAAGAATATATGTTTTGTTTTAAAAAATATGTAGATTTCATAGAAAATTTTGGTAGGTAAAAAGGCTATAAATTTTTGATAGGTTCAACTTTGAAAACTTATAACTAAAAAAATATACATCAAAAATCATTTTCTTTGTGCACTAGCTATAAATGTTAACTCTAAAATATTACAAAATCAGAGCAAAATGTGATCATTTGCATATATTTGTTTGGCAAGAATGAAACTCTATATTTTTAGCATTTAAAAAACAAATTAATGGGCTTTAAAAATATAAAAATTATTAGTCAATTAAAAAAATAATAATAGACATAAACTTCATCCAAATTTACACATTTCATTAGTGTACATCATCTTCAAATTCTAAACACAAATGTTTTTTTCACACCATTAAAGTTGAACAGTTTAAGTTATGAGATCCTCTTTCTTTATAAAAGGTGACACAAGTTTGTGATTTTACCCTCATTCATGTTTGATGTCCACAAGGTCAAACTATTTCTAAGGATTTGCATGATAGGTGTTTTTTTTTCATAAGATTCTCCATGCATCGTATCCAACCTCGTAATTGCTTCATAAAAGGCATTCTTGGTTGCTTGGTAGGAGCACATGCTTGATTAGGTGAATTAAGGGTTCCATGGTAGAATATACAAAAAATTGAGATCTACACCTATCCTGTTAGGATGGATTGAATCTAATTCTGCCATTGCAATATCTTGAGCAGATTTAAAAGAGAACAATGTACTTTCTATAGCCTCTTTCCTATCAATGCCCATCTTGAACTCTACCAAATAGTGGTGATGATCTCCCTTCATCTTAAGAAAAAACACCATATTTGAATCACTACTATCAATGGAACTAGATACAAATCAAGAAGATGAAGAATGATATCAAACATATTTGTAAACTCAATCTTGACCTTTTACCTTTGCCTGTATAGGTGACCACAAATTGCATCTTACAATTGTGTTCACAAATATATAGTATTCCTAAATCATATTCCCCTTAAGAACCTAGACAACATAAGGCTCAATCACCAATATCCAAGCCTTTCTACTTTTTCCAAAAAGAATGCTCTAATTAGAATAACATGAAATACACATTTGTCTCCCTTGCATCATGTTGCAAATACACATCACTATATAAAACCCTATAACTCAAAAATCAGAAATTGTCATATAAAATGGTAAGTGAGGTTTGGTTGTTTCTATTTGCATTAAAATAGACTTATACATGTCAATAAATGTCAAGTACAAAATATGTGAAGAAAATTGACTTCTAATCCAAACTTTGCAATGAATATGATGGAAAAACTTGTCAATGATAATACCTCAGGTAGATAATTATGCATTTATATATGTCATGTTGCATTTGGTATGAATGCAATCTGACTAAAAAAAATTTGTTTATTTATGTATAAATTTACCTTTTCTTGGGTTAACTTCCTTTTCTTTAGCTTTGTATTAGGCTTGCAACTTTGTATTCTCATTGTCTTGTTTTGCCCATTTAGTCCAAATTTCCTTCTACTTATGTGTATTTGGTTGTCTTCATTTTTATAGTATCACTTTTTTTTATATGACATCAATATTATCTCAATACATGTGATTTTTTATTATTAACAATAGGAAATATGAATCATAGAAGATAATATTTTTGGCTCGAATAGTTGTGGGTACTATTTCACAGTAAAAACCAATTAGAAAAGAGAAAAACCATGAAACTAATAACTAGCTAAAAACCATATTGAGCTTTCATAACTACCAAGTAATTTTCAATGACATATAAACCAACCTATTATGAGTTCTTTAACTATGCTCTATGCTTACTAGTGACACCTTACTACAAAATTCATAAAACCATTATTTTATGAGTCCTTTAACTAGGCTCTTCACTTATCAATAAAACTTTGTTGCAAACCTATAGAAACAAGACTATATTTGATTGACTTTAGTGAACACCATCAAATTTAATCTATAATTTCTATGATTAGAGAAGATCTAAAGGTATGAAGTGGTTGTTAGAATATTTAGAATAACTGAGAGGTGGGGGGGGAGAGCCAGGCGGTGAATTAATTATCAAAGGTCCAGATATACCAATTCAACAAACAAATTCTTAAAAAACTTTAGATCTCATCATTCCTAAAATGTCCCTTTACTAATTTTTTATGATATTTCTAGCCTCAAATCAGAACTTTAAAATCAAACAACCAATATTACAAAGATCTGCCAATTTCCCAATAAAACCCAAATCGGGTATGTCCAAATTACTGCCAAAAACTTCTCGACTTCACAAATTATTAATAAATCTGAAAATGGACATTTTTACAGAAATTTCAGCAGCATAACAGCCTACAAAATGACATTTCTAGATTTTTATAGCCTTAACACAACAGCTCACAAATGTAGGGCAAAACTATGCTCAATCTGGCTCCCGAAATTAACACAAAAAATGCCCGAAAACACCACAAAACACTCATAAACTATCTCAGAAGTTTAATCACAACCCAATACATATATTCAGCTCTATTTTAACATCATAAAGTCTGAAATACAGCAACAAAACAAACTGATATGAAACACTAAACTGAAAACCCAAACTCAAACCAAAAACAACCTCGAAAACACCCAAATCGGCACTATTCGGCACAAAGGAAAACTCTGTATGAGCATGCACATGGAATGGCTTCAAACTCCCATCCTTAGCCTTCTTGGAAACCTACAAACTCCCATTCTTGGGTCTCCTTCTCCACAGGTTTGGCAGCCTCTGAAGAACAACAAGAAAATTAGCAAGAATCAAGATGTAGAATGAGCCCAAAATGCCTCCAAACCCCTTTTAAAGAGGGCATAACCCTAACTCACATCCAAGAGGGGTTAATTAAATATAATTTAATAATAATTTTTATTTATTAGTCCATTGGTTTCCAAAGATTTGTCTCTTTTTCCAAAATTTCACCTTTTTGGAGCTTGCCTGCCTTAACAAAGTTTATTTTTGTTTAATTATTTGAATAGGGGACATGACAAGTCCTCCCCTCCCAAATATTGCTTGTCCTCAAGCAATGAAGGTTGGAATTCTCAAGAATATGTGCTCCTTCCCAAGTTGCATCCTCTAGTGGTAATCCTTTCCATTTGACCAAATGCTCTATGATGCTCCTATTTCTCAACCTTTTCTCTCTTGTATCCAAAATCTCTTCTGGTATCAAAACTAATTTCCCTTCATCATCAAGAGGTGGCAATTCTGTAGATACTATGGTTTGCTGGCCTAGAACCTTCTTTAAGCAAGATAAATGAAAAATATTATGTATTTTGCTGTTTGGTGGGAGCTCCAATTCATAAGCTACCTCTCCTACCTTCTTGATGATTTTATAAGGCCCATAGAACCTTGGCTTGAGTTTCTCTACCCCACTTCTCTTCAAGGTGCTTTGCTTATATGGTTGCAACCTAGCAAATACCAAATCTACCACCTCAAAAGATCTTTCAATCCTTTTCCTGTCAGCATATATCTTTTGTTGGTTTTGTGCATGTTGTAGATTATCCTTGAGGGACCTTATTATGTCTTGGCTTTGCTTGATGAAATCACTTGCTGCGGGTACTCTGCTATTGAAAAGTATTAGATCAACAAAGGAAAGGGCATCATAACCATAAAGAGTATGAAAAGGAGGCATACCAATAGACATGTGATGAGATGTATTGTAACAATACTCCCCTAGGTGTAACCATTTCACCCAAGCATGTTGTTGATTTGAAACATAGTTCCTCAAATATCCTTCTATCCATTCATTAACTATCTCTGTTTGAGGGTGATAGCTAGTACTGGGAGTGAGTTCAGTTCCTGCCAAATGAAAGAGCTCCTTCCAAAAAGAGCTAAGGAATCTACTGTCCCGGTCACTAACAATGTTTCTAGGCAAACCATGTAATCTAAAAATTTCCTTGAAGAACAATTCGGCCACTTGTGATGCCTTGAAATCAGATGTGATAGGAAAGAAATGTACATACTTAGTTAGTCTATCTACCACCACATATATGCAATCCTTACCTTGAACCTTGGGCAATCCAGTGATGAAATCCATAGAAATACTTTCCCATTTTTGTTCGGGAATAGGAAGTGGCTGCAACAACCTTGCAGGAAAATTTTGCTCACTCTTGCTTTGTTGGCATACCATACATTCTTTAATGTATTTAAGGACATCCTCCTTCATACCCTTCCATGAACGCCACTCTCGAATTTTCTTGTATGTCTTGAAGTATCCCTGGTGACTAGCCAAAGGTGTGTCATGAAAGGCCCTCAATATCCTCTCCTTAGTTTTTGACCCTGGCACTAAGAAGATCTTGTTCTTGTAATAAATCAATTCATCAACAACCTTGTACCTGTTATCATCCACTAACTTATCCAAAATCTTGGTGGCAAATGAATCTTTAGCATACTCTAAAATTATGGAGACTTTCCAATCAGTAGAGATAGATGATAAGGAACACAAAGTGGGCTTTCTTGAGAGAGCATCAGCAACCACATTATTCTTTCCTTTCATTTATTCAATGTCAAAATCATAAGCTTGCAATTTGCTTACCCATTTTTGTTGATGATCATTCAAATCCCTTTGGTTCAAGAAGAACCTGAGGCTATTATGGTCTGTCTTTACAATGAATCTCCCACATACCAAATATTGTCTAAACTTATGAAGTGCATGCATGATTGCCAACATTTCCTTATCATAGATGGAGTACCCTTTCTCTGATTGATTTAATTTTCGACTCTCAAATGCTATTGAATGTCCCCTTTGAGTTAGGACAGCCCCTATACCTTCGCCAAAAGCATCACATTCAACAACAAAAGGTAAAGAGAAATCTGGAATTGCAAGCACAGGGCATGAACTCATTACCTCCTTAAGCTTATCAAATGTTTTTTGTGCCTCTTCTGTCCAAACAAAAGCTCCTTTCTTTGTCAAATCAGTCAAGGGGGCAGCAAGCTGAGAAAATCCCTTGGCAAATCTCCTATAGTAGCTACACAACCCGAAGAAACCTCTCAACCTGTGTAAGATTAGTGGGTGGAGGCCAATCCAAAATTGCTTGGATTTTTTGTTGATCAACCTGTACTCCTTTAGAGCTTATAATATGTCCCAAATATAGGATCTCTGTCAAACCAAACTCACATTTAGATAGCTTAGCATAGAAGGATTGCTGCTCCAAGATTCCCAAAACAGTGTCTATGTGCTTTAGATGCTCTTCCCATGTTTTACTGTATATCAAGATATCATCAAAAAATACCAAAACAAATTTTCGAAGATGCTGACTGAATACCTTATTCATACAAGATTGGAATGTTGCAGGTGCATTAGTGAGTCCAAATGGCATAACAAGAAATTCAAAGTGCCCATAGTGACATCTGAAAGCAGTCTTTTCCACATCTTCACTCCTCATTCAGATTTGATGGTAGCCTGATCTTAAGTCAATTTTTGAGAAGTATATAGAACCATGTAACTCATCAATGAGTTCATCTATGCGTGGTATGGGATACCTATTTTTTATGGTCTTCTTGTTTAGAGCCCTGTAGTCTATACACATTCTCATTGTACCATCCTTTTTCTTGACAAGTACCACAGATGATGCAAATGGACTAGAGCTAGGCCTTATGAATACCATGTCCAGGAGTTCTTTAATATTTTTTTCAATTTCTTCCTTATAACCTCTTGGATGGCGGTATGGGGTTGTTATAACTGGTTTGGCACCCTGTTCTAACTCTATAACATGCTCAAAACCTCTATCTGGTGGTAATACTGGAGGCAAATCATTGAAAACTACACTATGCTTATCAAGAATATTTTGAATTTCAAAATGGAAATTACCTTGATTCTTTGGAGAGCTTGTTGGTTGGATTATGACTCCTGCTGCCCATGTTACTTGTCCTCTTCGAAAAGTCCTCTCCATCCTCTTTGCAGAGACCGCCTTAGGTGCTCCATTCGATAACCCTCTCAATATGACTTCTTTCCCATTGGAATGAAATTTAAACTCCATAGTTTGATGGTTCATGTAATAGCCTCCGATAGAGTGCAACCATTGAACACCCAATACAAGATCTGTCTCTCCAATACCAACCACATAGAAGTCATCACATAACTCATAATCTCCTAAGGTCATCTTCAGTTGTTTCACCACCCGTGTGCAAGGCATAGTGAATCCATCAGCTACAGTAACATTGAATCCCTCAAAATCTTCTGCTTTAAGCCCTCTTTTCATGACAAATCCCTCATCAATAAAATTGTGAGTTGCCCCACTATCAAGAAGAACAGTCAACCTTTGCCCTGCCAGTACCCCTCGAATTCGGAAGGGATGGTATCTTGGGACTCCTGATAATGCTGCTAAAGTGCCATCCTTGCTGATTTCTTTTACTTTCTCTTCTTCTACCTCCTCCCTAGTATCATGAAATTCCTCATGCTCATCTGAATCAGATTCTAAAGCAACTTCAATATAGTGCACTTGACCTTTCCCCAAACATCTATGTCCTGGAACCCATGGTTCTCTACAAGTAAAAAAAAGCTTTTTCCTTCGTAATTCACTCCTAGTCTCTTCATCTACCTTCTTTTTTGCCACATTTGTCGCATCTTTTGGTGGTAGTGTTGGGAAAGTCTTTTTCTGAAAATTTCCCTTATGTTGCCAAAGATTTGGGGGTTTTTTATTAGTGATTGATTTCATAGGCACGCAAGTTTCAAGTTACAAGCTTCTTTTGATAGCTTCCTGTAAGGTTGAGGGTGAGAAAGCCTTAACCAAACCCTTAACAGAATCTTCTAAACCATCAAGAAAAAGATAAACGATCCTCGTTTCACTCATATCAGGTACCATAACAGCCACTTTTTGAAATTCTTCTATATACTCATTAACTGATTTGGTTTGCTTCAACTTTGACAATTCTTTAAAGTACTCTTCATCATCCTTGAGGTCAAATCTATCTATCACCCTTTGACTGAAATCTTCAAATGTAGTTACCTGATCGTGACCTTGAGTAGTCATTCCATGATACCATTAATCATAGACTGCATCTTCCAAGTGTAGACTTGCAAATTGAATAGCATCACTCTCTTTCATGGGGTTAAGTGTGAAGAAAGTTTGTAATTTTTGTAGCCATGCTCTAGCTGAAATTTTATTTGTTCCATCAAAAGTAGGTGCTGTAAACTTGCTTATTTTATTTTTGAGCTCTCTTCCACTTGTGTCATGCTCCCTCCTGTTCTCTTTCTTGGGCATCAAAGCATTCATCATATCCACATATTCTCTAAAAGGAACTGAACTACGAAAGTCATCATCTAAGCCATTGTAAGTAGCTCTTAATGTAATCAAATTACCTGTAACCTCTTCCACTGGATTAATGGTTGGATTTGGTACTGGTGGCTCATCTGCAGGCAAGAAAATAGATTTGGTTGATTTAGATGGTGTGGATCTCCCATTTCTTGGCTCCTCTGAAGTGCTCCCTTTCTCATTAATAGATGCAATTCCTTGTAATTTTTCTATCAATATTCGCAAAGCCTCTCTAGTTTCCGCCAACCCATCCACTATTTGCTTCTGAGTATTTTGGATGTCTTGGAAGAATTTCTTTGCCATCTCATCTGGATCAGCCATACTTTTTTCTTCCTTGGATTTTGTACTTTTGCTTTCAACTGGGGGTTTGATCAAAATTTCTTTATTCTTTTCTCGCTGCAAATATCTTTTTTCTCTTTCACTTAGTTGCATGCAATCATAAAATATGAAATGCAAGATCTGGGTAGTTATCAAAACTTGACATGCAAGATCTGGGTAGTTGTTAAAACTGACATGCAACTTCTACAAACCCTCAGGCTGGCAAGATCACGGCTCTGATACCACTGAAATGTCCCTTTACTAATTTTTTATGATATTTCCAGCCTCAAATCAGAACTTTAAAATCAAACAACCAATATTACAAAGATCTACCAATTTTCCAATAAAACCCAAATCGGGTATGTCCAAATTAGTGCCAAAAACTTCACAACTTCACAAATTATTAATAAATCTGAAAATGGAAATTTTAAAAAAAAATTCAGCAGCATAACAGCCTACAAAATGACATTTCTAGATTTGTATAGCCTTAACACAACAGCTCACAAATGTAGGGCAAAACTATGCTCAATCGGGCTCCCGAAATTAACACAAAAAATGCCCGAAAACACCACAAAACACTCATAAACTATCTCAGAAGTTTAATCACGACCCAATACATATATTCAGCTCTATTTTAACATCATAAAGTCTAAAATACAACAGCAAACCAAACTGATATGAAACACTCAACTGAAAACCCAAACTCAAACCAAAAACAACCCCAAAAACACCCAAATCGGCACTATTCAGCACAAAGGCAAACTCTGTATGAGCATGCACATGGAATGGCTTCAAACTCCCATCCTTATCCTTCCTGAAAACCTACAAACTCTCGTTCTTGGGTCTCCTTCTCCACAGGTTTGGCAGCCTCTGAAGAACAACAAGAAAATTAGCAAGAATCAAGATGTAGAAAGAGCCCAAAATGCCTCCAAACCCCTTTTAAAGAGGGCATAACCCTAACTCACGTCCAAGAGGGGTTAATAAAATATAACTTAATAATAATTTTTATTTATTAGTCCATTGGTTTCCAAAGATTAGCCTCTTTTTCCAAAATTTCACCTTTTTGGAGCCTGCCTGCCTTAACAAAGTTTATTTTTGTTTAATTATTTGAATAGGGGACATGACAATTCCATTCCTAGGTCTCTACCATAAACTATTAGCAACATCAACTAGTTGTCCACTATTCTAAATATAAAAAACTTGCATAATATAAACATGAATTAGTAAAACACCATTATAACATCCACACAAGTTTGACACTAAGATTTAATGTGGAAACCTAATTTGGGAAAAACTACTAGCAACATGCCACTAATTCTCACTCTTCTGAAGTGAGCTCTAATAGGAGTCAACCCCATTAAAGTTATAAAACACATTGTTAAATATGACCTTGTTAAAGGATATAATCACCTTGATAGGAGTGGCCTTCTTAGAGGACTTTAGAACATTCCATTAGAATTTTTCCCTGTTAAAGGATTTACATATGGTTGTTAGGTCAATGTGATTGTTAGGTCAACCTTGATTAAAGTATTTCAAATACTTTTCACAATGGTTAGAAAGTAACATTAAGTTTGATCTATTAAGTACAACTCACTTTGCATGTACAAATCTATGTTCATCTCTCATGGACTGATTCACTTGCTAGGCTCCATTTTCATCTCAGCTTTAATTTGCTTAGAAACCCTTTAAGCAATCACCCTTCACTTCTTTTCAACTCAATTTAGCCTTCTGCTTATATTCGCCAGTCAATAAAATCAGCAACTGTTCCAACTCTCATGAACATCTCCACATGCATATATCTTCTTTACCCATGTAGAAATTTCACCCTTGTACCTCCTTAGATAGGTAGATATGATCTTTTGCTACTTAAACACCACCATAGATATTAGGGTTTATGATTAGATCCATCAAATATGATGAATCTGATTGCCATTTTGTTGATCACTTTTTTTTAGAAACTTCTCTTGGAATCCATCATCTTAGATCATTTACCTAATCCTCTTCTGGAATTAAATGATCCAACTCATTGATCCTTATCTTCAACATGCTTTCCATATCCCAAGAAATGAATTTTGTCAGCTAGAAACTATGATTCCTTGCAAACAATTAAAATGTTGTTCCTCGGCCAACACTAAGTTCTGACACTCAATCATCATTGGATTACTTAGTCACTACTAAATTTATTTCTTAGCGTATATGTTGTCATTTGATCGATACTAATACTCAGTGAACACTAATTTTTCTTGGCTTTTACTATGGCTCAATTGACACTAGCGTCACTTGACATACACATCAAAATTCTTTACTGTTATACTTTGTTACTTGGCCAGGCCTATGCATTTGATCTATATTTGCTCATACTTTCAAGACTTGAACATTACTATCTTCTCCTCTTGTTACATGATTTAAGCAATCAATTTATCTTGTTAAAATCCAACTAATCAAATGTCCATTTGTAGTTTCTTCTTCATAACTCAACCTTTCCTCTAAGTTCTTTTGTCATGAAAAGCTTCTCAAATCCTCTTCATCAATCAAATAGATATGACACTTAGATTAGAAAGCAAACTATCTCACTAATAGGTTTGACATAAATGACAATATAACAATTATTTCAATTGTAGTTTCCCACAATCTACTTCTTTGGCATCGATTGAAACACCTCTAAAATATTTTAGGGATACATCAAGTTACCATATAATCCAAAACTTGTACATTCTCGAGCAACACCCTTAATGTATCATATCTTTAGTAATATCCTTAGTTTCATTTTGATTCATATCTCTGGCAACACCTCAAGTAAATCTTATGAACTTCCTCTAAGTAATGAATCCCTCTTAGCATTTCTCTACCAGCTTTCATTTTCTCCCTCTTTCATGTTAACTCTCTGATAATCTCCCCCTCTTGATTTCTCCTTCTTTATGGTAACTCAGATAATATGTCCCTCTTTGACAACAATGCCAAAGACACCTTTAAGAAAATACCTTCCTTTAAATTTTGCATCTTGATCATGTAGATATCTTTGTGTCAATTCTAAATTATTCATTTGTCATCTTGCATGATTGATCCATTATTCTATCCTTCTTCTTTATTACTACGTTGGAAAATCCCTAAAGTAAAATTGTCTACATCAATATGTAAGATAATCTGATTAACACATTTGATGCAATTCTTCAATGTAGCTTAAGTAGCTTTATCTAGGGGAATCATCCCCAATTTACCTCTAAGATATTCATGAGCATATTTAGGTAAAGCTTTAGTGAATATGTCAGCTATTTTATCTTTTGTGTTCACATACTCTAATTTTACTTCTTTGCCTTAAAATAGCTCTCTCAAATAATGATACTTGATAGAAATGTTCTTTGTCTTTCTGTACATAACAAAAAGATTCTTTGATATGTTAATAGCACTTATGTTATCACAATAGATAACCACTGGATCAATAATTTCTTCCTTCATACCTTTCAAAAATTGCTTGATCCATATGATATTTGAACAATTCACCACTGATGCCACATTCTCAGCTTTAGTTGTTGATTGGGAAATGCAATTTTGATTCTTGCTTATCCATGAAATTAGTCTCTTTCCTATCATCAACATTTCCTACCCAATCAGAGTTAGTGAATACCCTTAGTTTAAATCTATCATTCTTTTTGCAATACAATCCATAGTCTTTTGTTCCTTTCAAATATCTCAACATCCTTTTCACTGTCATCATGTGATTTTCCTTAGGACTTGATGGAAATGTTGCAACTATCCCAATTGCTAATGCAATATCAAGTCTTCTTCAAACAACATATTGCAATTTTCTAATCATTGATCTATATTGTTTTTGGTTCACATCAATAGAATCATCATTCTTAGATAATTTATTTCTAGTAACCATAGGTGTACTCATTGGTTTTGAGTCTTCCATCCTAAAAAAAATTAGTATCTCCTTGATATATTTGGATTGAGTAATGAATATAGATTGCTTCATTTGATACACTTGTAAACCAACAAAGAATTTGATCTCACCAAACATTGGCATTTCAAATTCCTTCTTCATTTCATTAGCAAAAGATTTGCATTATTATTCCTTACCTCCAAATGTGATATCATCAACAAAAAATTTATATAATAATAACTATTTATTCTTGCCAGTCTTCAAATACAAATTATTGTTATCATTTGTTCTTGCAAAACCAATCTTCACCAAATAGTTATGTTGTCTTTCATACCATGCTCTAGGGGCTTGTTTCAATCCATATAAAGCTTTTTCATCTTACCCACCATATTCTTCTTGTTGGGATCCACAAATCATTCAGGCTAATCTATGTATACTTCTTCCAGTATTCCATTTAGAAATGTAGATTTGACATCCATTTGATATACCTTGAATCCTTAATAAAAAGAATATGCAAGAAATGTTCTAACTCCTAATCCTTCTACAAGGGAAAACATTTTTCCATAGTCAACACCTTCCTCTTGTGCATATCCTTTGCATACCAATCTAGAATTATTCCTTGTGACTTCACCTTTCTCACTCAACTTGTTCCTAAATAACCACTTTGTTCCAATAAAATTTTTGTCTTTAGGTTTGGGTACTAGGGACCATATTTTGTTCTTTTCAATTTCTAGCTAATAGATTTGATTTCTTGGAATATGGAAAGCATGATGAAGATAAGGATGAATGACCTAGAACATTTAAATCAATGGAAACTATGTTTGCACATTTCTATGTAAGGAATCATGAAGAAGTTTCTAAACAAGAAGAGGATGAACAAGAAGGTAGATAGATTCATTGTATGCATTGAATCTAATCGTAACCCTAAGATCTAAGGATTTCCAAGTGAATTGGAGACTAAGATGAAAATAAAGGCCTATGAGTGGATCAACGTGTGAGCCAAACTGAGATCTTTATTTGTAAAGTGATTTATATTTTTTAGATTAAAACTTGCAGTTACTTTCTAACCATTATATCAATATTAAAATTCTTTAATCAAGGTTGACCTAATAGTCATATATATAGTCCTTTAATCAAGGTGGCATTCTAACGGAATATTCTAAATTCCTCTAACAAGGCCACTCCTAACAGGGTAATTAAATCCTTTAACAAGGTCAAATTTAATGGTGTATTTTGTAACCTTTATCAGGGTTAGCTCCTAACAAACCTCTCTTCAAAAGAGTGAAAATATTGGTGACATGTTACTAATTTTTTTTCTCAAATTGGGTTTCCACATTAAATCCTAGTGTCAAACTTGTGTGGATGTTGTATATGGTGATTTACTGTTAATGTTTGCATTATGTAAGTTTGTTATAGATAGTATAATGGATTGCTAGTTTATTTTTACTAAAAGTTAACTATAAAGACCGAGCTATTGAAAGTTAAGATCTAAAATTATTTAAGTTCTTGTTTGTTCAATTGGTATACCTAGACCTTGGATAACTTATTCACCCCCCCAATTATTCTAAACATTCTAATAGTGTTGGGTTCACCAAAAGAATGTAAACAACCAATAAAGAGTTATGATTTAACTCCAATAAGATAGGGGAGTTATAATAAGGGAGGTTAAGAGATATTACTCCAAAATAAAAAAACATAAGAGATGTGTCAGTTTAACCAAAAAAAATAGTGGTGAAAAAAAAAGCACTCCATAGGGTAGGGCCTCCACTTCACACCAGCATTAAATATAAGAGAAAGAGAAGCTTCCATACATAACTCTTAATATAACCTAAGTTAGATTAGAAAAACCTATTGGAATAAAGAGATTGCTATTATAAACTTAAATTATATAAAGGAATTATGTAAGTGTTGTGTTGTCATTTTGCATGATGCTTAACAACAAGAATCCTTTCGAACTCCTCTCTTGAAAAGCTAATCTGGAATCAACTCCAAGGTTTCGAGTGATCTTGTGACCTGCTAGAATTTGCTTAGTAGAAGATAAATGTGAATGTTCATGAGGAGGCCTTTTCTGGTTCTAACCCATTTCAAATAAGATTTTGAATCTGGTTGCTATCTCAAAAGAATAACAACACAAAAATAAATATATTTCTCTATTTTTTAATGAATGCAATCTAACAATGCAACCATATGAATTCCTAATTTAACCAAGAGTTAGCAAAGAAAATAACGAAGATAGGGTAACAAGAAGTTTAAGAAAATGACTTGAAAGGTAAATACCTAACAAACATAAGCCACATAAATAACACGTCTATGAGTTAATATTTTAAAAAGATCAGTAGGTAACCAATAAAAATAGGAGCAACGCTTCCTTAATTTCATTGATGTAACCATCGATAGGAATTCAATAACCATAAGATGTTTCACTTTTCATCTAATTGCAAGGCCATAGAAAGTATGCTCATGCGAGACAAAAAGCTATGCAAGAAAAATTAGGTGATCTCTTCTCGAACTAAATACGTTAGTGGAATTTGTAAAACCATAGAAAACACTAGAATTAAACGATCACTCCATCAAAATAACACAATAAAACTATTGGCTCCATTACACTCCATGAACATACATTCACAAAATATAACACACTCAGGCAAGAATAACTACACTCTGAATGGGAGCACCAAGAGCATATATTATTGCATCAAAATAAAGGCCTAGAATACATATTACATTCTTGAATTTATAAGAAATCTTCTCCTTAATTTGTGTTGAGAGAGAGAAATCTCTTTATGCAAACATATGCTTCTAACTAATAAAATAAATCTATTTATGTACAAACTGACTCTCTAACTTGTGCTAAGTAGAGCTCCATCCTTATTTATATAATTAAATGGATGCATGAGCCTTTACATGTCTTAAAACAAAGAACACATGATAAAATAAGAAGAAGAAAGCCATTAGATGATGTGGAAGTCTCTAGAGGTGCCAAAAATACAAGCTCAACGTTCACTGGATGTTTGTAGGAGTTAAACTGTCGTTAGAATGCATTTTTGGTGCATGGAAAGTTCTAAATTTAAAACTGATAGTTAACTATAGGTGCACCTTCAAAGAAGCGCACCTTAGAAGAAGTGCACCTTATGCACCTCAGAAGCAGGTCCAAAAATGTAAAATTTTACCAAGTGTCAAAATTGAAATTCTAGCTTCTTGGTTTTGTTCCCCTTCATACCATAGCTATGTCTGGGTATTTTCTCTTGAATTTCTCTATAATCTCAATGACTTTGGTTGCATCTAGAAAATATAAAGCTTCATATTTTTCCTTCACTTTTTGCCTATATTTACCCACCTCGATGCGAGTTTTTGCAAAATCTCCCAATTTCACATCCAAATCTAGCAATGCCTTTTCAGTCTTAAATGCTTGTCTAATATCATCATCAGTCAAAGGTTCTTCAAAAGTCTTCCAAAACTATTCAAAAACTACTTCTACAGTCATCAATTTATCCCTTGAATCATCTTCAAAAATGTTTAAGCAAGCATCACTATAATGCTTCTCTACCTCCAAAATTTTCTCTTGGGTTTGATCCTTGAGCTTATGAATATCTACGTGTAATATTTCCATTACTTTATCGCCATATATAATTTTCTCTATCCAATCATCTATTTTATCTAACTCATTCACTATATATACATCCATCAACAATTGGTACCTCTGACCCTTTATGGACTGTAATGCTTGTAGGTCTTTACCCCTGGTATGCACTTCGTCTATTAACCCAAAATCCTAGTTCAAAATAGCCACTAGCTTATCTACATTATTCTGCATATGGTGTAGTAGTTTAAGGTTTCTTTGTATGATCTGCACACCTTTTTCTTCAAAACTTTCTCACCATTACTAATAAGCATTCAAAAATTGATCAAGTTGTATAATCTCCTTATCCCTCTTCTTAAGTGCCACATTTAGAGTCTCCTCAAGATTTTCAAGATCCAATGGACTAACTATTTCATTTAGATATCCCCTTAGGATCTCATTCTACTTCTGAAGGGTTGTCAATTTAGTCTCACCCTATTCTAGGTGCCTAAACACTTCTTTGATTCTCATTGTAACCATCAATTTGGCAGTATCCATAGTGGGTTTTCCAAGGATGACCTCCCATATTTGATAATTTTTTGGAGTCAAGTCCTTAATGTTTGCATGCAAAGGATGGATAGCAAAATGGGCTAGTGTTTGTGCATCTCCTACAAGTGACTCAAGCTTTTTGAGAGCTTCAATTAATTCTCTCAATTCTTCTTTTTCAGTAGAATATTGTTGCCTTTTTTTTCTAACCATGACTTCTTTTCTCAACCATCTCAGAGTATTTACCATCTAAGATTTTCCTTTAGAAGAAGAAGGAATTTGTTCTGCTATGATTTTTCCCTTATCACTTCTCTCTGAAGTCTTATCCTTTTGTGAGAGATCCACATCGGATGTTTGTGTCTATTGAATCCACAATCCTCACCTTTGTATCATGGGAAGTCTATTGAGGCTCCTCACATATTTTCCCTTATTTGACACTTCATTTGTAGGTATTTTTTGTGGCTCTTCTTCCTATTCAAGTTGCACATTTTCTTTGTTACCTAGAGGGAGAGAAGTAGTAGAATCTTTATCCAAGCAAGATAAATCTTGACTTGATGACAGTGGAACACTTGAAGGTCCTAGTGACTGAGGTGGAAATTGACTCCAATCCTCTTATGGAGTTTTATTTGTCAAAGTGTCTCTTATTTTGTCACCTAAAAACTCAATCCCTATCAGTATGAAATCAAAATATGACATCTGAAAGACATCAACCCCTTTATCCTCTTGGTCATCAATCCATTATTGCAACTCATCCTCAAAATTTGTAGACTAAATAGGTTGTGTGGGAATGGATTGGTGGTGTAATAATGGAGCTTCTTCTTTGTTCTAACGCTATAGCCCTAGCAAGATGAGTCCTCTAACTCAAGGGAAGGTTATCTTCTTCATATTCATCATCCTCTTCTTCCTCTTCTGGAATAACTTTTGGAACTGATGAAAAAGGAATAACCTTTCTTATTACCTTTTGTCTCCTTTTAACTAGAGTTTTGATCTTTCTTCTTTTAGGAGACAATGGGGAGGCTTTTACCTCTTGTTTAGGTAGAGATACTTCTCATATTTCTACTTTAGCTCCTCCTTGCCTTTGTTCTAGTGGTAGTACTTGAGGATTATCCTCAGTTTGCGTGACTTCTACATTCTCTATTGTATGTAGATTCTCTACCCCATGTTCTAGTGCTTGAGTTGTTCCTTCTTCTAGCTTGGCTTGTTAGGGTGAAGTTCTCTTCCTCTTGTCTTTAGCCTTCTAAGGCCTATAGTATCCTCTTTGTCAATTTGGTGCACTATTTTTGGCCTTACTAGGGACTGAGCCATGAAAGTGGGCACTGTCACTTTTTCCTCTCTACCTTTGACTAGGTGTGTTGTAGCTTGGAAAACCACAATTTGACAAATTGGATCTAGCTTGAATGATCTTTTGATCCAATCCTTGGTCAATTGGATGATGTACCTTTTCCTATGATTAATATCTAAATTTTTCTCTTTATCAATCTTTGCATTCATGATAGGTTGATAAAAAATCTTATCTCTATTGTACAATGGATCAAGGACCTCTTTAGTATAATGATGTACTATCTTTAAAGGGACCTTTATCTTCAAATAACTACCTACCAAATAGAGAGTCATCCTACAATAATCCCTTATTCAAATTTTGTAGTCATCTATTGCATTCATCCAATGGTCCTCTATAGCATCTTCATGCTAGAATTGTTTCCCCACTAAGTACTGCACTCTGCCAATTTTATCAAAGAAATGACAAGGAGAGTTATATTCATCCAAGGGATACTAATCCCACTCAAACTCAAAAGTTGTAATATCCTATTTTTTGGACCACACTAAACAGTCTTATAGTGATAGGCCATACCCAAGTTTTCTTATGTTGCTTTCTTACTCTCTCATATGCAGACAAGAGTTGTCATGAAATTTCCAGCAATATGAGCCTATCACATGGATACCTAGGAAGCTTTGTGGGATTGACAATCGTTCCTACTACCCTCAAATAAGTGAATGTCTTAAATTGGATGTAGTAGGTGCCAATGTCTGTGATATTTTCTACTACCTCATTTGACATCCTTTTCGCATAATCTCCTTCAATGTACTGAATGGTTGTGAAAATGAAGGCATCATTCACTATTTTGTATTCTTTTCTATGCTCTAAAAGTATCTTCTTCACCAATTAGGGGTATACTATATAATGCCATGCATTTGCATCTTGCATGTTGCCCCTTTTGAACAATTTTGGATAGTATGTTGCTCTTGTAGCTAACAAGTACACCAAATAGGATGTCTTATAGAAATTTTGATTATTCTTGATTGCCACTAGTTGCTCATCCAAATTCTCACTGAGAATTTAAGCCCAATCAATTGGCATCTTTGTTGTTTTGATGGTTTCAATGAAGTTTACCATCCATATATTCAGGTGACTTGATACTAGAAACCTCATGACTCTACTCAAAAATATTATAGAATATATGATATCATCTTTTATATAGCCTCTTGTCATGTCCACTTTACTTGCTTTGCATCCAAGAGCAGCCTTATTGATAAGATATGAGGAATGGATGATTTTTGATGCTTCCTCTCCATGTTCTCTATACCACCTTTCCACTTGATAATATGTCAATCTGATATACTGATCTACTCTTGGAAGATAGGATACCTTCTCTATATACTTACGTCTTAGATCTAGCATGATCTCTCTAGTTATGCTTTTTACAACCCCTTCTTCTGAGACATAGTTTTCCACCAATGCCATGACCAATTGTGAAGACTGTATAGATATCAGGTGTGATGCTACATTGACTAGCCCTAATTTGATAAGAGTAGATATCATTGGAGACCTCTCAGTTGGTTTTTTTGCATAAAATTAGGAAGGCATTCCAATCGATATGGCCAAGCTCATTGTCTTGGGTTTTTTAATATTCATCTTGGAAGTGTGATTTTGCCAGAACACCTTGAAACTTGAAAACTACTAGTTTCGGGGCCATCTTTGTAGTGAGGAAGGATGAGGAGGAAGCCATTGAATCTACATAAAATAAACATCCATTAATTTAGAGGTAGAAAAAACCAATTAACATAAACCCTAATTATGATTAAAAAAACTAACCTAGAAACCCTAATTTTAAACAAACAGAATAAAATCTAAAAAACCCTAAAAAAACTTGGAAGAAAAAAGAAGAGAACTTTGTGCACCTCTGAGGTGTGCTAGGTGTGTGTTTCTACACAAAACCTTTTAACTCTAAGGGTACACACCTAGCACATCTCCTGGGTGCACTAGGTGTGCACCCTTATAAAATGCAAAGGGAAGGCAAAGTGTTGGAAGGGGTATTCACTTAGCGCACCTTGTGGGTGCATTATGTTCTCACCCTTTCTTCACTTAGAGGAAAGCTTGGCCTTAGTAAAGGTGTGCTAGTGTGCACCTTGGAGAGGTGTGCACTTTCACACCTTTCACTAGGTGATGTTAGTGTTATGTTTAAGTTTTTTATTGTTTTGTTTGTTAATACAAAGGTGTGCAACTAGGACACCTCAGGAGGTGTGCAAGGTGCACAAATTTTCCTTGGTTTATTTTTAACATGTGTTATGTGTGTGTAAGTGAGAGAGCAGAGTGGTGAAGTCATGCACCTTGGGAGATCGATAGGTGTGGTAGAGTGAAGTAAGGAGGAAAGAATGGTGAAGAGTGGCGGGGTCCCAAGGTTTATAGGCCTAGGATTTAGTACACCTCTTGGAGGTGTTCAACTATGTATTTCCAAGGGGAATGCATTTTCCTTAATCAATTTGTGCACTAGTACACCTGGTGAGGTGTGCTAGTGTGCTAATGCACCCCCTTTATTAAATTTTTTGACTTTCTCCTTCAGAAAAATGGTTTCTGGGAATTTGGGTTTCTGGGTAGAGACCCTATATTAGGTAAAAATACTAGGTAAAACCCTAAAAGACTTAGAACCCATACTAGGGATATAGAAAGCTAAAAAAATATAGTAGGGGGTCCCCATTTCTATGAAAAATAGGGCATGCATTGTGAAACCACAATAGTAAGCAAATCCCCTTTCATACAATGTGAGATTTGGTTGAAGATGTGTAATTACAAATGGGCAGTTGAGCTAATTGATAAAATGAAAAGAGTAAGATAGATCTAGGTGCTAAATAAATGTAATCAACCAAATTAAGATATGGAAATTATGATAAAGTATTCACCTTGAAATCTATAGAGGAATATGTCTTTTTTCTTTGAAAATTGGAGATATCAAAGAGTGATAGAACTTTCAATTATAGATTTGTGATCACAATAGAAATCCCATAAAATTTTGTTTTTTTCTCAAGGCCTCAAGAAGATGTCAACCTAGTGGTTATGTTTCAAAAATATCTATTGAAAAATCATTGTGTTCCTAGAAAGCAGTTGCAAACTTGACCCAGGTTCTATGGAAATGTTTTTACAAATGATTTCTAGATCTATAATTGCAATTATGCTATCCTACACCTAAACATAGTAAAACTTTTTCTTTTGGGTGAATGAGGACTTTCCTTGGTCAATCCCTAGATTGAAGAATCAACCTTGAGATTAAAATGTAAATATTTAAAGGAAATAAAGAGAAATATTAGTGTTCACCTTGCTTGTGGAAACCCTTGTTAATAATGATTTACAATTCTTGACTATTGAAGATGTTGAATTTGCAATGAAGGATGTGAACAATCTCCACAAATTTAATGGATCTACCAAAACCATTTCATGGAGCCATGGATTAAAATGTGCATTAATGAAGAAGATGAAAAAGCCTCAAAGTAGATCTCCTCCCTTGATGGACAAAAAATTATTAGATCATGAAGAGGAAATTCTCACAAAGGATCCTTGAATCTTTGAATGTCTTTAATACTCGATAAAAATCTACTTGCTTGGATGCTTTGGAATGTCTTGTGATTTATAAATTTCTAGTTTGTGTCTCTTTATGTCTAGTGATGACAAAACAAGGTGCCTAGGCTTCCTTTTATAGTATTTTTTGGGTGCCAAAACAAAGCAAGCCAATGAGGTCACTTGATTTTATAAATACAACTTGAAGATGAAACTGGCCCTAGGATTTAAAATCCCTAGTGAAAAATTTGACCTAGGTCGACCTATTCCAATAGAGCTCAACCTATTATAGGGTTATCCCATAGGATCTAATCCTAAGGGCTTGGAAATTGCATTGGTGAAAGTGAAAGATATAGGGTAGAACATGAGAAAGAGATGATTGAGCGTGAATTCATCCATGGTCCATAAGGTCACTAAAGAAAGTTTTAGAGTTTTAGGTGACTCTACAACACCTCTAGGATTAGATGAAAGACCAAGATAACTTCCACAATAGAATGGAAAGATAATTGCATGAAGATGCAAGAATGCTATTATTGATAATGAACTTGATTTTCATCTAATGGATTGATTTTAAATGTACATAATAGGCCTCCTTATATAGGAGAGGTGATAAGAGACAATGATAAAGAGAAGATAAGCTATCACCCACACAAGGTGGAATCACATGTCCAAAAAAGGTGGACCATCCTCCATTATGCAATGAAGTATGTGCAATGATGAAGATGATAATGTGATAAGTGCACTAAAGGTGGAATGAGATAACAACTATGACCACCAAGAGTTTAATTGAGGTGCAAACTCCCAATTGTCTCAATCACAAACTACTATGCAATGCATTATCCTAAGTAAGCTTAAGTAAGTGTAATTAGTGAATATTTAATTACACCAATATAAAGACTATGAAAAGGTCTTAGATGATGGTTGCTTAAATTTTAAGATGAAACAATTCCTTACGCCATGTTTGCAAAGATTCTAATATTTAAATCTCCATCTTTGTAGGTGTTAGTCACTTATAAAGAGAAGGTAGAAGACATTGATCGAGTGAAAATCATATTTTCCCTTTCAAAATTTAGTCTTATTGATGGGAATTAAATGAAAATTAAATGACACTCTAGGAAACTACAAGCTAGGATAAAGTGCATATTGAGGACCCCCACAATTTTTCATCTATTGAATCTACCTCAAGCACTCTCATAGCTGACGTTGAATTTGAACATTGTCCATATCCTTTCTCTAGAGACCCTTCTAACTTTCAAACTAGAGAAAAAATAAGTCTTCTAGACCCTCCATAGTATGATCATACCCCTTCTATCACATTTTCTTTTTCTCTCAACCCCTTGTGACTTTGTTGTTGATTCTTTCTTGTCCTCTTGATCATACAAGACATTTCTATATAGTTCCCTTTGCTATCCTCTTTCTTTTTATAAATTGACACAATCTTTTTAATTTTTGATAATTTATAACTAGGGTTGATACCCTTTTCATTGTTGCCCCTTCATAATGACCTAGTCTTCCACCTTTCTATTTTGGGGAAACTTCTTCTCTTCTTCAACATGGTGCCATTTAAGGCACCATATCAAAGAAGAGCAAAATTTAGTTGTCTAAAATCATTTCTTATAAATTCATTAATTCATATAAATTTATTTTTCCTCCTTGATCATATAATAATTAATTTAATTCATTAGTCTAATTGATTTAAATAATTAATTATATTATTGTCCCTTTTGACCAATGTTTGATTAATTTGAATTGATGAACAAAATTTTTCCCACTATCCTAAATTTTAATTTTGGTTAATTAATCTAAACTTTAGCCTAACCCTTTTATTTCCTCCCAAATTATACCTATAAATAATCATCCATTAATCAGGGTAGTACCACATTTTCCTAGATCCATTAGCATTTTTCTACCTTTTGAAATTGATGCACACATGTGAGCACTTTCCTCTAATTTTGAATTTTTCCCCACCTATATATCCTTACACATGTAGCCACCTTACACACACATATCCACCCTACATTTCCACTTGTCCTCACCTATATATTCATTCACTTTAATTAAATCCTTCATTTTCTGCCACCTATTACTATCCTCTCATTTCCCCATGTGGCTCATGCATGTGTGAACACAAATCATCCTTTATGCATGATACCTAATTATTATTTCCATCCTCCTTCCCAAGGTTGATCATACAATGACACCTCAAATTTTGCATGATTAACCACCTTTCCACTTGGCATCTGCCTTATATCCTCCATAAAAGCTTTTATAACTATTGTCATTTAATCTCAATAGTCCTTTTCACCAAAAATAATATAAATTAGAGCCTTCTCATTCAAATCATGCTCTTTCAAGCTATTTTCATAATGTCAATTTTTCATTAATGTTATTTTTCTATTCCATTTTCTATCATAGTTATTTCATCTTATAGTTCATTATTTTTCATTCCATTATCTTGCATCCACTATACAAAGTCTCATTATAATACATTATTATGTTAGTCTAACTATCTTTGAATCTATTTGATAATATATAAATCCTTAGAATCAATTGTATATCCTCATGATCATGTTGAGTGAGAATATTTTATGAATGAAAAAAAAAAAGATAGAAACAAATGGAGATGGGTGCCTCCATTTTAGCTCAATCAGTCTCAGGTAAATGTGTTTATGTTTTATTGTATTTCACTTTTTTTTTAAAATTCTATTTTCATTGAACACTAACATATTTTCTATTAACCACACTTAAATTCCTCTAAATAAGAGGAAGATGAAATCTCCATGTTAAGGTCACAGGTGCTTCAGAGATCATGTACGAGTTACAAACTTTGTGTTCACCTACAAACAAAAAGATATATTTTGTAAGAGATTATAAAAAATAATGAGTTTTCTCAAATATTTAGATACAAGAAATTGGTTTTTTTTACAAATATAGAAGATCCTTGCTTATAAAGGGAAGATGATATGAAATATAAACAAACTAACTTAAAACAAACATTAAATGCCTAAAATAATAATTAAATGCTTGGGAAACTAAAATTAAATGAGATAAGAATTGATCCATTGTAACTAACTTCTAGAAATAACACTTAAGATTAAAGTTAAGTTCGGAATATAAATATGTTCCATTACTAGGAAATGACAAGGTATAAGGAATTGACTATTTACTAGACATTATGCACTTTTATAACCTACAATATTAAAGATGCCATCCAAAAAGAGAGAATTCAAAATAAGATCAAATATGAGTGATATAATGACTAATGCAAAGGTCATATCAATATCTCCTAAAGATCTATATTCAAAATAAAGACACGATATCTCTCCCATAGAAGGGAAATAAAGAGAATAGGAAACTCCTCTACAATTAATAATCTCATAGGGAAATGTCAAGTTTCTAGGTATTAAACATGATCCCATGTAGGTACAAATGACTTATTTTCCCTTAGCAAGAAACATGACCAAGCAAAAATACAAGGATGCTTATCATTAAAGATATAGATTGAAGGATGGAAGCATGAAGAACTTTTTTGTAAATAATAACTTATATGTCCCCTTGCATAAAAAAGATGATGGTACAATGATCCAATCAGGCATATGCCCAATTGAGGAAGAAGGTGACAAACACAAACTCTGTGGAAACCTATGTTGAACATGCTTCAAAGAAAAATAGGATGTAAAAATAAGAGTGCAATAGATGTCATCAAAGAGGAGAGTTGACCCCTCAAATGTGTCCTCTAAATTGATAGATAAAGATGGTTTTTATGAATATGAATGATGTAAGTCTTATCAATGACTTTGCGTAAGGAATCAATGAAGGTGAAGACATAGCAATTATTCTTGAACCTCTCAAGTACCTTAACACCATCTTATGTATTTTCAAAGTACTCCAAAGAATCATAATCCTAGATGTTATCAAAATCATTTGGTATCCTTACTAAAAATTAAAAATAAACTTTAAAATCTAAGGCAAGATCATCTAAGAATAGATAAGTACCAAGATTACAATATCTATAAAAAATTAGTCCAAAGTGTTAGAATCTGAAAAGATTAATACCCAGAAAACTAGTGCAAAGAATAAATTTCTAAACTATGAATGCAAATGATACAAAATCAAAATAGCAACACAGAGTTAGTCTCCAATAGGGTAATGCAAATTCTAGAAGCAAAATAGCATTAAGACAATGCAAAAAAAAAAGATGCAAATACAAGCCAGGTAGCATGCTTATATAGGCTAGGAAGAGGGAGGAGGTGGAAACACCAACCAATGAGGAGCAACCATCTATCAAACTAAAGATAGAAAAGTATCTTCCCAAGATAGCTAATCGATGCTCACATGTAGGAAGGTGACACCTCACAACCATTCACCTAATAATACATGCTTTATTAATGTAAGCAAGATTATTAAAAGTGCAGGAAAAACCTAGCAATATAGGAAAAATAAAAAACTACACTAACACCCCCCCATAAGTGAAGCTTAGGTGGATGTAGAAATGGGTCCCGGAAAGTCAAGCCTGATGAGGTGCCCATGTACATAAGATTTCCCAAAAGAGAGAGAAAAGATACCCCCCAAAAAAAAGTCAGTACTTTGAGTGAGAGGAAGAGGCCCCCCAAAAAGATGTAGCATCCTGCACCCCCAGCAAAGCTCACAAATGAAGGAACTTGCTCTTAGTGAAGGGTTTGGTGAAGATATTAGCAACTTGCTCAAAATTCAGACAGTAGCAAAGGTCAATGACATGACCATGGATGAGCTCCTGGATGTAGTGCATGTGGACCTCTATGTGTTTGGTCCAATGATGATGAACCAGATTTTGTGAAATCTGAATGGCACTCTAGTTGTCACAAAATATGACTGATGGCTATCTAATCTGGATACCAAACTCAGTGAGAAGATGTTGAAACTAAATGGCCTCAGTGGAGGCATTTATAGCCCCTTGATACTCAACCTTAGTAGAAGATAGAGCAATAGCAGACTACTTTTTTCTCAACCAACAAATAGGACCTAACCCAAGTGAGAAGCTATACCCTAAAGTAGACTTGCAATCCTCAGAATCACCTACCCAATTTGAATCTATGTATCACACCAAATCAAGCTCAATACCTACTATGTAGTGAATCCCACAACTATGAGAACCCTGAATGTAGTGAAGGATCCACTTGGCTGCTTTCCAATGCAGCTCATGGGGCTCTTGCATGAATCGAGAGACCATGCCTATAGCATAGGAGATGTCAGGTCTTGTATGAGTTAGTTAAATGAGACTCCCAACAAGTTGGCGGTACAAAGTGCCATCAACAAGTGGAGAAGAACATTGAGCCTCAAGTTTGACTCCAGAAAGGAAGGGATCGGAGTAGGCTTATAGTCAGCCATATGAAACCTTGAGAGTAAATCTAGAGCATACTTGGACTGTGTGATGGTGATCCCAGAAGGAGACTGAAGGATCTCAATCCTGAGAAAGTAATGCAACAAGCCCAAGTCAATCATCAAAAAACTATCCTGAAGGCCACTTGGATAGCCTTAATGGTGGGTGAAGAACTTCCTATAATGATCAGCAAGTTATCAACATACAAAACCAAAAATAGAAGTGAATCACCCTAATGCAAAATGTAGACATTAGGATCAGAATGACACCGAATGAACCCAACTGATAGAAGGAAGAAGTCTATCTTGGCATACCAGGCCCGAGGAGCCTATTTGAGGCCATAGAGAGACTTTCGAAGATGACACACAAGTGAAGAATTCTAAAGGAAGCCCTGTGGCTGCTCCATGTAGATCTCCTCATGAAGGTCACCATGAAGAAAAGCACTCTTCACATCCATCTAATGTACTTCCCAATGATTAGCTATATAGCAATGGTAAGAACAATTCGAAAGGAATTCATTTGGGTAACTGGTGCAAAAGTCTCAAAGTAGTCAATCCCAAGAACCTGGGAGAATCCTTTGGCGACCAAGTGAGCCTTGTGTTTGTCAACTGACCATCTGCTACAAATTTTGTTCGATAGATCCACTTACATCGAACAAGTTTTCTTCCTTTAGGAAGAGGGACAATATCCCAAGTGTGGTTCCTCATCAAGGAACTATACTCTTCCTACATAGCTATATCCCACTTAGGAATACCGAAAGCCTCATGAAAGGACTGTGGATCTAAGGCAGTAGCAATGAAGACATGTAGAGCATCCTAGAATTGTGAATTAGTTCGCCTGGTGTCTGATGGATCCCCAACCCAATCACATACAGATTGCAAGGTTTGTCTTGCCCAAAGTGGATAGGAAGATGGAGAATCTAGAGGGGAATCATTAACCTCTAAATGATGACTAGGAGAGGAAGGAGGTGAGTTCTCTAAATCACTTTCTACATCAGAAGTAGAGGTAGAAGATTGTTCAGGTGAATCTGACTCATCAGAAGATCTGTCATGTATTCCAAGTGACTCTAATGTCAAGGTAGTAGGATTTGGAGAAGTGATAGAAGGTGAGCTTGAAGATCCCTCCTCAAACTAAACACTCCTCTCAAAGAATAACTCATGTGTAGTAGGGTGGAGTAACCGATAACCCTTCACACCATCAGGATAACCTAAAAATATGCAAGGTCTTCTTTGTAGATCCAAGGCCTTACATTTCTCTGTAGGAATGTGGGCCCATGTAGGGGAGCCAAAAAACTTGAAAGTGCTTAACTGATGGTTTATGACTGCTCCAAGCTTCAAAAGGATTAACTCCCTTCAAGGCTCAGTGAGGAACATGGTTTTGGATATAACAAGCACAATTAATGGCTTTTTCCCAATACTGTGGTGCAAGAGATCTAAAGTGAATCATATAGTTTTCCATTTCCTTCAAGGATCTATTCTTCCATTCTGCAACACCATTTTGTTGAGGATTGTATGGAATTGAATGTTGTAAGTCAATCCCCTCTAAAGTGCAAAATCTTTCAAAATGATGGTTGACATACTCACCACCATTATTTATGCGCAAAAACCTTGATGGCTTTCCCAGATTGCTTTTCTACAAAAATTTTGAAGTCTTGAAAATGATCAAATACCTCTGACTTTTGTTTGAGAAAGTACACCCATGTATATCAAGAAAGGTCATCAATGAATGTGAGGACACATCAGGCCCTGTTGAAATAAGGATGTTGAAATGGACCAGCCAAATCACTGTGAACTAACTCTAGTATCTATGAAGCTCTCCATGCCTTACTTTTGTGAAACTTTTCCTTAGGATGCTTACCAAGAATGCAAGCTTGGCAAACACCTCCTGAGAATTGAACCGAAGACAACCCTGTGACCATGCTCTACTGGTTGAGCTGATGCAAATAGTGGAAGTTAAGATGGCCAAATCGCTCATGCCATAATTTACTCACATCATTAGAGCGAGTGAGCAAAAAAGATGACGAAGGATCAGCAACAAAGTGAGAAAATAGATAGAGTCATGACTGATGATCTGCTCTCCCAACTGCAACTACAGAATCACTATGCAACTCACGTATCTCCACTAAATCAAGAGTGAACTCAACCCACTTGCCTAAACCTATGTGAGTGATCTGGTATATTGATAGGAGATTAGTTGATAATGAGGGTACACAAAGAACATCATGGAATGTGTCATCCCCCACATCAACAGACCCTCTCCCACACACCTCAATAGGAGTGTCATCACCCATCAAAATAGAAGGCATAGTACATGGCTCCAAGGATGCAAGTTCTTCCTTAGATTAAGCCATGTAGTGTGAAGCACCTGAATCAAGAACCCAAGTGGATGGTGAGGAAGCAACTGCAACAAGAGCCTTTCCCTTTCCTTTCCCCTTGTTTTCTTTTGCCTTGTTAGACCCTTCATTAGAACTTTGTTTGATAGACTCAGGAACACTAATATTATTCTTATCAAGAATGTATGTCAAGTGATCAATTTGTTTCTTCGAACATTTATGTTCATCATGACTGGGTCTTTTACAATAGGCACATTTAACCTTTTCTTTCTTAGGCTTATTGCCCTTAGAGGATGAGGTATCAATAGTTGCTTTTGAAGCAATTGGTATATGATACTTCTTTTCCTCACTATTATTTTGTTTCTCATCCTTACTATTGTTGTTACTACTTTTTCCTTTTTGTTCTTTTGTGCCTTGGTTGGCAGCTAAGGCATGTGACTTAGAGGACTTAAGAGTGCCCATATGGATTAGCTTGTCCTGTTCTCGAGTGAGATTGACAGAAAATCATCTAGAGATGGCATGCTGAATTGAGTACCAAGTGCACCCTTAATAGCATAGAAGGTAGAGACAAACGCAAAATATTATGAACTTAGCTTAGAGAGAATACTAAGAATCAGTTGTTCATCTTTCTTTTCAATTCCACATTGTTTTAACTGCAACCTTCATGATTTCAATTTGGTGAAGAAATCTTGGATTGTGTTGAAATTGCCTGGACTTAAACTAATTTATTCATTTTCCAACATATGACCCCTCATTGAATCTTGTGTGCCAAATAGTGTTTCTAGCTTTGTCCATGTTTCATTTGGTATATCCAAAGACTAAATGTGAAATAGCAAGTTAGGAGAAATAGACAAACACAATGTTCCATATGCCTCATCACATTTGTTAAACCACTTAGGCTTATCTTCATCTTTATCAGGTTCAGTTTCAAGTCCCATAGTTATCATATTTAATCCAGCTTTCCTTAAGTGAGTTGTCATGTTTGATTTCCAATCAAAGTAATTGTATGGTGTTAGGATGGGCATATTTGTTTGATCCATGATGAAGAAATGCTAAAAAGAAGAGAACCTAGCCACGACAATGCCACCCCCCGCCCCCCCTTTTACTCAATCAAAGAACCCCCCTCCCAAAAAAAAAATGATTTGGCACTTTATTTTAGTGTGTTTACAACTACCACTAGAAAGAAATACTTAGTGGTCTTGATTTTAATGCATTAAAAACCCTCATGAAGAGCATATGCTGAAAGTGAAACTTAGGCACAATAATCAAAGAAACAAATAGCACCACTATGATCTACCCAAAAAATCATGCACTTTCAAAAAGAGAATCACCTCGATACAAGGTCTATGAGAAAGTTATGATCCTCCAAAGTTTCAAAAATGAGAACTGTGCATAGTTATGGCCAAGAATCTACAATTTCTAAAAAAATTATGCATAAAAATCAAAAAACAACTCCACTAGTGGATAGAGCACAAAAACATAGCCAAGGTCATAATAAGAATCATTGAAATCAAAGTTTGTATGAGCAAGAATGAGGCATTTGAAAACTGCATTCAAATCTACGACTGCCAATGGAGAGGGGTACGGTTGTATCTTTTTGCACTCAATTTTGCAAAATATGTATATTTTATGCAAAAACTAAAAGATATCTAGATGGATTTTTGGGGCTGCAAACAAAACCCAGAAAGCATTTTTCTTGCTGATGTACAGAAGATGTAGCTATAGTGTAAATTAGACATCTTTAACAATAAAAAATAGCTCCAAAAACCAAGAAACGACCCTAGCAAACAAAAAATGAGATGAAAATGTTGAATTAGCTTCCTAAGTCCATCAATGGCATGCTGGAACCTGTAATTGAAAACTTCAAATATGCATGTTGGTTGTCAGATTTGAGATTGAAACCCTAGAAATTAAAAACTTTTTTGTCAAAACTTTTTTGATTCTCAAGATCATCCAAAGATGCAAGAGAAGAGCATACTTCATTTTTCAAAAAACTACAATAAGATTTATTAGCCCCCCTCGAATCTCTCAAATAAGGAAGCTAAAATCTACTCTTGCACAAAGAAAAGCTCTGATACCATGTTAGAATCTGAAAAGATTAATAACCCATAAAACTAGTGCAAAGAATAAAGTTATAAATTATGAATGCAAATGATACAAAATCAAAATAGCAACACAGAGTTAGTCTCCAAGAGAGTAATGCAAATTCTATAAGCAAAATAGCATTAAGATGATGCAAAAACAAGAGATGCAAATACAAGCTAGGTAGCATGCTTATATAGGCTAGGGAGAGGAAGGAGGTGGCAACACTAACCAATGAGGAGCAACCATCTATCGGACTAAAGATAGCAAAGTATCTTCTGAAGATAGCTAATGGATGTCACATGTAGGAAGGTGACACCTCACAACCATTCACCTAATAAGACATGCTTTATTAACTTAAGTGAGATTGTTAAAAGTGTAGGAAAAACCTAGCAATATAGGAAAAATAAAAAACTACACTAACACAAAGAGAAAGAGGCTACTCAAAATTAACAATATGTTTCAATATGTCATTAACATGAGTTTCTATAAGTCATAAGATATGTTCCATTTTCTATAGTTTCCTCTTTTTAGGATTATTAGAGAAGGATGAAATAGAATAGCCTTTACAAATCACAATATTTCCAAAAATAATAATAATAATGTAGAAACTATAAAGGTGAAATAAAAATAAATCTCAAATATAATCATGTTGTAAATGAAGCCTTTCCAAAATAACATAAATTCTCCACAAGTTAGGATGCCAAAGCAATTAACTTCAATACCATACAATAGAAAACTAAAACAATATTTCCTAGGACTAGATTTGGAAAAATGCATGGATACAATGCTAGAGCTCCTCAATATATTTTTGACATTGTAAAAATCATGAATATTGGAAAATGTAGCAAAAATTTATGAGATCAAAGGTCCAAATGGAAAAGATAACTTTAGTAAGAAATACAATTTACGAAAATAAAATAAAAAAGTCAAACCACACCACTAAAAAGTATGTGGAATCAACTATATAACAATATCAAAATAATCAACCATATTAACCCAAGTTACACTTCATTTTAAAAATCCCCTTTTAGAGATTAATGAGGGAAAAACAAGGTGTTTTGGGGGAACATCAAGTTGATCATATGATTATGCATTTGATTTATAAAATAAAATTAAAAATTAAAAATTAAATTAAATTAAAAATAAACTTGATCCCATGTAGCAGTTATGTAGGAGTTGGAGACTTTAGGGTCACTTGCAAAAATAATGATGCCTTATAGGAGGGAGTATGAAATATAATGATGTTTCTTGATCAATGAGCTATGAAATATGGCATATGTTACAAATGTATAACAAGCTTTCTTATAGAAGAAGTTGAGATGTAGTATCAACTAGATAACACAAGATAAAACATTAAATTCTTGATACAAATATTGAGTGCCTAGGAATCTAAAAGTAAATGAGGTAAACACATGGTTAGTTATAAAACCACATAGATGCACATATCAATGACACATATATTTTCCATGTTAAAGGCTTACATTTGTTCCCTCTAAGAACTCAATGTGTTAGGAATTAACATAATATGTTATGATTACAATAGCTCGCTAAGGTTACCTAATTAGAGGATTTTGATCCCTTTTGAGAGATAGCATGTTAGAGGGTTTCAAATACTTATTACAATTCTACCCTTTCAAAGGCTTATAATAGTTGCAATTGTTAAAAGAAAACTAAAATTAGATCTAAATATGTGGCATAGCTTTCCTTGTTGATCCACTATGATACTCCACAAAGATACTCCAATATTTTGGTTTAACTTAGTGAAAAATCTCTATTCACTACTTCTCTCATGTTCTTGGGCATCGATTTATTGTTACTCATTCTTATCTTTGTTATTGTCCGTATCCCACACACACACACATATATATATATGATCAACATAACAACAACAACTACAAAATGAAGTTTGAGTGACCTTAAATCCACTCATTTAACCCATCTAAACCCTCAAAATATCCTTCTAAAATAATCTTATTCAAATTTTGAATTACATAATGAGCATAGTCACAAAATATCTATGACTACCTAAATGTAGGTGGTTATTCATGTAGACATGTATGTTTGCCTGTAAGTCTACATTTGGACTTGTGTACTTGCTTCCTTTTGTCATTGACATTGATCATTAGTCACTTCTCACCATTTTTGGACTAAACTAATCGTTATCATGGTTGACCTACAAAATGGTGAGAAGTGACTAATAATCTCCCCCATTGGCATTGATGGAAAAACCTCTTTAATAATAAATTTTAACATGTGGTTAATAAGACTTAAATCTCTTCATAGGTTTAAACTTTCCTATTTATTCTCTTCTAAGTCTCCTTTCTATCGGTTTGTTGCCTTATACTTTATTTACATTAGCATTTTCTTATCATGCTCCAATAAGAGAAAACTCCCCTTTTCTCTTATGTTATTTTGGTCTATATCTCCCTTTTTGTATGCATTCACAATACCCTCCCCTTGTCAAGAGTCTCTTCTTTCTTGATATCTTCTCCATTATCATCTTGAATGATACCTCCCCCTTTTGATCACTGTTATGTCCTTTATTCATTTATCTCTCCCTTACTTATTTTTATCTTCCTTTTTGTCATTATCTTTGGCATTGTATTCTCCCTTTCATACATATTCCATGTTGTTTGATCTCATTCTAGTTCATAACTCTCTTTTATTGTTCACTCTTCCATTATCCCCTATTGATTCTTATTCTACTATTAATCTTCCTTTTTAAGGGTTTCTTATTGATCAAGTATTATCCCTCTTTATGTGAGTCTCCCCATTTGAGGAAGGAATGTCAGGTTTAGGGGCTTACAACTTCTTGAATATTTCCTTGTAATACTCCCTTGTTGTATTCAATAGAATCTCCCAAAACTATTTTAGGTGAGTGAGAGCCAATTTTTCACTCTCAAGCTATGCTAGTTGCCTTTCAAGTGCATGTTATATTTCATTTGGTGGTTTGACTATTTGAGCATTTGCATTCTTTAGATGTTCACTAACGATCACTGATAGTGGGGATAGGAAACATTGAAGTTCCTATTAGAAAGTAAAGTCCACCAATATAACTAAGAGGGGGGATGAATTAGTTATCCAACTATTATAATAATTATCAACCTTATTAATCATTAACCATATGAGAAATTTAATAATCAACCATAACAAGATACCCATACACAACAATGCCAGATATGTTAACTAGGGAAACCCTTGATACCACAGTGGGGATGGTACCCACAAAATGATGTACTAATATAAATATTCCTTGTTAGAGGATGGACCCTGTTAGGAGTCAATGAAAACATTCAGTACATATCAGTCCCTGTTAAGAGGCTTTGAATCCTTGTTAGGAGATTCCAACCCTATTAGGAGTTGTAGAAGGCAAATGGACCCACTATCCACACAATCTCCACATACTCTAGAAATACTTGAGATACTCCCCCAAAGGAATACCATTAGCATTTATGCTAACAATCTCCCCCTTTGGCATTGATGACAATATAAATGAAAAAATATCTAAGTTACAAGAATACCAAAACAACACTCTGTTGTTGTTGCTGGTGTTCTCATCTTTTCAAATCCTCTTCATCAATCAAATCTAAAATCCTCTAGAACATTGTTCTATTTTGCATCTCTTTCTTTAGGATCGATATCAGTTATTCACATACTAAACAACTCTTAACTTCTCTCCCATTCAATGTATGTCCCCAATATAAACTTATACATAAAATATCTCAATCTCTCTCCTATTAGAGGATCTTCTTCCTCATACATGATACTCTTTATTCATACTCTCCCCCATAATACAAAGGAGATGTTTTTAATGCATACTCTCCCCCTTTGACATTGATGACAAAGGCTTCATTATGTCAATCATCTACTCCAAGTCTTCAATGAACTCAAGTGTTCAAAGACACTATTCTAGACCAACTACCAAGAGTTCTAGATGACTCTGCTCATCTTAGATACTCCCCCACATAGAAATCATCAACATTTAGTCCAATCAAATGATAGTGCTCTATAACACTAGATTGATACAATCTCTGCATAATCTACTTAGAAGTATGTAGGGGCATAACCCCAAGCATACCTCACAAGTACTCAAATGTATTAGGCAAAGGCTTTGTAAATATATTTGCAATTTAATTTTGTAAGCATTTGCCTTAGGGAAAAATTCACCCAAGATCAAGGAACTCAAGTACAAGCACAATAGTAGACCAAAAAGAGTATGATTAGAATAACAATATGTATTTCATTCCATGTGACAATACACTAGGAGTGTCTATATATAAAGGCCTCTAAAATGCTTCTATAATGTATAGGAATCAACAACATGATAAGTCATACAACTAGGGACATGTCCACTAGAAGTGGATTATCCTCCATTAAGCATAGGGGTAAGTGTGATGATGAGAGGATAAGCCTACAAAGGTGTAGCACGCAAACTAATATTGTAGACATCGTGTGCTGAATTAGAGTTGCTTACTTCTGTGTTGTCAACATGACAACTCATAAAAGTACGCAAACTCCTAAGTGTCTCACCTAAGAAATAATAAAATAATGCATTAACCTAAGTAAAATTAGTAAAGTCTAAATAGTAAATATGTATTTACACCAACTGATCTTTTGTAGTAACATAATCCAATCTGATTTCTTTCTCTACAAATTTTTCTCTCAAAACATTATACTTAATAGATATATCCTTAATCTTAGAATGTAATACAAGATTTTTAGATATACTCATTATACTTTTTTTATTACAACATATGATAATAAGTTATGAAAACTCTATCCCAAGATCCTTCAACATCTACTTCATCTGCACGATTTGATTACAATTATTGGTTGCTGCTACATACTCTATTTCTATTGTACTTTATGAAATGCAATCTTGTTTCTTGCTCAACCAAGAAACCAATCTTCCTCCAAGGAAAAATGCACCACCAATAGTTCTCTTTTTGTCATCCATATTGCCTACCCAATTTGCATCAATGTAAGCACATAAAGTGAAATCACTTGATCTATCATACCATAATCCATAATTAGGTGTACCTTTCAAATATCTGAATATCCTTTTCATTGTTTCACAATGAGATTCCTTAGGATTAGCTTGAAATCTTGCTACTATCCCAACTAAATTTTCTATATTTGGCCTTATGTGTGTCAGATATTTTAACCCTCTAATCATTGATCTATACTTCTTCTGCTCAAGTCTAGGTGTCTCATCTTTGATAGATAACTTATGACCAGTCACCATTGGTGTATCAATAGGCTTACAACTTTCCAAGCCAAATATTTTTAATAAGTCTTTTAAATCCTTAGCTCATGAAAGTAAAATACCATCATTATTTTGCATAATTTTTAAACCTAAGAAGAACTTCATCTCACCAATCATACTCATCTCAAATTCATTCTTCATATTTTCAGCAAAATTATCACTTGATTCATCATTACCTCCAAATATTATGTCATCAAAAAATATCACAATGATTAACAAACCATTTTAAATTTCTTTCAAATACAAGTTATTATCTATTGTGCATTTAGAAAATCCAAGTTTTGCCAAATACTTATCCAATCTCGCATACCAAGTTCTAGGTGCTTGCTTTAGACCATACAATGCTTTCTTCAATTTGCATACCATGTCTTTTTCTTCTATCAAGATAAGTCCTTCAAGTTGTTCAATGTATACTTCTTCAAGTTCTCCATTTAAAAAGGCTGACTTGACATCCATCTAATACACTTTAAATTTCCTATTTGTTGCATAAGCTAAGAACATTCTTACTACTTCCATTCTAGCTATAGGGGAAAATGTTTCTTCATAATATATGCCTTCTTATAATGAATATCCTTTTCATAGCAATTTGGCTTTGTTTCTCAAAACTTCATCTTGTTTATTCATCTTGTTTCTAAATACCCATTTAGTTCCTATAACATTTTTATCTTTAGGCCAAGGACAATTCCCATGTTTCATTCTTCATAATCTGATCTAATTATTCCTTCATTGCTTGAATCCAATGATCATCCTTGCATGCCTCATCTATGCTCTTAGGTTCAACTTGAGAAATCAAACATAATTCCTTATGCACTCTATCTCTTGTCATTGCTTCTTTGTCTTTGTTTCCAACAATCTGCTCTATGAGGTGATTCTTTTCCAAATTCCTAATAGGTGTGGGAGTTTTTCTCTCAACTCCTATCTCTTCTCTTGGTTCACCTCTTTGTTCTCGTCTTTGCTTAACAATTTGTACATCATTTTGCAAGTTATTAGTAGTCTAAAAAAAACTTCTACATTCTCTCTAAAAAATATAGAATTGTCTTCTTCCTCATCATAATTATAATCCATCATCCTTTCTTTAACTCCACACTTTTCATCCACTTTCACATTTGCACACTCAACAATTGTCTTAGTTTTATGATCAAAACATATGTAAACTTTTCTTTTTAATGACTAACCAAGGAACATAATTTCATCACTTCTTGGATTAAACTTACCAATATCATTATCTCTCTTTGTGTAACACTTTCTTCCAAAAAAATTTAAATACTTCACTGAGGGTGTATGACCAAACCATAGTTCATAAGGAGTCTTGTTTTAATGGTGTATACTACTATATTAACTACTTCTCTCCAAAATGTCTTGGATACATCATTCTCAAACATCATTGCTCTTTCTACCTCTAATAATGATATGTTTCTCCTTCCTTCTATCCCATTTTTCTTAGGGGTCTTCGGTGATGATAATTGTCTCTTAACTCCATTTTCTTCACAAAACATGCTAAACTCTCTAGAAGTAAATTCTCCACCTCTACTTGATCTCAAACATTTACTCTTTACACCAGATTCATTCTTAACTCTATTCTTAAATATATTGAACTTCTCAAATGCCTCAAATTTTTCTTTAAGAAGTGCTACCCACATCATTCTAGTGAAATCATCAACAAAATTCATAAAGTACCTTTCTCCATAGAATCCTCTTGTTCTAGTGGGGCCACTCAGATATGTATGAACAATCTCCAACTTCTCTATAGTAGTGAACTTCTTGCTAGGAAATGATACCTTCTTTTGTTTAGCCATAATACATTCTTTGCAAACAACATTAGTAGGCTTCATGATTATAGGCAAATCTCTAATTTCAAATGTACTACTTGCCTTCACAATATTATCAAAGCTTATATGACATAACCTTCTATGCCATAACCAACTGTTATCTACCTTTGCAACCAAATATGTCATCTCAGTAGGATTCAATTGAAACACATTACCTCTGGATCTTGGACTTGTTCCAATTAGCTTACCATCCTTATCTTTGATAACGCAAGTTGTCTTTATAAACTACAACTGATAACCTTTATCCACCAGCTATCCAAAGCTCAAAATTATGCTTTTAACCATCAATAAAATAAACATCATCATTGTTAGTTTTTCCATTAAGAGTAATAGATCATATCCCTATGGTGTGATAGGTCACATTCTTACCAAATCTAACAATACCTTCGTCATGATTTTTGAAGTTAAGAAATGTATTCATATCATTAGTCATATGATGTGAACAACCACTGTCTTTAATCCAATTAGATTTATTTTCAACTTGAGAAACTAGACCCTTTTCTTCTCTAATTCCAATTTTAGAAATTTCTTCTTTTATAACCAGAAATCCTAATTCATCATCACTTTCACTATGAACTCTTTCCTCAGATTCATCATCTTCATTTGCATACAAACAATCTCTAGGTTGTCTAGGCTTGAAATTTCTCTTATAATTTTTCCCTCTTTTAGGACACTTAGAAGCATAATGACCAAATTCATTGCAAGTCCAACATTTAAATATTTTCTTACCATCTGGTTCTCTTCTCACAAGCAATGTTATACCTTTTTCAATATTTCTATCTTCTTTAGATCTGGATCTGTTGCTACTAGCATAATCTCCATGGGTACTTGCACTTCAAGATAAAGATGGACAAACACTCAAGGCACTGAAAGATGTCTCCACTCTTATCATTTCTTTGGACTATCTCAAACTTTATTTTTCTACTTCCAATCTCCCAAGCAAAGTCTCCCTGGTGAACTTCTTAGTATAGGGTATCAAAAGTTCAATCATATGTGCTACTTGCTTTAATGGTGGTGTCAAATTTTTCAAAATCTTCCATACAATCTCATATTCTTCTTTAGATCCTTTACAAGACTTAATTCTTGCAGCAATCTCAGATATTCTACCAATATAGCTTCTTAAATATTCATCTCCCATCATTTTAGTATCTTGAAACAAGCATATCCAATTCTATAATATCAATCTTTTAACATGCTTATCTCCTTCAAAAGTAGATTCTAAAGCTTTCCAAAATTTATGGGATGTCTCTAAAGATCTTACCTGACTATATTCATTTTTAGGAAGAGCTATCAACAATGCTTCTCTAGCTTGCATATTACACATAAATACATCTCTTTCTTCTTCACTGCATTCTTCAAGCTTACTTTATTCCACAATCTTCTTGTTACTATTTTTCAAAAGCCAATATCTTGGACCGATACAAAGAAAAAGAGTCTTCATCTTTTCCTTCCATGTGTCATAGTTAACTACATCAAACTTAGGAATTTATTTTTTGAACTGACTCACCATTGATCTCCCAAAGTTGTCAAGATTTATCTTCAAGGATCGAATGCTTTGATACCATTTGTTAGAAATTAAAGTCCACCAATATAATGGGGGATGGAGGGGATGAATAATTTATCCAACTTTTAGAACAATTATCAACATTATTAATCCTTAACCACAGAAGCAATATAATCAATAACCATAACAAGATACTTATACACAATAACACCAGATATGTTAACTAGGGAAGCCCTTGATCAGAGGTAAAATTCCAATGGGGATGGTACCCAAAAAATGATGCACTAATATAAATATTCCTTGTTAGAGGATGGACCTTGTTAGGATTCAATGAAAACATTCAATACATGTCAGTCACTATTAGGAGACTTTGAATCCTTGTTAGGAGATTCCAACCCTATTAGGAGTTGCCAACCTTGTTAGGAGTTGTAGAAGGTACATGGACCCACTATCCAAATAGCTTTAGGGGCAAGACCACTAAACTCGTTATCTAACTAATCTCTATATGATTCCTTGCAAAATAATAGAAATGAACTATATGTGTATTTTCTCTTCCTCTGTGCTATCAACCAAACTTCTATCTCGATACCAAATCACAAACTTTACATCTAATAATCCCTTGGATCACTTATATACGTTTACAAATTACTCTACTCTTGTTTACACACTTTTCACTTCATGCATATTCCAAACAAGGAAAATATCCTTCCTTTATACCTTGTCCCTAATTATTTCACAATTGCACAATAGTGTCAGCTCATAGTTTTATAACTTCTCACATGTGTGACTCTAGACCTTGTGCACTTGTTGATGTCACCATCAGGTTGTCTTTTGTCATTGTTTAACTTTGCATATCATGATTATATCTCTGTTAGGATGTAGTACCTCCCATATTTTCATTTTGTACCTTGTTTTATTTTGGATTCTAGAGATACTTTGATACTCATGTTTGAGGACATTCGAGATGACCTGATGATCAGATACTATATTTTGGTTTACTAGTATTATACATATTAAATACTATGTTGTTTAGTTTGATCAATTCAAACATATGCTTTGTTTATGATTATATGATGGACCAATTGGATTCTAGATACTTTGATTTGATGCTATGACTATTTACCGCATTCTTGGTTTGAGATGTTTTATGATGTAGTAAGTGATTTAATAGATTATTTTAATCCAAGTAAATAAATAATTATTAATGTGATTTAATGTATTTATCATTTTGGCTATCTTATTATATCAAATTCACATGATTTTGTTGCTTAGTGTGTAGGGTTTATATCCTTGATAGTGGCACATGGAGTTAGTGAATCAACTATTCTTACCTAGCCAATGTCATCCCTATATGGTTGATGTATCCTATTTAATTCATTAATTAAACCCTCCAATGATTTAATAAATCCAGACTTATTTGCATTATGTAGTTACACCAGTGAGTGTGTCTATGTATTTAGAGGTTCATAATTATTGTGAAAGTTATATTGAAATATCATGATTTAATAGTTGAAGGGAATTTTATATTTGATTTGATTATTTGAATTCCTAGTAGCTTTTCCATAGTTGAATTCCATTTAATTAGATTTTTCCAATTTTGTCTGGGTTGAAAAGGGTGGTTTTGGTAAGTCAATTAATTTTCTAAATATTATATTCAACTTTTAAAGGTGAATATATATCCCACTTTTAAAAGTGAATATATATCCCAAAAGGAATAATTTCCTCACTTTTCACTTTTGAATTAGAAATTTGGAGAGAAAAATCCAAATTCTCTTTAGGAGGAATTATGTTTAATTTGTTATGGGAGCTACAGGTGTGGGATTGTCACAAGGTTGGTCTCGTTGGATTTGGCTCAGGAAGACTTTGGTATTTTGAGCTCTTGGGTGACTTCCACAGAGTGATTATTTTATTGTGAGCATTCTTGATTTGCTACTTTTGGCTACTAGGTAAAGCTCTCCCATTTTTATGTTTTGCCTCTATTTTAGAGTCTATTTTGGATACAATTTGTTAGGAGGTAGAGAACTAGTGTTCCCCTCTATTCTTGTATGTTGGCTCTACTTGGTTGGGTGGGTATGAGCATTTGATTTCTTTTTGACTTGAAGATTTGGGGTTTCATGCCATTATGCTAGCCATTTTTGCATAAAGACTCCAAACCCAAACTTTATTTGATATTTGTGGCTTTTGTACCCAAAGTCATAATGGGTTTTAATTTTGAGGTTTTGAATTTTTGGGTTTTCACCTCGATTTGCATGTTGCCCTATTTTTTTGGGTTTTCTTGGAATTATATTTGGTCATGGATCTAAATTATTCATAGGGATATCTTTCTAACCCTTGATGCACTTTTATTGCATTGGGATTCATGTCAAATCCTTACACCCAAATATAGGTTAGTTGAGTGATTTGTTATACTTGTGTTTTAAATGTTTCTCATCTAGCCCTTGTTGTTTATGATCATTGTGTAGTTGGTGTACCCACATGCAAGCATGTGAACGTGCACTTGTTAGGGTCTTGCAAGTCTCGAGCTCTCAATTACTTGTTAGTTGAGTTATGATCATTAGGGTTGGGTTGGTAAACTACATTACCTATGGGCACTCATCATGTGATGACCATGGGTATGTAGGGTAGACATGTGAAGAGGCTTCTCTCATGTACCTCATCTTGGAAGTGGCCAACAAGGTAATGTAAAGAGGTTTTTAAAAAATGTTAACCAAAATTAACAAATGGAAAATAAATAAACTTAATGAAAGATAAGATTAAGGAACACCTAGCCTCCCAAGGGATTTGATCAAAGGTGTGTGTCTAGCATCCCAATGGAGTTGATCTAAGGCATTGTATCTAGTCTCTTAAGGGATTTGATTGAAGATACATTTTGAGTCTAGCCTCCCGAGGGAGTTGATTGAAGATACATTCTGAGTCTAGCCTCCCAAGGGAGTTGATCAAAGATACACTTTGAGTGTAGCCTCCTAAGGGAGTTAATTAAAGGCTCGAAGTACTTGCACTATCCAATAGCAAGTTATGACACTCTACTATAGTCCTTACATAGTTATCCTTAGTAGGTCTGACCAGTGACCTTTTGTACTACAATATCTTCTAGATCAAATACAAATTTTGTATCATGTTATTGATTGGAGTGTGTGTTAGCCATGGGTGATTGTGGTCGGATCATTATCTCCATCAACATGGTGGGAGTGGGCCTATAGGTTCCACATGGTTGGGAGGCATAGCTACCTTTACCATTGCTCGAGACCAATGTACAAAGTTGGCCTTTCTCCTTGTTCATTTTTGGAGTTGGATGCTTACATGGTATGTTTCCATGTGATTTATGTTATTTCAGTTCATAGATATAATTGATTTATGCTCACATATGTTCTTGTGTTGTTACCTTTTTGCATTGTTACTAGATGTTATGGATTAGGTGTTTAGATGTTTATTTCATCCCTTTTAGCATGCCTAGTTGCTTTATATTCATTCGAGTGTTTGAGCCTTGATTATTGTGGATCTGGTACTCCCCAGTGTGGAGATTCTAACTCTTTTCCCCTTCTAATTGTTTATTGGGCTATTTCTTTGCATTCCTAGGTGATAGAAGTTTAGCATTGGGCGATATTGGAAAGTATTACATGACAGTAGTGAGTTCTATCATGCGATACTGGTAAAGTATCACACAGTAGTAGTAAGGTCTATCGTGTGCTCCCTGAAAGTGTCACCTAGTAGTAGTAAGTAGTATCACATGATACTAGAAAATTATCACCCAATAGTACTGTGAAATGTCGTACAAAACTAGAAAAAGTATCACCTAGTATTTGTGCAAAAACCTACTCGAACAAACAACAAGTATTTTTGTACTTATCAGACAAGTTTCTATGGGTGTTTTAGACACGCTATTGGATTCCACCCCTTCCTAGTTCAAACAGATAAGTTATAAGGTGGATAAAATATATTGTTTAAGTTTAATTCCTTATACTTAAGATATATTTTAACATATGTGATGATTCATTTGAGATAGGTTCTAGACCTTTTTGAGTTAAGTTAAAGATTCTAGGAAATTTCAGGGCTTCAGGAATTTAGACTTAGCCAAATTTTAGGAGTCATCTTTTATCTTTCAAAAATGGTATCTAGTAGATGAGTGGTTGTAACCTTGAGCACCATTGTTGGTCTCTTCTTGTAATTCTTGATTATGTTATAATTAGTGGAAATGGACTTGAATGTTTAACCATGCTAGGAAATTTTACCTTGGGCTTAAAAAGAACATCCCTTGTGTATTCTCATGATTTGTACGATCTTGAATTCTAAGTTGGTAAGTAATGATTGGGGATCTTTGGTGTTGTGGTTTATGTTTAGTCTTTTGTTGTGATCTTTCGATCGATTGCATGTCAATGTTGTTGGTGTCCATGCTTATTACTTACATATATATATATATATATATATATATATATATATATATATATATATATATATATATATATATATATATATATATATATATATATATATATATATATATATATATAGCCTTTGTTTATCCTTGTTCCAAGGTCCTCTAGGTGGGGCATTACATAGGAGATACAATCCATTCACCAAAAACTTCTTCTCTGATACTTTGTTTGTATAGTGCTCTCTGTAAATCAAGCTTATCTTCTACATATCTTCTTCTCTCTATATGTGCACTTAACCTCATTGTCAAGACATGATGTAGAACATGTCCTTAATGAATCTTCTCCTAATCATCAATTCTTTGTCTGTACAATCTCATTTTCTGTCTACTACCCTGCCAATATTCATAGAATTGCTACTATGTTGACATCAATGACAAACATAGTCATGAATGCAACATGTCAATCATACTAACAATCTCCACATGCTCTAGAAATACTTGAGATACTCCCCCAAAGGAATACCATTAGCATTCATGCTAATAGTTCCATCATTCAATCTACTCCCTTCTCTTCCCCCATTCTAAGATTTGAGCTTGATCTAGTAAGTGGATTATAAGTCAAGGTGGCTTTATTGAGATTTTTGTCTCTTTTAATCTAAATCACCTATTAAGGTGTGTGATTTTTTGGGCTTCTAAAATATAGGGGTTATGTCTTTTAGTGCTTTAGATATTGCATCTTTTAAAGATGTCATCTCCCCTTTCTTTTCTTGAATAAGACTTATTTATTTTTCCATGCATCGTTGGAACCTATTGTTCCAAGACCTATGTAAGCTTTTTCACTTTTCCATTGAGATGATCTACAAGAACTTTTATTTGGCTTATCAGATAATCTTCTTTATTGTATGGGGCTTCTAGTGCTAATTGTTCGAATATTTCTTGGGCCTTCATCAGTGTATTTTCCCTCTCATGCCTCTTTTTGAATAACTTCATTATTTTGTATCTCTCCATGAGCCTTGTATATTTGTTCAACTCTTTATTAATTATTTAATGGAGTCTCTTACCCATCTCATTTACTTTCTCAAATATTTTATGTATTTTTATTTCTTATTTTGTATCAACATCCTACAGTTTGCCTTCATCCTTAGATGTGGATGATTCAACCAGTCCTAGGGATTTATACTTCTCTCCATTCCTCTTTTTGATGTCTAATTTCTTTAAATCTTTTTTTTCTTTTGTCCTTAATTTTATTTGGCTTCCTAATGCTCCTTTGTACTTTGGATGGTGTCCCAAATGGTCTAGTCTTTGTAGAAGTATTTTCTTGTTGAGATGATCGCAAATCTTCTTGCCTCGTTTCATACTTTGTTTCTATTGTTGATTCGTACTCTTGTGTTGCATATTCCATTGTATCTTTGAGAATCTCCATTGTACATATTTATTGATCTCCAGTTCCATCATCAGTCTCTTTTTCTTTGGTCACCTAATTTCCTTTTTCATCTTTCTATGTTTCCTCTGTGGCACTGCTCACATCACAATCTTTCTCCTTTTCTATGTCTTTTGGACTAGAGTCTATTATTATGACATCAATAATTTTTGGATAACTTTGTTAACCTTATGGTCAAATAATTTGTCTATTAGGAACTTAACACTTAGTTGTTTACATTACTACTGAGCTCCATATGCAGAAAGAAGAGTCTCCTAAGCTTCACAGTGTCTATCAAGCATTTGAGATAGAATGCAGTGTAAGTCATGCTTCACAGTTGCTACCAAGCTAGTCATTTAGATTGTAGTGTTTGTAAATATTTATAGAGTCTATCAAGCTTCATATAGTCTCCCAACTTCACCAATGCAAACCATATAGGATATAGTGTTAACTGGGCTCTATAGTGTTAACCAAGCTTATCAATGTTTACCGAGCTAGCACTATTAACAAAGTGAATGAAGGTAGTGTTGGCCAAGCCATGCAGTGTCAACTAATTATTTTAGTATCTATCAAGTTCTTTAGTATTCACCAATTCATTATGTGCTAACTAAGTTCCTACTACTCTCGAGTGATCAATGTGAACCAGCACTAATGTCAACCTAGTGCTAGAGCTTGTCGAGTGTCAATAAGTGTTGTCAAGTGTTAGAACATCACCCAAGTGGTCTTCAAAACCCAAGTTCCAGCAACAAGTCGACTTAGTGCAAACTATTGAATTTGGTATTGTAGCTAACTCTAGAAGGTAATTTATTGGATTGGTATATATGTAATACATCTTATCATATCCAATGTATCAAAGTGCAATAAGAAAGAAGCAGTATGAGTGTGAATTAAGAAGAAGGCTACAAGAAGTATAAGGAAAAGAAGAGTCTTATCTATCACAACAGGGTGATCATTGTATTTCAAATGGATGTTATTCAAAAAACCAAATTGTAGATTAGAGATTAGCCACTAATTCATCCTTACAAGTGCATCAGTCAAATCCTCTAACAAGGTGGACTTAACAGTCTTTTCCAAATCTCCTAACATAGTGCATACTTTATTGTATATTATAAATCCTTTCACAAGGTGGACCTAATAGTCCTTATTGACTAATAGGGAAAATCACCACAAGTGATCATTTGTAAGCTTTAACACTAACTTTATACCATAGTACTAAAGCTTGTGGGTATCATCCCCACCCTTCTATTTGGAAGTTTTTTGGGTTACCAAATATTGCGTCAATTGTTATGAATGTTTTATTGCTTTTAGTATTTTGTGCATATAATTAGATTAGATTATATCATGAAGGTTTAATTGGTGAATTAAAATACAAGCTTCATTGGTTCCTAATTCATCCCACCTCTTAGTCACCTAGTCTATATTACATTTCCAAAAATTTGTATCAAAGCATTGGTTCTCACATCAAAAGTTTAACAAATTGAGAAAAGATCAAAGGTAGTGGAAGTATATAGACTGGAGAAAGCTATTGAAAATGAGAAGTTGGATATACAATTAACCGTGGAACAATTCAAGAAAATTAAGGAGAAACTCTCTCAATTCCTAAAAAGAACAAAATCCCTTGCAACACACATGAATGAGAATCTCTACATTGAAGACATTTGTCAAAGAAATCAGTTCAGATGAAGTTAATGCAGCAATCACATATCTACTTGAAAAGAATCTTACTCTTCGTGTAGAAGTCAAAAAGCTAAAAAGAGAACAAGAAATTCAATCAGTAAGAATGTGTGAAGTCATGGAACAAAAGGACAAAACACAAGAAGAATTAGGAGAAAGGGGCAATGAAATTCATCACCTATCTCTTCAGCAAAAAAATCCGATTGATAAACTCAATGATGCAAATCAAGAGCTTATCAACTTAAGGACAAAGAATGAAAGATTGCAGAATGATCTCAGCATAGAGAAGCAAACCAAAGAGAGGATGATGAAATCTCAAGAAAGCATGAATCAATTGAATGAGAAAAACCAATTTAGACACAAAGGTAAAGAAGGATTAGGATACACAAAAGAAGGTTAATCATCTTAGCAAGGAGCTCAAAAGAATAAAAGGCCTACATGTAATCATTATGGAAAGATAGGAGATGCATCAAAAAATTCTTGGAGCAATGAAAAATCAAAATTCAGTAGAAAGTGTTACAATTGCAAAAAACAAGGACATAGAGCAAGTGAATGCATAGAGAAACCTAAGTTTGAAGGCAAGTGTTTCAATTGTAATAAACAAGGACACAAATCTTCAGAGTGCAAGACCAAGAAATAGAACCCAATAGAAAAAACTATTAAAGCTATATTTGGTTGGGATTACAACACATCATGTAGATGTCACTATTATGGTGAGTATGGGCACATTGAAGCCAATTTCATAAAACATCAAACAAGGAAAAGAGACACTACAAAGAGATGTTTTTTATGTACAGAACTTGGACATCTTGCCAAGAACTATATGAACCAAGGAAGAGTTGAAGATAAAAAGAAAGCAAACACTGACAATATCAGAAGTCAAATGAGGCATCAATGGGTAAAGAAATCTCTAGAGAATGCAAATCAAAGTCATGAAAGTGTTGATACCCAAGTTAATGAGTTGGGTAACTCAACCATTTTAAACTAGTCAGCCATGGAAATCACTGGAACTATGATTAAGAAGGAGATATCTCACATCAGTTCCAGTCAGCTAGCAGAAGATCCAAATTAGCATTTGAGATGTACAAGGATCATCGAGTTAAGATGACATCTAAAGTAATATCTTAGACCTTACTAAGCATGGTTAGCTTGCAAGACCTAACTAAGTTTAGATGCAAATGGTGAGTTAAAGACTTTTCCAAGTTGAAGACCCTGTCGAGTTGGACACTTTATCAAGTCTAAAGTATCTTTCAAGTGATGAAGACTTAACCAAGTTGGACACCCTATCACTGAGCCAACTATTGTACAACTCATTAATGATGACTTGAAGATATAATTTTGTTAAAAAGGAGAAATTGAAGGATTTGCTTCACCAAAAAAATTTAGAGCAAAGAGTATTCCAAAGCCTCCGAGCAATTTAGAGTAATTTTGTCAAGGTTTATTCCTATATTTGAAGTATTATCAAGAAGTATGGCATCTTCTAGCAGAAAAATGAAGAAAGGTTTGGAAATGTCGGTTTGAGGTGTTGACTGTAGATCCCCAACATTTAAACTGAGTCCAAAAAATGTGGAAGAACTTGACCTAATTGGAGCTCAATTGCAAATTCCTCCTAAGGTACTTCTAATTAATGATATTTGGTCATATTATCACTATTCTATCCAAGAATTAGGAAACCTAGAAATGAACCATGTTTATAATGAGTTGTGTGTGGATGGGAGTTTAAAACCATATCACAAGCATTTGGAGATGAAAGGTTTGACACATATTCTGCATATGCCAATAGATTTTCAAGGGAAGTGGATTAGGTTTATTCTAATCAAAGTTAGCAACATTCATTTATGGTTGGATCAACCTATTCCGATCACTAAGAATATGATTCATAGAATCACAAGGTTTCCTATGCTTAACAAGGCAAAAGCCACCAAAACCCTAGGTCGGGTCAAACTTGAGAAGAAGACTCTTACTGAATGGGATGGCAGAGGCATGAAATTGAATGGTGTGACAGACATGGAGATAAAATTTGGTATTCATGTGATTTCTCATAGGATCTATAGCTTGAGTTGTCTTAACAACATTCTGTGCGAAGCTATTGACCTAGCTTAAAAAGTTGTGAAGAACAACTTGTCTTTTGACCTTCCCAAGCCACAACTTAAATGGCTTTGCAAAACCATGGAGAGCATCTAGTCATCAAAGAATAATCCATGTAAGTTTGGATCTCTTTTGACCTACTTATTCTGTTATGTTCAAAAGTTTTTCCCTTCCAAAGGAACTTTGGCATGGAAGAAGGATACACCATTTTTGTATCAAATTAATGAATTCATAGCTGAAATGGGTGATAGTTTTGAAAGAATTATGGATTAATTTTGAAAGAATTATGGATTAATTTTGAAATAATTATGGATGCATATTTTGAGACTTTAAAGGAAAAAATGTAGAGTAGATACAAAATTCCTAAGAAACTAGTTGAAGACTATGAGAAAGATTTTTTATTTTTGGTGGATTGTGACAAAGTACATATCTAGGTAGTAAGGCCAAGAGTGGCATGGGTTAAGCCTCATGGATATGATGTTAACATTGATGATACAAGAGATATAATTAAGGCTCTCGTGAATGAGCTAGTGGACCCCGAGGTACCATACTCTGGTGCCTATAAGGAAGCCAAGGCTAGGATTTCGTTGGAGATCAAGCTTACTTGAGCTATGAAGAGAGGAAGAAAATAGGTTGAGAAAATCTTGAAGGAAATCAAGAAGTTTAACTCTCCTCTGCTATTGACAAAGGGAAAAGGAGATGACATTGAAGAAGAAGTTGAGGAACCTACAGAGGAAGAAGACTCTGAAAAGGAGGAGCCACCCAAGAAGAAAGGGAAGGTTATCATAACCAGAACTACAAAATCCTCCCCTAATGTATTCACTAGGCGATCTACAAAATCTAGGAAGAAATTGAAATTACAAGATGAAGATGAAGAAGAGGAAGTAGTCTTCAAGAGGTCTGCCCCTACCTTACAATAAATACTAAAAAGACTAAAAAATGGAGGTATGACATATTTCAAATCCCTCAAGTATGAAACAAGAACCAAAGAGAAGCATAATCAAATTGAAGAAGCCCTGGTGGCTAAGATGCCAAAGTGGAAGTACTCTCCAGAGGAACTGATCAAGCAATTTCCTAATGCCTTACTAAAGGTAGTTGTACCATAATGGAATAATGCATTAAACATTGCCAAGGACATTAGATAAAAAACCCTAAGACAACTTATGTTGAGTCTATCTAATAAGGAAGTGAAGGAATCATTGAAGAAGAATGAACCAAAGTTGACCCCTAAGTTCAATGCATTCCTGATCCTATCAAAAGACATTGAATTGGTTGTGAAATAAAATATAATTTCATGGAAGAACATCTATGGATTACATAAACCTATTGAGGAGGTTGTGCAAATAGATGATGTTGAGAAAGATGATGAGGAGATAAATGATGATGAAATTGATAATGTGGATGAAGAGGTCAAAAATGAAGAAGATGAAGAGGATTAGACTGCAAGTGGAGATCTTCCTAACATTTAGAGTATTGAAGGCTTAGACCTAGAGAAGATAATAGAAAAGGTAATGGCCTCCCTTTCACTCTCTTTGAGAAAAGCCTTAGAACAATCCAGCTCATAGAAGGCCACTACCAAGTCAATTGTGGTTCCAGTTGTTATTGCAATGGGTCAAATTGAGTCTCAGCCAACATTACTAAGTTTTCCCACTATAATTGCAATTTATATCATTTCTAATATGGAAAGTGCAATGATAGTTGAGGTCAAGCCTCAATTGAGCATTGAAGTTTTGAAGAAAGAAAAGGAAATTATTCCTTCTGGTATACATAAAGAAAAGGGTAAAGAGTAGAAGCCTCTATTGAGGAAATTGATCTAGAGGAAGATATTGTAATACCAAATTGGGATCTTTCTAATTTAACCATTGATCAAATGGATACCCTGGGTGAGCTATGGAAGAAAAGGGTTAGACATAAAAAGCTCAAAAAAAAGAAGAAAAAGAAAAACCAAGTTCTTGAAGATATTAAGAACATATGTGTTGATGCACTGAATATTAAGGTTGATGAAAAGTAACCAATTTTGGATCAGCTTGTTGAAGTGGTCCATAAGTTTAATGAAGAATTGTGTGGACAAGACAAACTTCTACAAAGGGCAGAGAGGAAATTTGAAGATAAAGTCTTGGAGAAAGTAGCTCAAAAGATTGTTATTGACCAAGTGGAGTTGTCCAATATTCTTTCAAATTTTGAAAATTCTATAAGTAATGTTGTTTCTTTATTTGTGAAGTTGAGTAACACATCAAATTTTACTAAGGAAATAAAGGATAAGTTATCTAAGATAGATGTTGATATGAAAGAAAGTGCACATCAGTTGTCACTTGATCCTAGCTGTAGTTCTGACATTTTGTGAAAATCAGATATCTGACAGATCTTTAGGCAAAATTGTTGAGGGAAGAAGCTAGGATAAGGGCCACACTAGTAGAAATACAAGGCATGATACTTACCAACATGGATGCAATACAAAAACATATTTCACATGCCAAAAAATTGATCCATGACAATAATTTCTCTATTGTTGATCACATGATGGAACTATCAACAAAGGTGGAGATATATTTGCACAATTCAAAAGTTTTGCAGGAGAATCAGGATAAGACAATGTTCATACTTTTGAAGGTACATAGTGATTTCCTTTCACATTTTGGCATTACCTTGTAGTTATGAATTTTTGGCATTTTTGTCAAAAGGGGGAGAATAGTATTATCATACACAAGGGGAAATGTATATAATATATGTATAGTATGAAAGATGCATATACAAAACATAAAATATGTTCACAAAAGAAAAACAATTTTGAAAAATAAAAAACAAATTCAGAGTTTACTGAGTAGCAGACAATAAAAAAAACTAAGTTACATACCCATACATGTTGATAGGATGATTTCTTACTTGAATTTTGTGTATTTAGATTTTTTGTATGATAAGTGTTTTTATCACTAATGGAAAAGGGGGAGATTTTTGAACTTGTGGTCAAATAATTTGTCCATTAGTGACTTAACACTTAGTCATTTTTTTACATTACAACCAAGCTCCATATGCAGAAAGAAGAGTCTCTCGAGCTTCACAATGTCTACTGAGCATATGAGATGGAATGTAGTGTAATTCATGCTTCACAATTGCTACTAAGCTAGTTATTATGTAAGTCATGCTTCACAATTGCTACCAAACTAGTCATTCAGATTGCAGTGTTTGTCGAGCTTTATAGAGTCTGCCAAGCTTCACAAAATCTACCAAGTTCATCAGTACAAACCATATAGGATATAGTGTTAACTAAGCTCTATAGTGTTAACCGAGCTTATCAGCATCTATTGAGCTGCTAGTTTTAGCAAAGTGAATGAAGGTAGTGATGATCGAGCCATGTAGTGTCAATTGAGTATTTCAATATCTACTAAGTTCCTCAGTATTCACCAAGTCATCAAGTGCTAACTAAGTTCCTACTACTCTTGAGTGATCAATGTGAACCAGCACCAATGTCAATCAAGTGCTATAGCTTTCCAAGTGTTGACAAGTGTTTTTGAGTGTTAGAAGATCACACGAGTGGTCGTCAGAACCTGAGTTCCAACAATGAGCCAACTTAGTGAAGACTATTGAATTTGGTATTGTAGCTGACTCTAGAAAGTAATTTATTAGATTGGTATATATGTAATACATCTTATCATATCCAATGTATTGAAGTGTAATAAGAAAGAAGTAGTATGAGTGCGAATAAAGAACAAGAATATAAGCATTATAAGGAAAACTAGAGTCTTATCTATCACAACAAGGTGATCATTTTATTTCAAAGGTATTTGATTTAGCAAACTAAGTTGCAGATTAGAGATCAGCCATTGATTCATCCTATTAGGTTCATCATTCAAATCTTCTAACAAGGTGGACTTAATAGTATTTTCCAAATCTCCTAACAAAGTGCATACTCCATTATATGTTATAAATCCTTTCACAAGGTGGACCTAATAGTCCTTATTTCTCCTAATAGGTTAGATCACTAGAAGTGATAATTTGTAAGTGTTGGTGTAATTAAATATTCACTAATTACACTTACTTAAGATTATTTAGAATAATGCATTGCATAGTAGTTAGTGATTGAGACACTTGGGAGTTTGCACCTAAATTAAACACATTGTGTAGGAGAATTCCACTCTAGGTGGTCATAGTTGTTATCTCATTCCACCTTTAGTGTACTCATCACATTATCATCCTCATCATTGCACATACTTCATTTCATAATGGAGGATGATCCACCTTTCATGGACATGTGATTCCACCTTGTGTGGGTGATAGATTATCTTCTCCTTATCATCGTCTCTTATTGCCTCTCCTATATAAAGAGGCTTATTATATACATTTCAAATCAATCTATTGGATGTTAATCAAGTCCATTATCAATAATAGCATTCTTGCATCTTCATGCAATTGTCTTGACATTCTCTTGTGGAAGTTATCTTGGTCTTTCATTTGATCTTGGGGGTGTTGTAGAGTCACCTAAAAACCTAACAGTAAGCTTTAACATGCTAACTTTATACTAGTAGTACTAAATCTTGTGGGTATCATCCCCACCCCATTTTTACTTTCTATTTGGAAGGTTTTTGTGTTACCAAATAATGTGTCAAGTGTTATGAATGTTTTATTGCTTTCAATCTTTCATGCATGCAATTAGACCAAATTATATTGTGAAGGTTTAATTGGTGAATTAAAATACAAGTTTTATTGGTTCCTGATTCATGCCCCCCCCCCACCCTCTCAACCACCCAATCTATATTACATTTCCAACAGACTCTCACCAATATGTGTGTCATGTTTCTCATTCAAATCTTCTTCTCAAACAGTGCAACAGGTTGTTTTTTTGCCTTATTTTTTGAACCTTTTTGTCCTATTGACTTTGTTGGTTTCTTTTCCTTTATTTTTATCCCTTGGCACTCATTTTTTGTTACACTTCTTGTTCATGATAGATTCTTTATGATCACATAGTTTAGACCAAAATTTCTTTGCATTTAAAAATGTTTGACTCTTCAGACCTATAGTAATTAGAGCTACTCTAGATGACATGTCAAAATAAATTTCACAAGAGTCAACAAATATAGTTCTCTCATCATCATGTAGGTTAGGTCTTATTTTAACTAGAGCATGATTTAACATGTTTTTGCACTCTATTATTCCTTTTGACCATATTTTACAATCATGATGTAAATTTCACTAGGGACCAATGCTTCAATCTTTCTAGGTGTTCAATTAAGCACTCTTAAACTTACTAACACAAATTTACAATCTTATTCCTATTCTCTTTGATAAAATTTATTGTAATTGCCATTATTCTCAATATCATTAATAATATTCTTAAAATTAAGTTTCTTACCTTCTTTTGATGATTTGGGACTCCCTACCTTAGTATCCTCTTCAAATTTATCTTCCTTTGATGGAGTTGGAGGTTTCTTCTTGTCCTTCTCAAAGGTTTTCCTCTTGTAAATTCTACCACTGGGGGCTTAACAATAGATGGGATCTTCTTTTCAGTGGCCTTCACTTCTAATTTAGTTCAAGTGAGGACTCACCTCAAGGCTCCACTTGTGGGATTTCATCTCCTTCTTGTGCTTTTTATTCTTTAGTCAATTTCATATTTTTACTTGTGTTCATCTTCTTCTTTTACTTCTCCTTTGTAATGACCTCTAGCTTCTCTTTCAATTATTTTATTTTCTCCTCGTAAGTGCTAAATTTATGTTGTTCTTGGTTAAAAGGCATTGTTAGCAACTAATTAAAGTGTTCCCTCATTGTTTTTTAATCAACCTCATAGTGTAGTTTAGTCAACTAGTGAGTTCATGGTTCGACCACTTGAACTGTGCACTTTTTTGTGCTAGCTAAGAAATAAATGTCTCTTCTATAATTCATGAACAAATTCAAGGGTATACTCCTCCTTTTGTGCATCTCTAATTGAAACTTCTTGAAATACTTATCAAGTGAGTCAAGAGCACTACTACCTAGCCTATTGCACATGTTGGTGATTTGTGTTGTGATGTTAAACCTCGACTTCCATTGAAATTTTACATATCAAGGAAATTCTACTTTGAAGTAGAATAATACACATACCAATATTGGACCATACTTAAATATGTTCTTATTAATGCCTCTTTTGTTTTTCCTAAGATTTTCCACCATTTACATATGTATACATTCACTTAGGTTCAGTGTGGTGTGTTTGGTTACTATTTGGTGCGCTCCATACACTGCTTTGCTAGGTAAGCTTTTCATTTTGCTTGATTGGTACAATTGATGAGCAATCTCCATTTCTAAAAATTTTACTTTCTTTTCCATGACGTCTTTTAATGAAAACATATTTCCATTGTGATGGCATCTAGTCATCTTTTCCACTTCTACTAGTTTGTATTTCTTGATAGTGATATTGGTTCCAATTCTTATGAACCTTAAAACCCTTTCAATCACTTCCTTTGTGATCTTGTAGGGTTTTTTGAGTCATATGTACTTTTTGTGCACCATACTCAACATGAATCTCACCCATTCATCCCTTAATAAATTTAGGATGTCTACTACATGTGCTAGGGTTGTGTCTTCCAGATCTTTGAATCCTGGTTTCCACTAGTTATTGAGGTGGAACTCCCTATACTTTGACTTATTTATGTGTCTCCAAACTCCATGATCTTTTCCTTTAGATAGTCACTTATGTCTTTGACTTGTAACACATTATCTAGGAGTGAGGATAGGGTGCCTATCATGTCTCTCTCATTTGCTCTTTTCAAGATCAACTCATAAACTAACATATCATTTTCTTTTTTGTCTACCAATTCAACATTATATATTTCAAAGTATTCTTCTTCTTCCATTGTAAGATTATATCTTGATATGAATCAATTCACACACCTCATTCCTCTATACTAGTTCTAGGGTTGCTTATCACTTCTTGTTCATATTTTCATAAAAGTAGTTCTTTTAATAGCTAAGGTTTCACAAATATAAAGCTCTTAAGATCTTAGGTTTGTGAAAGTGATATTTACTAGATGTTGTGCCTATTTATAGATCTAGTAGAAAAATTAATGTTTTTTTTTTTTTGGATCGGTAAATGGCCGAAGCTTAGATTAATTATTGTTATTTATTATAATTAATTATTTTTATGTGTTAAGCAAATTTGAACCTAATACCTCTCACATGAGAGGCTCACAAGTTACCATTGTGTTGTAGGATCTTGCCTAGTAGAAAAATTAATGTTGACATTCTAACAGTAACCTCATTTCTTACCTACATCTATCCTTGTATAATAAATGTTTTTTGACATTGTGTCCAAGTCAAAATTTGAGGAAAACTTATCTTATCTTTACAGGTTAGGCACTTTGCACTAGTGATCATGTTGGTCTTCTCAAGACACTTCCCTCCTTGACCTTTTAGTTTAAATACAGGGACCACCACAACACTTGTTCTACTTGTGTAACCCCCTTAGGACATTTTGTCTTACCTAGATTAAGAAGTCTCACTATTCATCAATGAGCTCACAACCTCTCTAGGTTTCACTTCAGTATCTTCTAACTTCTTTGTATTCCACATCCTTGAAAATTTGTTACTTACTTTCTCAATATCAGTGACCTTATATTTTCCTTTGATGTCATTAAGTTCTTGCTTTGGTTTTCATTTGACTAAACAATTCTTGGTGATATGACTATTCTTGTGAGATTTGTAGCATGTCATTTCTATATTGTTCCATGGTCCAATTTTGTCCATGCAATCTATTTTTAGTTTAAAATGAGGTGCAAGGTAACCATCATTTCCATAGGTAGAGAAAATCTATCTTGCACGCTTGTTGTTCCTAGTTTGTATCCTTGACTTTGGGGATGACTAAAACAATCAAGCTTTTGATCTATAGTCCTTGTCTTTGTGACCATACATACTACAATGGTAAAAATATCCATTTGTACTTGCCTTATTTGCAAGGCCTTTACACTCATGTGCACTATGTCTATACTGGTAAGAAATATTGAAATAGCCCCTGTAGGCATGTTTCTATATTGGGCACTATTTGCCTACACCAACAAACATTTGTCATGTGCTCTATTTGACCACAATAATAACAAGTATGTTTGTTTAAAGATATACCTCTCTTTGGCATTTTTTTTTCTTTGTGGGATTTGAGTCTTCTACTCTTGAAGACTCTCCTTTCTCTATTTTGTTGATTCCTTTGAATCCTAGGCCAATTGAGCTTGCATGAGATTTTAGCTTCTCCTCCAGCTTCCTAGTGCTTTCATTAGACTTCATTAGTTTCCATTTTTTTCTTTGGTGTTCTTTAGTTCATTCACTATTCTATGAATTTTCTCTTATAACTATTTTCCTTCTTCATTTAGAACTTATATCTGCTCAATTTTATCATGACAAAATTCGTATAGGACACTATTTTCTTATTTGATATACTAGTGTCATTCTTCAATATGGTTGTTTCTTCTTCCTTCACTTTCAACATATCTTCAACTTGTTATTTTTTCTTCTTGGGCCATTATGAGTTCTTCATAGGCTTGATCTCTTTCAAGGATAACATTTCCTTTCTCATCATGTGCTCCACTCATTCTTACTACTACATCTTCTTATTCCTTTTTCATTGTTCTAATCCTTCTGGTCAAATTTTCATTTCTAGTCATGAGTTCTAAGATTTCTTCTTTTGATTCTTCAAAACTAATTTGCCCTTCAAGTTTCTCTATTATCTCTTAGCTTTATCCCAACTTCTTTTTCAATTTATTTCTTTTGCTAAAGATTATTTTAGCTTTTCTTTCAAGTTTTTAATGATGTCTAGGGCTTTTTCAAGTTGCATCTTGTATTTCATGGTTTCCATCTAAACTTCCCTCAAGTTGTCAAGCTTGTCAATGCTAGGGATTATGCTCTTCGAAAAATTGTTGGTTTCAATCTATAATGCCTACCCCTAGTCCACTTTTCATGTTGTATTTCTAGATTCTTTTAGGCAAATTTTATGATTATTTTTTATGAATAGCGGTACTTGGTTATTGGATTTGGTTTGATGTTATTTCATCCTCGGTTGATTTATTTTATTAGCTACTTGATACTCATTTATTTCCTGTGCTCATGTTATTCTTTTGATAATGATGCTAGAATACAGTGATTTTAGTTATCTTATGATGATAGATAGATGGATGTTTTATATGTAGTTTCTATGGTTACTCACCCCATACTTGCATGTGTATGGTGTATTTGTATGTTTTACTTTATGATTGATGTTCTTGATGTAGTTGAGGGAGGGAGTTGTAGTCACCTGCTAGTTGGGATCTACATGATGCACCACTCCTTGCCATTGCCTATTTAGTTTAGATTATATGTATATGTACATGCTCAAATTTTATGTAGATTGTGGGTACTAGGCATCGACTTCCCTGAATTGCTAGGATGAACATACCCTATCACAGTATCTTAATGGTAAAAAGGGGAAGATGATTCTCGAGTCCAAATCCTAACCCTAAGCCAATTGTCCTAGAAAGTAGGACAAGTATCTCACTTGTTTACCATTTTGAATTTGTCAAGTGATGTGAATTAGAAACTTTGACCCTTGAGTTTGATCTAGTATTTTGTTCTTTATAATGGGTTTTTGTATTTAGTCTTATGGGTCTGTTGTGATTTTCAGTTATAATTAAATCAAATTAAAAGAGAATTTAATGAAAATTTTATAAAGAAAATTCAATATTTATTTATATTTAATTAATTGAGAAATTAATTAAATTTAAAGATTTAACTAGAGTTCAAATTTTGGCGTAATCACATTTATTTAATTTAATAATAATATATTTAGGAGTTTCATTTTTATAATAAACTCTAAATATTATTATTAGATAAATTAATAAATATTTTATTAAAGGCGTCTTGTGATTTAATAAAGGAGAGAAAGGAATTGATTTAATAAAGTTATTTTAATTAAATTGCAAAAAGGTTGCACATGAAAATTAAAGTATAATAAAATAATTAAGAAAAATATTTCTCATGATTGCAAAACCAAAGCCCTAATTGGAGAAAGCTTTGTATTAAGAAATTAGGTCTCATTTCTCCACACACAGGTTCAGAGGGGCCAATTTTCGAGAAGTGGGTTTCGAAAGAAAAAAAGGTAATTGCTTGCGAGGTTCGTATGTTTGATCGTTAGCATCAAATCTAGGTAGGATCTTGTTGAAGTTTTGCACAGTAATTCTTCTTTTGAAATCTATGTCTTCTCCATGTTTGTGGATTTGTATTCAGATTTTAATTTGGGTTGAAACTCTTGTTTGTGAATTTATTGTTTTCGTTTCGAAAATGACTATAAAAAAATTTGAAATTGGAAACCTTGTTTAATGAATTTGGGGATTCGTGATTTGATTGCTTGGGATTCAGGATGGGATTTGAGAAAGAATACCAAAAATGGAATTATTAAATTTGATTGTTTCTATTTCATTGTCCAATCAGATCTATAGTGAAATTTTGATTTAAAAAAATACATATTATATAAAAATTACCACAGTAAATAAATTACTATGGTAATATTTATATTGAAAAATGGTAATTGTATTTTGGTTTTGTTTGTACTATTTTTTATTTTGAAAAAGAATATATTATAAAATATAAATTACGATATTATGGCGGGGGGGTGGGGGGTGTTTGTGTTTATGTTTTCACAAAACTTATTTGAAAAAAAAAATTATACTCTAATGGGGATCAGGGTCACCACTTCTCTGTCTTTGGCTATGATAGCAACTTGGCTGCAAAGGCGGCCAAAGTTGTCATGAGCAGCCAAGGCCACCTCGACAGCCAAGGGTTACTAAAGTAGCGGCTTTTGAGCCTTCTCAATATTACTGCATATCATTTCATTTTTAAATATTTTATTAATGAAAATTATTATAATATATATTTTTACTGTTTAGTTATTTAATATAGTTTATAATAATTATTAAATATTGATTGTAATAAAAGATTATTATTATTATTTTATTAATATTATTATATTAGTTAATTTAATAATAATTATTGTTAATAAATAATATATTATAGATATTATTTTATTAGTTATTTAATAATTATTAGTATTAATAACATAATAATGTCAAATAAATTTTAATAATAGTATTAAATTATAAGGTGTTATAATTGTAATTATTTTATATTAAATAATTAGAATAGACATGTTTTTTATTTTATTTTTTTAAAGAACTTTCCATTTGAGATTTGGAGGTGTTATTTCTAAAAGATGGATTTAGTTTATACAAGATTGGTTTTTATTTCTTTTAGGAACTTAAAAGAAAACTTTATCAATTATGATTACTTTTAGAAGAACAAAAACGTGAACCCTGGTTGTGATCAAAAACCCTGTCAAATTGTAATACTTGAAAATGAAAATGAAAACTTGAAAACACAAACCAAAGGAGTTATGAAATTTACATTGTTTTGTACTTTATGTGATGTTTGGTTTACCCATGTTGGGTTTGGGTTTGACTTAGTACTTTGACCAATCAGGATGTTTACCAAAGGCTTGGGGGTTTTGTTCTAAGATGGTGTTATGTATATAATCTTTTATCCCCGACCATGGTGATGTGTCATGTGTTTCTATGATGAGTTTTGATCAATGTTTGTTGGTGCTTTCTAGTTGCTTGTATAGAACTGGGGTAATAATTGTGACTTTCTTGTTGTAACCTTTGAGCTTTCAATCGGTTATCTTCTGATGCTTAGGTTTGAGGTGACTATTGTGATTTTTCTTGTGGTGCTTTCTAGTTTCTTGCATAGGACTGAGGTGATTACTATGTTTTATTTATAGGTGCTTTCCAATTGCTTGCAAAGAACTGAGGTGAAAATTATGATTTTGTGAGTTGTACTTTTTATGAGCCTAGGGTAGCACTACTATATTTGGGCTCAAATTGTGATGATAGACCATCGCAATTATGATAGTAACTCATTGCCCAATCAATATCAATCAGAATTGGCTCCCGTCATATGGGAGTCAAACTTTTGCTATTGCAATTGGGATGACTATAGGTATCATAAATTGGGCTACTTTTTTGACAAATCATTCATTTTCATTGTAAGACATGCAATGGAAATTTGTCAAAGACATCATGGAAAGTGTAACATCTATGTGACATAAATACTATGGGTCTCATGGCAAGCCATTGGAAACCTTCGCCGCAATTGGGATGGGCATGTAGCAGGAATACTATGGGATCGATGACCAACCATCATAATTGCATCGTCGTGCTATATTAATAAAAGAAAAAATTGGCAACAAAAGTTGAATAGCTATGATGCAATCATAGGTTAATATTGAGCTTCACTTGGTTTCAAGAATAGTTTAATATTCTTTACTAATCAAGACCAACCACATGAAGGTGGAAGCTCGTTTGCCGCGCCCCACCCCCCCACCCCCAATCTAAATTACCTGTTAACATCTAAAATCTTTAAGAAATGATCAATGTTAAAGGTAGAAAAAAAGGTTCCAAACCTATAAAAGTGACATCATTTTCCCATCTTTTGGTGCATGTTATTTTTCCATCGCATCCAAACTAAGATTTTGCCACCCTGAATCGAGAATGCAGATGCAACTACATTCTTTATGCATGGACAATCGGTGGAGCTGAAAAAATTTACCATGATTACATTTATTTATTAGGTCTATTAAGTTTTTAAAACTATAGACCATCATTTCTAAGGGGTTTAGCTTAGTTGGTTGAAGCTATGAGTTATCATTGTGGAGACGTTGGTTCAAATCCCAAGGTGTACATCTTTGTGGAATTCTAAGTTGTGACTCTTGGTCTTCCAAATGTTTTTTCTAGTGTGGTTGCTCGAAAGGAGCTTGAATAAGTTTGTAATTCTGAGGTTCTTGCTTGAATAAGCACAAGATTTTTAAACAATTTCAATATATAAAATTATAGATCATCATCATGAACAATGTTTGTGATGGTCTATAACTTAAAATACCTAATTAAATACCTCTAACTAAAATACAAACTTGTTGCATCTTTTAGCTCTACATGATGTCGTATGCATATGAATTGACATTGCATATTAAACTATCTTGTCCTTTTGCATTGCCTAAAATCAAGAAATTCACACAATTAGTTGTCATACAATCATAGGTTAATATTGAGATTCACTTAGTTTTGAGAATAGTTTAATATTCTTTACTAATCAGGGCCAACCACGTGAAGGTGGAAGCTCATTCTCACCCCTCACCCCACCCCGCCAACATCTAAATTCATCATTAACATCTAGAATCTTTAAGAAAGGATCAATCTTTAAAGTACTCAGAATGTCCTCACCGCCTCCTACTATTCTCAGGGGAAGTCCATCTTCATTGCTAATGGGCAATTCATCATAGAGGTACATCTAGGAATGTCCTCATCACCTCATGCATAAAAAATGAATCCAATATTATAAAATGCCCCCTAAGAAATAATAGTTCAAGTGAAATAAACATATGAAAAATGTGAGAGAGAAAGAGGAATCTACTTACCAATAGGCATTGCCATTGCATATGTGGCCATGCTACCTATTGAGTGAGTTTTATTATTTTTTCGTTGTGCCAAGATCTCTTTTTTTATATACATACATACATGCATACACACATATACATATATATATATATATATACATACATATACATATGTATATATATATATGTATATATATGTATATACATACATACATATCCAAAGATCACAAGGGCACGACAACGAGATGCAGAGATCACAAGGGCATGACAATGAAACGTAGAGATCAAAGGGCACATACATACATACATACATGTATGTATACATATACACACACACATACAGAGAGATATTTTTTAAGGTGCTAAGTGACTTACCTCAAGATCCTCCACAAAAATAATGTTGACTAGGAAAAATTGGCAGAGTTCACAAGAAATTTTACAAAAACATGTCATAGCAGATATTTTTACAAAGAAATAAGCCATAACCCAATTAAATGGATCTAGTTGTTGATTAGTTGGGTTGATATATACATATATTTAATTGGTTTATGGCTTCTGCAAGGGAATGAGCCTCATGATTATGGCATTTACACAGAAGTAGAACTTGTTTCTTCAACTCCTTACACTCAAGTCTTCACTAAGGTTATTCTTCTAGCAGTGAGAATAGTTGCTACAAATTCCTAAGACCCAAGGGACCCTAGACCTATGCTATGCTTTTTGGAGACATGGGAGAAGTTACTACCAGTTTCAATACTTCATGAGATTCTAGATCATATAGTGATGCCCAAATTAACAATAGTAGTAGATACCTGGGATGCAGAGATCACAAGGACATGACAAAAATTTCTTATAGAACTATCATCATATTAGGTAGAATAAAATGAATGAGATGCAGAGATTAGAAGGGCACGACAATGAGATGCAAAGATCACAAGGGCATGACAATGAAATGTAGCGATCACAAGAGCACGACAATTAAATCCTAGATCTCCACATGATACATACGTACATACATATATATACATACATATCCATACATACATATACATATATACATATATATACTTACATACATACATATACATACATACATACATACATGCATGCATATATGCATGCATGCATGTATGTATCTATGTATATAGAGAGATCTTTTTTAAGGTGCTTATTACATCTTAGCACAATAGAAAAATTGATCTAGTTGCATACATATTTTAGAATCCAAATAATTAAACAATAAAACTCACTCAATCCATGCTAAGTGACTTAGCTTGAGATGCTACACAAAAATAATGGTGAATGTTGCTTTTATTGTACCTAATATGATGACACTTTTATAAGAATTTGTAATCAACCTAGGTAATCAACAACTAGACCCATTTAACTAGGTGATGGCTTCTACAAGGGAATGAGCCTCATGGTTATGATATTTGCACAGAACAAGAAGTAAAACTTGTTTCTTCAACTCCTTACACTCAACTCCTAACTGAAGTTATTCTTCTAGCAGTGAGAATAGCTGCTACAAATTCTTGGGAGCCAAGACCCTAACCCTATGCTACATTTTTTGGAGACATGGAAGAAGTTACTACTAGCTTTAGTACTTCATTACATTATGGATCATATAGTTATGCCCAAATTAACAATGACATTAGATGCTTGGGATCCTCACAGGGAGAGTGTGTCAATACATGCATGGTTACATCCTTGGCTTCCATTGTTGGGCTAGCATATGGAGCTTTATATCCAACCATTTTTTATAAATTGGGAAATGTGCTTCACGCCTAGCATTCAAGTGATGCATCTACATATGCAATTTTATCACCTTGGAAAATTGTATTTGATCCTATTAGCTAGAAACAACTGATTGTTCATTTTATTATACCTAATCTAATGATAGTTTTACAGGAACTTGTAATCAACCCAACTAATCAACAACTAGACCAAATTAATAGCAATAGTAGATACTTGGGATCCTTGCAGGGAGAGCATGCCAATACAATTCAAAACCCATAGAATTTAAATCAAGTTACTTATTTGCAATTCTTTTAAACTTTTAATAAGATAGGCATAAAATACCAAGTCTACTATCCAGACATTCTAGTTAAATTTACTAGCAAACATAGAACAAATAATAACATAGTCCACTAACATATTCCTACATTGTTAACACCCCATCTTAGCTAATTTTCCTGAATCTAATTGAAGTCAAACTGGAATTTCAAAAACTCATATTTCTTGAGCACATAGAAAACATAGTTATAATTAAGAGGCGGGCAAGTAAACATATTTCAAACCCCATTGCAAAAGAAAGCATTCATTAAATGCAGATACTCTTTAAAAAGTTGAATAAATTTGCCCTTAACAAATTTAGATATATTCTAGGATTTCTATATGATATTTCAGCTAGATTTTCTTGTTAGAAATCATGTCATTTGGGAAAAAAAACATAGATTTGAAATAAGAGTTTGAATTAGCCAAAACCAAATAAAAATAAACTTGATTAGATATATACTAGGATTTCTATTAAATAAAGAAACAAGTCTTATCACAAGACACGGGTCTTATCACCTACTTGATTAGTTTGGAATTTTTTTCTCACCAAAAATAATAAAATGTAAGAACAATTGTACCAAGAAGAATGTAAAAAGATGATTATCGTAAAAAGATGATTTCATGCACAATCATTTTTTTAAGCTTTTCGCACAATTGTTCTTACAATTTTTTGGCTCAATCTCCAACTGGTCAGTATGTGTTTTGAAAAATTATTCTTGGACTGTGAGTTAGGAAAAATAGAAATATCAAACTTGAAAAAGATGAGCATAAATGCAATTAGTTTTATTGATGGGGACACAACCCAAGAACAGAATGGACACAACAGAAAAGGGGGAAATTATATTAACTGAGAAAATAAGCTAGTACAAATAGTACAGAGAAAATAAACTTCAAAGCATGCCCTAAGGGCTTAAAATAGCATAACTCTGGAGATAATTTCTCCTTTTAGTACCTCCTCTCAAACTCCACTCCGAACTGCCTTTTACAATGCCATAAATCTCCTTAAATAGACCTCGGAGGGTTAAGGACTAGGAGTACATTCTAGAAAGTGCTAGTAGGCATCCACTAACCAAATAGAAGGTTCTAGAAGCTGTGTTAGAAGTCGGTGCAAATATAGAAGAATCCAGAAACGGTAATCGAACTTTCGGGAGGCATAACTTTTGAACCGTAGCTCTGATTGACGAACCATTTACATTTTCGGAAAGCTCTTGAAGAGCTCTATAGCCCTATGGACCACCTTCGCTCATCCCCCATTTTTTGGCCCTTTTCAAGGTCATTTAATGCCCCTAACCTAACTTTGAAGCATTCTTAGGAGGTCTCCAAAACTCGAAAAACTGCAATAACTTTCAAACCGTGGGGCCTTTTAACCTGATTCTTTTTTTGGAATGCTCTAAATCACAATTACATTCATCTAGCCAATTCACACCTTCTAGGTCACCAAAATGATGCAGGAGCATCCAGAGGTATAAGGGCAATCCTGTGTCACCCAAAAAAATGTTCCAACTCTCATAGTTCAACTATCAGTGCATTTGAAAATCCCAAAAAAATAGGAGCATGTATTTGGGCCATCATTTCGATAAACTAGAAGGTGTGAATTGGCCAGATGAATTTAATTTTGATTTAGAGCATTCCAGAAAAAGAATCAGGTCAAAAGGCCCCACGGTTTGAAAGTTATTGCAATTTTTTGAGTTTTGGAGACCTCCTAAGAATGCCTCAAAGTCAAGTTTGGGGCATTAAATGACCTCGAAAAGGGTTGAAAAATGGGGGACGAGCTAAGCTCGTCCATAGGGCTATAGAGTGCTTCGAGAGCTTTCCAAAAATGTAAACAGTTTGTCAGTCAGAGCTACGGTTCAAAAGTTATGCCTCCCGAAAGTTTGGTTACCGTTTCTGGATTCTTCTAGATTTGCACCGACTTCTAACGCAGCTTCCGAAACCTTCTATTTTGTCGGTAGATGCCTACTAGCACTTTCTAGAATGTACTCCTACTCCTTAACCCTCCGGGGTCTATTTAAGGAGATTTCTGGCATTGTAAAAGGCAGTTCGGAGTGGAGTTTGAGAGGAGGTACTAAGAGGAGAAATCATCTCCAGATTTATGCCATTATAAGCCCTTAGGGCATGTATTAAAGTTTATTTTCTCTGTACTTTTTGTACTAGCTTATTTTCTCAGTTAATATAATTTTCCCTTTCTATTGGTTCCATTCTGTTCTTGGGTTGTGTCCCCATCAAGTGGTATCAGAGCGAGTTTTCCTGAGTGTGTAGACAGAGCGCCGACTATGAGGCAGTTTGCACCAAGACTGTGTGGTTGTGGGTTCGAGTTAGAAGATGCCTCCATGAAGATAGCATGGCAGAAGGGCTAGAGCTATTGATCCTGAGGAGGTTAGAGCCCTCCAGAGGTAGGTACAAGCATTGCAAGAGGAGCTTCGTAGAGGAGCAAATGTTGCCGCAGGTGACAATAGTGAGGATGACAATGAAGAGGAAGTAATGGGACTAGAAGAGGAAGTTGACAGGGAATTTCTGTCCTGTATAGGAAAGGCTTTTTAGGGCCATTACTAAGTTTGAGAAAAGACCTACAATTGAAGTGGGTATATTTTCAAGAAATCTGAAACCAGATGAGTTGATCGATTGGATCAATGAACTGGAAGGATATAAGGGACCCAGATAGGGTTAAGTTTGCAAAGGCCAAACTGAAAGCCCATGCCAAAATCTGGTGGCAAGAGGTTCAACTGGAAAGACTTAGAAGAGGAAAGGAGAAGATCACAAGATGGGATCGCATGGTGGACAAATTGAAGAAGTAGTTCATTCCTGTGGACTACGAGCTTGATCTGTTTAAGAAGATGCATGGGTTAAAGCAAGCAGGAAGATCAGTCCAAGAATATATAGAGGAGTTTTACCAACTCTTGATTAGAGCGGGGCATGCAGAAGAAAATAAGGAGAAGGTTGCTCGTTATATCAGTGCATTGCGACCTAGCATCCAAGAGGAATTAAGTCTGGTAAGAATGACCAACATTGAAGATGCATACCAGTTTTCCCTACGAGTTGAAGAGAAGCTGAATAAAAGGTTTGAAGGAAGACAAAGAGGATGCGGTCGAGGAAGGGGAAGCGGTAGATCATCTGGAGGCCGCAATGAAACCCAAAAGAAAAATGAAGATGTGGGTACTAGAAGAAACCAGAGGAATGAGGGTTTCAACCACTCCCATGATCAAGACTTTGGAAATCAAAGAGGAAGAGGTAGAGGACGTGGACAAGGAAGAGGAGGCTTCCGTGGTACCTATTTCCATTGCAATGAAGAAGGTCATTGTGCCTTTGAATGCCCTCAACAACAAGGAAGGACAGATAGGAGAGCTAAGGGCCAAGCTAGGGTTGCTCATGTGGATGAGGATGCACAATCATCACATTCAGAGGATGCAGAAAGAGGAGAGACCTTGGTAAATGAAAGAGTCCTACTAAGTGGTGAGAATGAACTAGGACAACGAAGGAGTTTGTTTCATACTAGATGCAAGTGTGAGGATAAATGTTGTGACATGATCATTGATGGTGGTAGCACTGATAACCTGGTATCAGAAGAGATGGTCTCTAAGCTAAAGCTCAAGAGGGAGAAACATCCCCAACCCTTTCGGATTTCTTGGGTATAAGATGATCATAAGGTCCTGGTAAGTGAACAATGGATGCCTCTTCAACGCTGGTCATTCTTACCAAACTTAATTCCTCCTGGATGCTAGGTCGCAACCCACTGATAAACAAGCAACCTTCTCCTTATTTGCTTCTGCATGCCCCGTTCTAATTAAGAGTCGATAAAATTCCTCTGTATATTCTTGGATTGATCTTCCTGATTGCTTTAACCCATGCATCTTCTTAAACAAATCAAGCTCGTAGTCCACAGGAATGAACTGCTTCTTCAATTTGTCCACCATGCGATCTCATCTTATGATCTTCTCCTTTCCTCTTCTGTTTCTTTCTAATTGAACTTCTTGCCACTAGATTTTGGCATGGCCTTTCAGTTTGGCCTTTGCAAACTTAACCCTATCTAGGTCCCTTATATCCTCATACTCAAAGTATTCTTCTAGTTCATTGATCCAATCGATCAACTCATCTAGTTTCAGATTTCCTGAAAATACACCCACTTCAATTGTAGGTCTTTTCCCAAACTTAGTAATGGCCCTAAAAATCCTTTCCTCTACATGATTCAGAACTTCCCCGTCAAATTCCCCTTCTGGTTCCATTACTTCTTCTTCATTGTCATCCTCACTATCATCACCTATGGCAACATTTGCTCCTCTACAGAGCTCCTCTTGCAATGCCTGCACCTGCCTTTGGAGGGCTCTAACATCCTTAGGATTAATAGCTCTGGCCCTTCCGCCACGTTCTCTTCGTGGAGGCATCTTCTAACTCGATCCCACAACCACACAGTCCTGGTGCAAACTGCCTCACAGTTGGCACTCTATCTACACACTTAGGAAAAACTTGGCTCTGATACCACTTAATGGGGACACAACCCAAGAATAGAATGGACACAACAGAAAAGGGGGAAATTATATTAACTGGGAAAATAAGCTAATACAAATAGTACAGAGAAAATAAACTTCAAAGAATGCCCTAAGGGCTTACAATAGCATAACTCTGGAGATAATTTGTCCTTTTAGTACCTCCTCTCAAACTCCACTCTGAACTGCTTTTTACAATGCCATAAATCTCCTTAAATAGACCCCAGAGGGTTAAGGACTAGGAGTACATTTTAGGAAGTGCTAGTAGGCATCCACCAACCAAATAGAAGGTTCTAGAAGCTGCTTTAGAAGTCGGTGCAAATCTAGAAGAATCCAGAAACGGTAATCGAAACTCCGGGAGGCATAACTTTTGAACCGTAGCTCCGATTGACGAACCGTTTACATTTTCGAAAAGCTCTCAAAGTACTCTATAGCCCCATAGATAAGCTTCACTCGTCCCCCATTTTTCAGCCCTTTTCAAGGTCATTTAATGCCCCTAACCTGACTTTGAAGCATTCTTAGGAGGTCTCCAAAACCCAAAAAATTGCAATAACTTTCAAACCGTGGGGCCTTTTGACCTGATTCTTTTTCTGGAATGCTCTAAATCACAATTACATTCATCTGGCCAATTCACACCTTCTAGGTCACCAAAATGATGGCCAAATTGCATGCTCCTATTTTTTCAAGATTTTCTAGCACACTGATAGTTGAACTATGAGAGTTGGAACCTTTATTTGACCCAAATGGGTGTCCAAAAATGAAAACACATGAAACAGAAACTAAGTCTAAGTACATTTTTTTTGGTGACACAGGATTGCCCTTATACCTCTGGATGCTCCTACATCATTTATAAACTTACAAAGAGAACCATAGAATCATAATAAACTATTGTGGTTTGTACTATTTGAAAATTATAGTTACAAGTGATAAAGTTATACACCTTTGATTCAGAGAGTGCAAATAATGGAAATGAAGTATTGTTGAAGGTGCAAGCTCAATTGCACACCCCCCCCCCCCAACATGTGGATGGCATTTTTAAGTAGAGAATAGTTACATACATACATACATGGTTAAGTGTTGCCTAACTATGTCCAAGGTGTCTATACACTAGAGGCATACTTAGCCTACCAGGCTGCTGGATCAAGACCCCTAAACTACTCACTCTAATGAATATGCAATTCTAGTTTCTAATTGTTTTGATGTAGTTATATTCCTATAACCACTGGTGACCTTTACTCACCTAATACAACTAAACTCTTTGCATCATACACCCACAACTCTTTGCATCATACACCCACTCGAGCAAATCAGGTGGTTTTCTATAATTAAAATATTGTAATACCTTGGTACAACGTTTGTGTTGTAGTTTACAATTAATGTAAGGTTAACCTATATACGTCCTAACTCACTCCTTATATAGTTATTTTTAAAAGCTTGTGACAATACATGTGGCCCTGCTACCTGTTGAGTGAGTTTTAATATTTTTCTATTGTGCCAAGATCTCTCTATTTATATACATATATACATATATATACATATACATATGTATATATATATGTATATGCATATATATATACATACATACATATATAGAGATCACAAGAGCATGAGAACGAGATGCAGAGATCACAAGGGCACGACAAAAAAATGCAACGATCACAAGGGCACAACAACAAAATCCTAGATCTCCACTAATCTCCACAATCCATAAGATCTCTATATATACATATATACATACATACATACATCTACATATGTAATTTTATCACCTTGGAAAACTATATTTGATCTTGCTAGCTGGAAACAACTGATTATTTATTTTACTGTACCTAATCTAATGAGAGTTCTATAGGAATTTGTAATCAACCCAACTAATTAGAAACTAGACCAATTCAGCTAGGTTATGGCTTGTTTCTTTCTAAAAAGATCTGCTATGATATGTTTTTCTAAAATTTCTTGCCCAATTTTCTCGATCTGCATTATTTTTGTACATGATCTTGAGCTAAGTCAGTTAGCATAGGTTGAGTGAGTTTTATTGTTTTATTATTTTGATTCTAGAACATGGGCTTTGTTTTATCATTGGCTTTGTTTAGGTCCTGATTTTAATGAAGTAACAAAGTGGTTTTTAGGGTGGAAAGGACTATATAATGAAGAGGAAACTTGAAAACTTGAATGTTGAAATGAAAGCTATTGAGGATCAAACACCTATGATAGAGTTAAAACACAGTGTGAAGTTGATTTTAGATATATATTAAAAATATATATAGAAAAAATAAATCATTCACCATTTGTTTTGATTGTGGAGAGCTGTGTGCGAAAGAGGGTGGAGAGCTTTGAACTTGGGTAAAGAGATTTGAACATTGGTGGAAATTTCATTGTTGTACCCTTGTGATCATTGTGTTTTGTTGTTGTGCCCTTATGATCTCTACATTTCATCTAGGATTTCATTGCCGTGCCCTTATGATCTCCGCATTTTATTGTTGTGCCCTTGTGATATTCGTGCCCTTACTCTGTGATTTCATTTACATGTTGTGCCCTTGTGATCTCTGTGCTCTTTGTAGCACTACAACATTTGGGTTCAAGTTGTGATGACAATTTGCAATGGTGGTGTAATTTGTGGTGTTTAGGCCCAAATGTAATAGTGCTTGCTCTATGATTTTCTTCAAGGGGAGAAGAGGTACCTATGTAAATGTTCTATTTTTTTCCTTCTAAACATGTATCTCTTTATATTTTCCCCAGCAAGTGATTAGAGAAACTTCTCTTTATGTATATGTATGTGTATATATACACACACACATGTGTGTATACACACACACACACATATATACATATGTATATACATACATACAAACATACATATACAGAGATCACAAAGATACAACAACGAGATGCAGAGATACATATATACATACATGCATTCATACATACATACATATACGCATACATATATAGATATATACATACATACATATATACATACACACAAACATACATACATACATATATACATACATACATCTACATATACAATTGTATCACCTTGGAAAACCGTATTTGATCTTTACTCAATCACCAATAGATAATATAATTCATAAGTACAAATTTTTGCATACTTAGTTTGGTATGAATAGTTTTGATTGAATTTGTTTGAGGAGAGTGAGTCTACTCGTGATGATAATGGCTCCATGAATTGGGTATTTAGAGGAGAGAGACTTATAGAAGATTAGATATTGCTTGTGGATATGGGATGATTCATTTGTGTGAATGGCTGATTGGGCAAGTTGCAAAAATTAGGGTGTTAGTTGCAAGTAGTTTCATTAATTAGATAAGGGAATTAGCTTTGAAAGTGGGATGATTGAAATTGACATGTCCATCCTTATGATAGATGTCTCTATCTCAAAATAGAAAATTACCTCAAATGACAAGTGAAAAATTAATAAATATATGGAAAATCAGAAGAACATTCACCTGTAATTTTTTTAAGGACAAAATAAAAATATAATTTGGTGGAAAAATCCATGAACTATGTGGCTCCACGTTGTGGCTATTCCACTATCTACTAGTGGAAACTCTTCACGTTAAATATGAAGATCTTGAAATTAACAAAGACAAACTATCAGAGATCTATATTTGTGTTTTCGTGATAACAAATATACAATCTAATTTTAAGAAAAATAATAGTCTTAAATGTATATGATTAAATAAAATAAGCAAGAGTAGTAGTTGTAGTTGTATAATTCTAGTATTACTAATTATGTTAAACAAAATGTTTAATAAAAAAAGTATGAAGTAACATAAATGGATCATCTTATTGATCCTATTATGACTTAATGTGAATGCATCCAATCATTACCTAGACAATATTATGCACAAGATCTTTACTCAATCACCAAAAGATAATATAATCTGTAAGTACAAATTTCTGCATACTTAGTTTGGTATGAATAAATTTGATTGAATGCAAGGATAATTTCTTGTGCAAATCCAAGACATGAATGATTAATTTAATTTAGCACAAGTACTATGCAAGTGTGTATGTATGTGTATAAAGCAGTTCACATAATGAATTTATTTACATACATACGTGCACATATGCATACAATCATCATAATCAATTATGCATGAATCTGACCAAAGCTATAATATATGAACAAGAGATACATGTTTAGAAAGAAAAGAAATGAAAAGAACATTTACATAGGTACCTCTTCTCCCCTTGAAGAAAATTGTAAAGAAAGGGCACAGAGATCACAAGGGAATGACAACAAAATCCTAGATCTCCACTTATCTCCACCAACATTCAGAGCTCTCCACCCTCATTCAGAGCTTTCCACCCTCTTTCATGTGCAACTCTCCACAATCAATCGAAAAAAATGAGGAATGATTAATGTCATGATTTCTTTTCTTTTTTTGTTTATAATCCACAATCCACAAGATCTCTCTATATCAATACATAAAAATATACATATATATACATATATACATATATATATATATACATATATATATATATACATATATATATATATATATATATATATATATATATATATATATATATATATATATATATATATATATATATATATATATATATATATACATATATATATACATGCATACATATATACATACATACATGAAAACAACAATGTAGTTTCTAAGAGTTTACAATTGTTCAACAAAATTAATGTTTTACAAGAAAATACATCTGAAGAACTATTATCTTAGAAGCATGAACATGGTGTTGAAGTAGTACAAAAAGTGTTTGACATGAGAGGTTCACAAGTGAGGGTGTTGACCAATCTTGAAAACTTGAATACTGAAATGAAAGCTATCGATAATCAAACACCTATGCCAGAGTTACAACACACTATGAAGTTGATTTTAGATAAGGTAGATGCAAAGATTCAAAAGTTTGATAATCAAAATTTAAGGCACAAGAGCAAAGGAGAAGGAACCGCTTTAGAAAGAGAATGAGAAGGAGTGGCTTTAGAAAGAGACTGCATGACAAAAATAACAACTAGAAAACATATAGGATATTATGGGAGCCACTCGATAGAATCCATAAAAGTGTTGTGGTAGGTAATATGACATTGGAATCACTTGCAAGTGTCTTTGAGAATTTATAGTCCAAATATTAAATGCTTATAAGAGTGTTTCAAGTATTGGCACAGTCTCCCAGCAATGATCCCAAGTATCAAATGCTTATAAGAGTGTTTCAAGGTTGGGAACCACTTCAACATCCTTTGCAAGGTTTAAAGGTAATATCATTATGGCAAAGGCTTCTGTAATGCAATGAGCCTTTTGATTATGGCATTTACACATAAGTGAAACTTGCTTCTTCAACTCCTTACACTCAAGTCTTCATTGAAGTTATTCTTCAATTCCTAGCATATGCAATTGTATCACCTTGGAAAACTGTATCTGATCTTGCTAGTTGGGACCAGCTAATTGTTCATTATATTGTATCTAATCTAATGATAGTTCTAAAGGAATTTGTAATCAACCCAACTAATTAGCAACTAGATCCATTTAACTGGTTATGGCTAGTTTCTTTCTAAAAATATCTACTATGATATGTTTTTGTTAAAAAAATTGCAACTATGCCCATTTTTCATGGTCTACATTATTTTTGTGGAGGATCTTGAGGTAAGTCACTTAGCACGGGTTGAGTGAGTTTTATTTATTTTTTATTTGGATTTTGGAATATGTATGCAGCTAGATAAATTTTTCTTTTGTGTAGCTAATATGTAATAAGCACCTTAAAAAAGATATCTAAATATACATGTTCAAAAGGAGATATACCTATTTAGAAGGAAAAGAAACCAACATTTACATACCCTTGAAGAAAATTGTAGAGATAGGGCATGGCAAAAAAATTGTAGAGCAAGGGCACAACACAAAAATGAAATCACAGAGCAAGGGCACGACATGCAAACAAAATCATAGAGCAAGGGTATGACACAAAAATTGCAAAGGAGGGGCACAACAACAAAGCATAGAGATCACAAGGGCATGACAATCAAATCATAGAGCAAGGGCACGATAACAAAATGCAAAGATATATCACATGAAAGAAATGCACCAAACACATATGCATAATCATGGGGTTGATTCCCTTGTAGATGCCATAACCCAGTTAAACATATGCATATATCAACCCAACTAATTAGCAACTAGACCCATTTAACTGGTTATGACTTGTTTCTTTCTAAAAATATCTGCTATGATATGTTTTTGTAAAATTTATTGCGAACTCAGCCCATTTTTTGTAGTCTGCATTTTTTTTTTGCAAGATCTTGAGGTAAGTCACTTAGCATGGGTTGAGTGAGCTTTATTGTTTTATTATTTTGATATTGGAATATGTATGCAATTGGATCATATATGTAATAAGTCCCTTGAAAAATATCTCTTTGAACATATAAAGAGATACATGTTTAGAAGGAAATATAAAAACATACATGTTTACAAGAAAAATTAAAAACATTTAGATACGCACCTCTTCTCACACTTGAAGAAAATCATAGAGTTATGGCACGTAGATCACAAGGGCATGACATGACAATGAAATCGTAGAGCAAGGGCATGATAAGACAATGAAATCGCAAAGCAAGGGCATGACACGACAATGAAATCATAAGTCAAGTGTACAACATGACAATGAAATCACAGAGCAAGGGCACAAATCCAAAATGTAGAGATCACAAGGGCACAACAACCAAATACATCTATCACAAGGGCCACAAAAATGTTCATAGGTCTCCACCACTTTCGTACGCATATCTCTAAAAAATCAAAACAAATGAAAAATGATTATTGTTGGTGTAAATACATATTCACTATTTACACTTACTTAAGTTTACCTAGGTTAATGCATTATTTTATTATTTTTATTTGTGAGACACTTAGGATTTTGTGCACCTTTTTGAGTTGTCATGTTGATAACACAGGAGTACACAACTCTATTTTAGCACATGGTGTCTACAACACTGATTTGTGTGTCACACCTTTGTAGGCTTATCCTCTCATAATCGCACATACTTTTGTGCTTAATGGAGGATAACCCATATCTGGTGGACATGTACCTAGTTGTTTGACATATCATGTAGCTGATTATGAGGCATTCTAGATGTATCTCAAAGGCCTTTATATACAGGCACTCCTAGTGTACTCTAACATGGCATATTGAAAATATTGTCATTCTGATCATACTCTCTCTCTTGGTCTACATTTGTGCTTGTGATTGAATTCTTAGTTCCTAGGTGAATTTTTCCCTTAGGCAAATTCTTACATGGTATTAGAGCTCTTGGACATTTTCTCATCACATAACCATTGGAGACCACTGCTGCTTTAGCACCTCAGCTCAAATCTAGAGTACTGCAAAAATTGGGAGTGTCTAGAGCCAAATTGGATCTTGTCATTATGTCCAGAATGCTAAATCGGTGAAAATCAACTATAAACTCAACTACCTTGGCCCAAAGTTGACCATGAGGCTAATTTTATTTGCAAATCAGACCCCAGAGACCTCGATTTGTAGTTCGGGTATGGTCATTTGTAGATCTCATTAATTTATTTTCAAATCTGTATTTTTTTCTCTACTTTTTTTACTACAAATTTTTGAAATTTTTTTTCCCTTCGGGCACCCAATAGAGAATATTTTTTTTGCAGAACTAGATTGTTAGATCTCGACGCTGGACAAGGTATTTTTTTGTCACTGGAGATTTATTAAATTTGAAGGTTATTTTATTAAATCTATAGCCAAACTAGTGGTCATACCATCAAATATTCATAGCGAGCATCGCACTACAGATTCAGCAAGCGGACAAACCCCCAGCAACACCCACCACAATCGGCCCAACCGAGCACATCCAACATCACCAGCGGACTTTTTTATTTTCCTAGGACAACAGATAGTTTTTAAAGTCTTCAAACTCCCAATGGAGCACCCATGTAGGACTAAAGTCCCCAAAAAATTGACTTTTGGATTCATTGTAGCCATTTTTTATAAATCTCAACAGGCATTTGGAGTTTTTTGGCACAAACTTCCGCCTACGCATTAGAGTTCAGCCCACTATCACAAACCCCACAGCATAATTTTTTGGTAGAAATTAGAGTTCTCCAGCCACTGCCAAAGTTTTCCCAGTGACACGAACTCAAAATTTGGCCCTGGACTTAGATTCAACATCATTCAAGACAGGGACCCACCGGCAGTTTTGTTTTTAAATGCCCGTAGTTATTACTCTATGCCACACAGAGTTCAAGAATCCTGCTACGTGCATCCTGCATGGACACAGCCACACGTGGATAGATCTGAGTAAACACATTCATCCACATCCACATTCAACCCCTCTTCCATGTAGGAGTATAGATGAACAGTGCCACATCATCTTGAGACTCCTATTTTTTTTGACACGCAGACCCTTGCTTACTCAGTGCCTAGTCAGACCTACACAAGCTAAAACGTGTACAGTAGTGACACATCAGTTAGAATTGCCACATTCACCCTATGGAAAACTAGATCATACTTTTCTACAATATTGGAAAATCCATAGAGGACATGTGTACAGTCATACCGTACAAAAATCCTAGTCAACAGACACGTCAACCCAAGGGGACATATTTTTGCTGACATCATACAACCACGAGAAAAAATTTAATGGTCATCTAACTGTCATTCTTAGGGAATTTACAACTGTAGTCATGGCCATTTGACCATTAAATTTAACATCATAGTTTTTGCTCCAGACCCCTCTCTAGATTGCTTTTCAGTTTGGTAGCCTGACTTTGCGAGCCCATAACTTTGACATCCAAACTCTGATGCAAGTGCAATTTTTTTTGAAATTGGGTAAAACTTCCTAAATTTTCTAGTGGTGGTGTTATTTTCTATTTTTGGTACATAGATTTTGCAAAAATTACATTTTTTGGCAACTATACTTGCATAATCCTGTATTTTGCAACTTCAAATGCTTTGTATGGGCACATCTTGTCATTTTTTCAGGTCCTTTTTTTTTTGAAAGTGCATTTTTTTTGTCTACTTTATAGATCTAAAGTCAAATTATAGGGTTGTATGGACCAACTTCTCACTTTCAGAATTAGGCCTTTTTCAGCATTGTATAGCTTTGATTTTTTTCAGCATTATTATATATTTGAGATACAATGCTTAGTGATAGATTCGGGTCTCATAAGGTAGTTTTAAAAGAAAAATTAGAAAGTCCACTTTGTTCAATTTGACAAGTGGCCCATTGTACACACACTACTTATAAAGTGCCAAAAGCATCTTTTTTGGGGGGCTCTTTTGATTGAGTGAAAAAGGGGAGGTGTTTACTGTGTTTTTTGTGTCTCTCTATTGTGCTCTTTTCATTTTTGCATCATTGGTTTTAAATGTCCTCCTCTAACTTCACACAACTATTCTACATGGAAAGATATTGCATAGAGTAGATTAAAGGAAAAAGGATATAGTCTTTATGTTGATGGTAAAATTCCTAAACCTACTGATGCTAAAGAAGTCATTGATTGGAAAATTCAAGAGCAACAAGCTTTAGGAGTTATCAGGAGTTGTGTACATGGGGATCTTCTCTTTCAAATTAAAAATTGTTCAAACTCTAAAGAAGCTTGGGATAAACTTGAGTAATTGTATGGTAAGCTGGATGAAGAAAAGGGATTTCAAATTGAAGATGATCTACTTCTCTTGGATCCAAAGAATTTTGACACAATTCAAGATTACATCATCAAAGCCAATGAGTATAGGGCACTTCTTAAAGATTGTGGAAATCCCATGAAGGATGACAGGTTGATTCATCACATCCTGAAGAGGCTACCTTTAGAGTACGCTTTATTTGTTTCGAGTTTCAATACTCATAGGTTGACCATGGGATATGCTTAATAGAGGCCTTCATTTGATGCATTCACGAAAATGTTGATTGTTGAACAATCTCACTTGATGGATTTAGGACTTCTCAAGTCATCAAAGACCAAAGCCTTGGTGGCTAGTGATGAGCACAAATCAAGTCAAGGGGGGAAAAGCAACAAGAAGAAGAAGTAGTGGAAGCAAAAATCATAATCTGAGACACAAAAATCCTCCTCTCAACAAGGCAATTCTTCTTTGAACAAGATGGGAAGTAATGACAAGAAGGACAAACTCTTTTGTGCATATTGCAAAAAGCCAAATCATGATGAGCATCATTGCAAGACAAAAAGAATCGATCAGTTGGAAAACCTACTCAGGAAGAACAAGATTCAAGTGCTAGGTACTTCCAAGGATTCAACTCCAACCTCTTCAAAGGGTAAAGGGAAAGCACTTATGGCAAACATAGGTTCTTCTTCGGAATGGATACTTGACTCAGGTGCCTTTTACCACATGGGTTCTTCAAAGGGAGATTTTCTTCATTGAAGCAGTCAAAGGTACCACACATCTTCGTGGGAGATGATACTAAAATGGAAGTTGAAGGCAAAGGAAATGTAGAAATGGAAAATGGTGAATTCAAAGATGTCCGCTATGTTCCAAACCTTAGCTCCAATCTCCTCTCAGTTTACCAAATCACTCACCTTGGAGATGGTCATAAAGTTTAGTTCCTTCTAGATTTAATGATGGTGCAAAGTCTTAAAGATGATTCATTGGTTGTAGTGGGGAAAGTTAATGATGACAAGAGGCTTTATTCCTTCTCCCATTTTGTGCCTAATTCTCCTTCTCAAGCCTTGTTGACTCACTCTACTTCACAAATCACATTATTGTATGAGCAGTTTGGTCACCTTGACTTCCACTCTCTTCAACAACTTTGCTCAAAACATATGGTCAAAGGTCTACCTAATATCAACTTTTCCAAGGGAGAGTGTTCATCATGTTCAATGGATATGAATCTCAAGGAGAAGTATGATAAAGGGAAGTCTTCTAGAGCTCCATTTGTTCTTCAGTTAGTTCACATGATTTTAGCAGGACCCTTTGTAGTGACTTTAGTCAGCCAAGGTTGCTACATCCTCACATTTGTTGATGACTTTTCAAGATCCACTTGGGTCTACTTCCTTCATTATAAGAATGAAGTGGTTCATAAGCTTCAATACTTTAAGACTCATGTTGAACACAAGTCAAGAAAAGCCATCAAGGTACTAAAAAGATAGAAGACTTAAGGACTTTTGTAGAATTAAGGGGATTGATCTTCAGAACTCACCAGCATTTAGTCCACACAAGATGGATGTTGTAGCTATGAGGATTAGGACTCTCAAGACCATGGCAAGTTGCATGATAACATCCAAGTCTCTCGATCCTACACTTGAAGTTGAAGCCATTAGCACCACTACTCACATACTTGACAAGTCTCCTCATAATGCCTTAGATGGAAAGACTCCTTTTGAGGCATGGTGTGGCAGAAAACTAATTTTGAGTCACCTTTGATTCTTTGGTTGTCCAGCATGGGCAAACCTAGCTTCCAGGAGTTGCAAGGCACCAGCACCTAGGCCTTGTACTTTCATCAATTATGAAGACAATGCTAAAGCTTATAGACTTATGGATGCAGAGACACGCAACATTTTTTTGCAGAAGGATGTTAATTTTGAAGAAATTTCACCTAGCTTATCCTCTAATCCTCTCTACACATCATACACAGTGGAAACTGATAATGACACATGTGATAGTGCTTCAACAAGTTCAGACGCACGGGGTTCTATCGATAGTTGTAGTGAGAGGTCACATTAGTCTAGTCCACATGCTTACACTACAATAGTGAAAGGTCCATCACAACATGGTACATCTCTTCTTCCAGCTCCAACTTCAGTTGACTTAGGAGATAGTCTTGAGGACTTACATCTTCTCATTGATAACGATGATCCTTTTACAGTTGTTGCAAGGGCTCACTCTGACCCTCATGTCTTTTCTCTACATGATCAATTTTCACAGGTTGGCATGATTGTGGATCCTTATGAAAAACAATTGGAAGAGGTCTCTTTGTCAGTTGAGGAGATAGATGGTTCATTGGAACAGGTTCAACAGACATCCCTGCTAGATTTGAATTCATTCTTTTCAGCATAGTTGGAAGGGGTGAACATTAGCATCAGCACAAGGATACTTGAGCAGGTTTTAGGGCCAACATACATCTTTAGGAGTGTACTTTTTCCTTTGTTTCTTCCTAAGGGGAGGAACATCATTCAAAATTCTTGGACCAGCTTCTTCATCAGAGTGGCTTTCACTTGTTAGCATTCTTCTTTGGGGGGGAGCCTATTCTATCTCTCTTCCTCCTCTCATCATTCTCTTATGTAAATACTGGATGTATGTGGTAATGGGGGGGTCTTGATTACTCCATCCATCCATGCGTCCCTATTTATCTCTCTTTTTGGGGGAGGGTTTTTCCCATGAGGTTTTCTCTTTTTCTCTGCTTTATGAGAGATTGTATCTTCATTATGTACATGGGTACCTAACATGGCCTAGTAGGTGGGACCCATTCTACATCTTCATCCTTGTTTTGTAATCTTAAGGCCATTCCCCTAGGTTGCACTTGAGGGGGGGTGTTGGTGTAAATATGTATTCACTATTTACACTTACTTAAGTTTACTTAGGTTAACGTATTATTTTATTATTTTGCATTATTTTATTATTTTTATTTGTGAGACACTTAGGAGTTTGCACACTTTTTGAGTTGTCATATTGACAACACAGGAGTACACAACTCTATTTTAGCACATGCTGTCTACAACACTAATTTTCATGTCACACCTTTGTAGGCTTATCCTCTCATCATCGCACATACGTTTGTGCTTGATGGAGGATAACCCACATCTAGTGGACATGTGCCTAGTTGTTTGACATATCATGTGGTTGATTATGAGGCATTCTAGATGTATCTCAGAAGCTTTTATATACAGGCACTCCTAGTGTACTCTAACATGGCATATTGAATAAATCATCATTCTAATCATACTCTCTCTCTTGGTCTATAGTTGTGCTTATGTTTGAGTTCTTAGTTCCTAGGTGAATTTTTCCCTTAGGGCTCATTTGGTTGCAAGCATAGGAATTAGGAATTAGAATATAAAATGTGAATGTGAATGGAAAATGGAGAATGAGAATGGAAAATTTTAATCAAATTATGTTTATTCATTGTTTAGTTATAAAAAAATTGGATTGGAATAGGGTTAAATTTATCCCAAGCTTTGATGCTCCTATCCAGGCTCTCGTAGTAGACCACAAACTCCCCATCAGAGGCAACAATACTAATGCAAGCAACTAGTTCCCTGTTACTGGCAATGACCACCAAACATGAATGAAGATGAATCCCTCTTTCCCTCCATCAAATTTGAATACTCATCTTTGGAACTACTAATATCCCACCTCTCAGAAGAGCTCGAGTAGAGAATCACCTTGTCTCTACCCAAAACGAGAGCATTGATTGGAGAGCTCTGAAATTGTAGTGTCACAGTCAAGGTCTACGAATATTGTGTCCTAAGAATGTTTCATCACACTTTTATTGTCTTGTCGACAAAGGTGTTGAACAAAAGGACATCATTTTGCATCACCAGAAGCACATTGACGAGCCCTTGATGAGCCGCAAAAGAATTGACACAAATTAGGTTAGAGAGCCACCATGCCTTGATGCTCTTGTCCCATGACCCCAAGTACAAAAACCCCTCTTTGTAGTTGCACACAAGGAATGATATCACATCACTATGCTGCTTTAATTTCTCACCATGGAAATCTTTGTAGGTGAAGAAAATGACAAATGATGCTCTGAAGATGCTACTGATGTCATTGGGAAATCACAAAAATTGTTGAAAAGATTGAAAATCCTTACCAATGTGTAACTACGGACCCAAAAAATTATTAATTTTGGAAAAGTCAAATAGAGAATAGAAATGGCCTATTCTAATAACAAGTATTTTTTGGAATGGGTAAATGCTCATTTTGGGACTAAAATGGGAATACATATTCCTATTCCTCATTCTAGTTCTGTGCACCAAACAAAGAATAAAAAACATATTCTAATTTTCAATGACTATTCTAGTTGTATTCTAGCAACCAAACGAGCCCTTAGGAAAATTCTTACAATTATCATGTTTCTTTTTTTGTTTTATACTCATGAGGGCATCACAATTATGATGCCAATGGTTGGTCTTGTAACAACATTAGGGACAATTACAAAAAAAATGAAAATGACCACAAATTACACTGCCGTCACAAATTGTCATCACAATTTGACTCCAAATGTTGTAGTGTAGGTAATTTGTGTGTACATTGGGAAGTGACTTGCAATGGAGGTCGTAGGCCTAAGTGGCTATTTGGATAACCCATTGTAAGTTGTTTTAATAAGTGATAACATTTCATTAAATGGGTTTAAAATGAACTAATAAGAGTCAGTGTTTTTCCTCTCCCATGCACTAATAATAGGTTCCTCTTTGAAAACCATTTCTTAAACAAATCTAGACCAGTTTGAGAGGCATTAGCATACTAGACCCAATTCCCCTCATCATACAATCCATCTACTATTCTCAACCTAGGATTTAATGAAGTGAGCTTTTTAACTTGTGCAATTTCAATAGTGGAGTTAGGGAGTAGCTCAAGCAAATCATCATGGGCATTCCTATCCAAATAATTCTCCTAACTAGAAAATACCTTCTTTGGAGGCATTTTTTATTGTAATTTTCAAAACTGATACACTATAGAGATTATAGTATAATTACTTACTTGAGTCTTTGCTTGTTTATTGCTATAATTCTGCAACGTCTTCACGAACAATGGAATTCGGCTTCATGCTCTTTTCAAGCTTATCTTAATCTTCTCAATAATGGCTTATTCTTAGGAAAGGGCTTCAAATCTTTGTTCCCATGAGATGGAACTAAGAAAATATTTTGTATTATACTATGTTTTTCTTCTGCACGCAAAGCTTTCATTCCTCATAAATGCACAAAGTGGCACCACCTTCTACATTCAAATTCACACCGTTGATTTTTTAAAAAATCCTATGATCTAGGGATGCCATGAATTACATAAGATGTGGTGGGTCCCCTGGTTGCTATGTCTCATAGAGTAAAAGGTACACATCTTTCCATAGCAAGGTAGTGACAATCGTTGATCCAAGCTTGATCGAACGATTAGAATCTTTCATATGTTTTATGAAGGAGGTGTGGGTCCAGGTTATTGATGATGTGAGAAAACCTTGTATAGCTGGCATATAAATCCATACTTTAATCCTAGTCACATTGCCACGTTGCTTAGGTCCCACCATGTGTTTATTTCCTGACTGGGCACTATGTTGCTAATGGCAAGACTCATAATTTTCACGATAGTGACATAGCAACCTCCAGTGCCTTCACTTTTCTTGGTGCATACATGTATCCCACTAGATGCCATCGTCTCCCAAAAAATATATAACTGATATCTAACAGAGTATGTGTCTGGGACCCACCTTCTAAAAATGTTGCCATAGTATTACATTCCATCAAGATGCTATGTCGCTAAAAGCAAAGACCACAAATTTCTTGACAGTGGCATAGCGACCTCCGGTGTCTTATCAAAACTCAACACCAGAAAGATAAAAGCAAGTGAAGTCATAGTCACCCTCATTAATGCTTTTGACATAACAATAAAACCATACATCCACCATGCAACTTGGGAAGTTTATGGTCACTGAAAAACTTAAAAGTGATTGTCGTCTATATTTTTCGTGAAGGCTCCATGTTGCTAAGTGCGAAGTGCACAAATTTTTCGACAGCAACATGTAACCAATTAGAAAAATTTGATTTCTACTATTGTCTTTTGTACTTCACTATTATGCTCCCTTTTTTGGTTCTTACAGGTCTGAAATGAAAAATGTGACCAAATACTTCTAACATAATACAATCTCTGATCATCACAACTCCATTTTATGGCATCGCCCTTCAAATTTGTGATAGTCGCTATGTCATATAGAGTAACATACTTGCATCTTTTGATAGCAAAAATGTGACTGTCATTGATCTTGTATTGATCGAATGATATACATCAAGAGGGAAAAGATCACATAGGGACACGAAAGATTTGAACTTTTCAAGGAATATTCACAAAAATTTTAAAAAGGTTTCATGCACGAAATTTTTTAAAAGGAGCGAGACCTAGGGTTTCACAAATGTTCAAAGGCTAACAAATTTGGAGGACAAAAGACCAAAAACCCTACTCACCATTAAAGGATTAAATTCTTATTTTTAATACACAGATTGGGGAGATTTTTCTTGCAAAAAAATTAGACCAATAGTGGCTCTATCTGGTGACATTGAATTATATGGATTCAAATGAGGGCTCAAAATTTTTGCGAGAAGCAGACCACAAAGATTCCCTACAAGCTGAGCACTCTAGGAGAACAACAAAACACAGGAAAACTATATATAGGAAACTTAACAAAGACAAAAGGATTTACAAATGTACAAGAAAACCCTAAACTACTATTCATGGAAGAAACAAGTATTTTTCAAAAAAAATTACCTCTTCAAGAATTGTCCATGAACTGGCAGTTCAAGAATGTTGTTTGAGAAATCTTTGAGAACATAAGAGTGTTCTCCCCAAGTGTTTTCAATCAAATAGGGACCTAACCAGATAGGATTTTTGCCATGTTTTCCTTTGTCTTCAATTTTGGCATTCCACCTTAAGGACTAAATCTCCATTTTCAATTTTTTTACTCACTGCCCTTTTATCATATAATGTCTTAATTTGTAGTTGCAGCTTTTGATTCTTAAAAGATACTTCTCTTCTTGTTAATGATAATCCCACAAGCTCATCTAGCCTCTCTTGCATCTCATCTATAATATCTTCATCATACAATTGGATGTAATTGTAGAGTCCTACCAAGTTATTCTGAGGCTTGAATTCCATATACTAGATCAAATAGGGCTACTCCAATGAGCTAGCATCCCTTAAAGTTTTAGGATCCTTATCCCTCAACTGGTAAGCCATTTTGCTATCAAAAGCATTAAAATATGTTGTGAGACAAACATCCTTATTCAACCTCATAACTTGAAACAATTTGTACATACCCTTCTAGAATCGTACATTGAAATCAAATGTAGACTCATTAGGATTCTTCTTGATATTGTTGAATTCATTTAACATGAATCCAACATTAGTGCTATCTCCATATTGTTCTTTGAATAACTTCTCTAAATCACTCCATGAACTAATGCTATCACCAAGTAACCTTCTGAACCAATCCCTTGCATCCTCAGTTACTGAATGAACAAACAACTTCATTACCAGATCCTCATGTTCAACTTCATAGTCATTCAGCATATCTATGAAAATTCTCAAATGTTCTTCACCAATAATAGCATTATTTCTAGAAAACTTAACCACTTTATCTCTAAAATCAAAATATATGAGATGTGGAGCACCATGAATACTTGCAAATGATATTTGTCTATACTTTTCCATGTATACAAGTTTCTTCTGGAAACCAGGAACATTTGAGGTACTTGCTATGTTGGCTTGGTTAAGGACAACATTTTGGGATTGTTGAGGCTCAACAAAAGGGACTTGAGTACTAATGGTGGATGATGAGGCAGGAGCAGATTGAGATACCCCCTGAATTGAAATCATTGGACCACTAACATGTACAAAAGTTGCAGATGGGATGGAGAGGTTTGGCCATGAAGCCAATGCAGAATTAGATTTTATGAACTGGATTTTTCTCCTAGTTTCTGTAACTTGAGTTTCATTCTCCACCTTCTCAAGCTCTTTTGCAAGATCTTCCTTATCCTTTCTAGCCTTCTTTAGATCTAGATCTAATATTGACATGGAAGGTTTTATGGGTTTGCTTGGTTGAGCTTGAGGTTCATTTATTTTGATTCCTATGGCTTTTCCTTTTCCTTTATCTGTAGCTTTCTCAATGGGTTCTACAGGATCTATTTGGATAGGTTTATAATCTTGGACTTGAGTAATAACTAGCTCTTGTTTTGACTCTGGAGTTTTTCTTGTTCTTGAACTTTAGCTTTCAGACTGCTACATCTCCAAATACATCATCATGGAGGGTTGTCATTTTTTCTTCTAACTTTTTATTTTGTTCTTCCAAGGTAGCCATCCTTCTAAGCAGAGTGTCTCCTTCTATTATAGCATCCAGGGTGGCTTGCTCCTTCTCCTTTTCTAGACAAATACGCTTAGCTTCTTCCTTAGCAACCCATTTCCTTACAAATCCTATCTATGACTATAATTCTACAAGATCTATAGAAGTAGCTTCTAAGTCAGTAGGGACATCTAGATCTATAAGATTTGGTTCAGTATATGGGACTATTTTAGGATTAGAAGGATCTCCAAAAGAACTCCTGAGTCCTAACCTACGATGCATTTCAACTATGAGATTTGGTGTTTTGGATATATTCCCTACTAGTGACATATGCTTATCTTGATATGTTCTTTAATTTGGTACTAGGGTACTAAATATACATCCTAGAGTTCTTGTGGTTTCTGATTCAGAGCTGAGTGAAGAAGACTCTCACCCTATCACTGGTTGATATTGGGAGCTAACTGATACACTACCTTTGGGTTTCCAGGTGGGATTTGGATCTGTCCTTTTCTTATTCAAGTTCTTCCTACCACCTTTAGGTAAATCAGTATACATTGGTACATCAGGATTGGCTCTTATGTAAGCTCTTGTGTTTTTTCTTTTGTCAACCATTTTACTATGTATCAAATAAGAACTAGCTTCAAAACCTTGATTGAGTCACCACCCTTTTCTTGGGAAAATACACAATTACAATTATTCCTAACTTCAAAGAAAAGACACAAATTAATATGGAAATATCTAACACAGATGGACCAATCACTGAGATTATAATACTCTTGCTCGTTAGATAAGACACTTGAAAAGGCTAGATACGTTAGTGTATCTATGTGGTATTTGGGTTTTTATTTGTTTCTTTTTAAATTCTCAAGGATTTTCACTAAAACACCTCCCTTATAACCATGAGCAATACTAAACAATTTGACACACACGTACACAACAAGACCAAAGAAACTGCAGTACTTTTCACAGATGTGTTGGACAACTCCCTAGCAGAGTTTCCATTTTGTTGGTGTTTTAAAACTACTGAACAACAAAAGGTTCAATACCATATTGATATTGCTCACACAACCTAAGGATTAGATAATTCTTATTAAAAATTACCTGTGCAAACCATTTGGGCCTAACTTCAACAAAACCAAGGATGGTTTTCTACTCTTTAGGCTCTACAAAACTAGGGTGGGTATACCCAGGGGATGGTTCAAGGCTGGAAGCTACTATACGAGAATTATCTTAGTTTCATTCTGATTCTCATCTCATATCCTGAAATACATGAATGGTTCAAACATTTTGAATAAACACATCCCATATAACAGACTTGGTCAAAAATCTTCTATAGATTTGCAAGTGTTCCTAGCAATAGTGGTTAACTAAGGCTAAAACATTCCATGCAAACAAGTACTGACCATCTTTCAAAATCTTCAAGAAAAGTAAATTAAAGCTGATTGTGATGTTAGATTTGATGCTTCTTCACAGTATACCTATCTACAGACTGAGTAATTTTGATTAGTGCCTATTCCATTGGGATTCAAAGTCTACTCCAATTTGTAGATCTAATCTATTTCCTTACAACAAATATTATCAGTAATTCTTACTGAAGTTCATTCTTACATTAATCCTCTCTATTACCATGACAATCCCATCAAATTCATCAAAAAAAATTACTTAATTCATTGAATCAATAGTAGTAATGAATTGTCATACAACCTAAATGAATTGCATTCAATTGAGCAAGCTTTACTCACACAATCTCAAAATAACCATGTAACAGCAAAGGAGACAAAATTCAATAAAAACTAATATAGGGACAACCCAAAAATTGTATTAATATTCCTTGAAAATTGTATACAATTGTATTAAACTCAGAATGACCTTAAAAAGAGATACAAAGATCATTCCATATTGATGTGGTCTCCTATAATTTGCAGAGAAGATACATTATAAAGTTTTTTGCTCTAAGACTGGACTGAAAACATCCTAAGTATGAAACTAAAAATGCATTAGAAATTGAACCCTTCTCTAGCCCTGGAATCTCACTTATATAATGTGAGATGCAACAAGCTTCAGGCATAGAGAACTGACAGGTGTCTATTACAAGAGATATTTACATACACCTATCACAAAAAGACAAAATTGAGATTAACAGAAAGATTTGTACATCAAACATTCCTTTTGTGGGTCCCTTTCTATTACATCCTTTTATACTGCTAATTTTTTGATTGATTGCTATTCTAAATCCTCAGCATACGCAATTGCCAAACTTGCCAGTGATGTGTCAGGTTCTAATTCATGCAGCTTCACCTCCACTCTAGCATTTTACTCATATCATCATGTGTTACCAAGGTGACAATTATTCTTGATTATGTGTTTGTTGCATCATCTAATTGATCCATTCCATATTTAGAATGAGATGACTTCCCTTCTTCTTTTCTAGGTGTTGATGGAAGTAGATCGATGATTTGTCATTCATCTTTGTACATTTCATCATCATCACTTTTAACTTCTTCTAGTTGCTCACCAGAAGTAATATCCACCATCCACTTGTCATAAACTGCATCATTTGGCAAGTCAAAATGCAGAATATCCTCTTGTTTCTTGATAACATATTCTACTTCCCTATCAATATCAACAAATTCCTGTTTCAAAGAATCAAATAATATTTGGGCTTTCACTATTACCTTAGTTGTGGTAGCCCACCATACATGCCCTATTTCATTGATAATTTTATTCATCGTTAGAAAAAATAAATCATCAAGTTCCTTAGCCCATTCATCTTTGTTTTTCAAATTATTTCTTCCATCTAGGGCATGAGGAAACAAACTAAAGTTTTGGCTCTTATATTTGTTCAAATAGCCAACTATTATTCTCTGTAGATGAATTCTCTTATTATAAAAATTAGGAAGATCAAAAACAATATCATAAATCTTTTCAATTTGATCATATGAGACTTTTATGATAGAATAACATAAAAATGTTATTTCTTTCCTCCTTCTTACCCACTTATTCACAATAGGCTTCAGAGCCTCATCACTTGCTTTTAGTTCTTCCCAGATGCTTATCGCTCTAGCCAACTGATCATAAACTAAGGGCCATTCAATTTTGTCCCCCAAATATGTGAGAGTCTTTCTCAATTTATCTTCATATTTTACATTCAACTCTACATGTAAGGCCCACAGCTTGCTCTTTTCTTCTTCAAAGTCTTCAACTATGTAATACTCTGGCCTTTATGGGGTATCTGGCATCTCTATAAGAGGTGTGGATTTAAAAGCTTCCACTAGGGGATGGGGATATGTTATTCTTGGTCTTGTAGACCTCCCCATTAATTTATTCTCAAGTTCAATCCTCTTTTGAACTTCCTTATTGTAAGCTTCTAGGAGACTTTCATATTTACTCTACAACTCAAACATGGCCCTTTCTTCCTTTTGAGCAGTGGCCAAAAAAAATTGAGATGAATCTACATTCGAGTGTGTAGCCTACACATGAGAGGTATCAGTCACTCTTATTACAACTATATTTCCCATCAAACTAGAATCATTTGATTGTGATGAGGTGGCTCTTGACCCCTTCCTTAAAGACCATATAACCAGAGCAGCTTGGTCTTCACTAAATGCAGTACCTGTGAATTCCTTCTTATTTGGATCTTGGAAATCCAACTTATTTGAAATAGAATTAAAAATTAATGCATTTGAAATATCCCAATTAGGTAACAATAAAATGTTTGAGGCCTTGACCATCTACCTCCCCTCTTCAAGGGTTATGTTCTAGAACTCTTGAATCATTTGTTCCTTTATTTGATTTTGTAAAGCTACCTCCTCTAGCTCAGGATGCTCTATCCTCAGCTTGTTGCATCTTTCTTCAAATTTTCTCATGCTAGCTTTCCATACAAATCGGTAGAAAGCCATTAATTTAACAAAAGGTTATCGAATAAAAATTGTTGACTTGCCTATTCCAACATAGGGTCTAATTCCCTTCCTTTGTAATCTACAATTGTCAACTCAAAACTTGGCACTAGAGGCCCCTAGGGATCTCCTTCATCTATTTCTGATTGTGTACCAAAAACTCCACATTGTGATCCCAATTGTTCAATTTGCTCTTTAGTGAGTTGTTCCTCTTTAATTCTCATAGGGGTCTGTGAGGGTGAGTATTCCTCAACATGAGGATCTTCTTCCCTTATTATTTTTCACCTTTTTAGGGAGGGTTCAGAAGGTCTCTCTTCCAAGACATCACTAGTTTATTTATCTTATCTACATTTGTAACAACAATGTCCAAAGGACTATAATCTGCATCAAAACAATGAATGAAATCCAATACTTTGGAGAAGACTCTCCACTTTTCCTTTCTAGTCTCCTGCTCTTGCAAGGAGTATTCATTCCTTATTATGTCTTTAGGAAAATAGAATTCATGCTCAATTTTACTAAGCTTAATTCTGTTTCTTAGAGTCAAATGATCAAATCCCTCAAAATCACAAAAATAAGGGTGAGAAATAGCCATCTTATAAGGATCCAAAATCTTGTTTAGAGAAAGCCAACCCCCTTTTGTGATAACAAAATGATGGGCCACTCTACAAGTGGGGAAGATTGACCCTCTTGATCTTTTTAACAAAAATTTTTTTACCACTCCTCCCAACTGCCACAAAAACTTAGCTACTCCTACCTATAAGGACACTTGGTAAGGTAGTACATGAGGGCTCCCTTTAAAACCATAAATTATGAACACAATGAATGAAAGTATGGGATAATATCTCACAAATTGTGTGAAACTTTCAAACTACTAGGATTATCCATAGGCCTAATGAGATTCATTAGTGCCTTGGGGATTTTGGGATTGTCACTTAATATGAGGCATCTCAACTTGGAAGCGAAATACCTATCAAACGTGACAAAGCTAGCATTCTCTACATCCCAAGTCATATCTGCACTCCATAATTGGACTGGCAGTGCTTCTCCATTTTCTTCTCTTTTTAACTCCATTTCCTTACCAAAATATGTTGCTCCCTTATACAAAAACATGTGTATCAACAAAGAATAATGGCCAAAAGTTTTTTCCACCCTGCCCTTAGCAATCCGAATTAGTCCATTGTGAATTTCCTCAACTAAGTAAGAAGAAAAATCAAAAATTATTTCCACACCAAAACATGAAATCTGAGTAACCATATACATGAAATCCACAGGCATAAACTCCTCTTCATCTCTCCCAAAAACTTTGCACAAGGTCCTATATATCTCTACAACCTTGGTATTGAATATGCCCTTTTGAAAGGTTCCCTGGAAGTTATTGTTATTGCTGGCAGATTTCCAATTTTAAATATATGTGCCTTCAACACATCTTGCCTAATGGTATCCTTCTTGGACATGTACTCCTTTTCTAACCCTTTCAAATCATTGGGCACATGATAATCAATGAGAGACCCTAAACAAAAAACTTCCCCAATTTCATCTCGGCTGACTGTAATTAGGACTTGCCCATTAGTTCTTCTTACTACTCTAATGGCTTAGTCATAGTTCTTTTCCATAGCTTCAAGAAGATCATAATCCATAAAAACACTAGGAACCACCAGCTTCCCTATATCAGAGTTCTAGATATTGGCATGTGGGGCAAACAGGTTCCTCTCTAAAAACCATTTCTTAAACAAATCCAGACTAGTTTGAGAGGTATTAGCATCCTAGACCCAATTAACCTTGTCATACAATCCATCTACTATTCTCAACCTAGGGTCTAATGAAGTGAGCTTATTAACTTGTACAGTTTCAATAGTGGAGTTAGGGAGCAGCTCAAGCAAATCACCGTGGACATTGCTATCCAAATAATTCTCCTGACTAGAAAATACCTTCTTTGGAGGCATTTTTTATTGTAATTTGTAGAACTAAGACACTAAAAATATTATAGTATAATTACTTACTTGAGTCTTTGTGTGTTTCTTGCTTTAATTCTACAATGTCTTTGCGAACAATGGAGTTCTGGTTCATGCTCTTGTCAAGCTTAACACAATCTTCTCAATAATGGCTTTTGCTCAGGAAAAGGCTTGAAATCTTTGTTTGTGTGAGATGGAACTAAGAAAATCTTCTATATTATACTCTTTTTTCTTCCACACGTGAAGCTTTCATTCCTCATAAATGCACAGAGTGGCACCACCTTCTACGTTCAAATTTACACTGTTGATTTTTGAAAAATCCTATGATCCAGGGATGCAAACAAAAATGGCTCATGTTCAACTTCACATGTTGGCTGTCAACCCAATGAGATTTTTTCATGTGTATAGTTCCTTCCTTATTGGTATTTCAGTCTGGACCCACTGATGACTAAGGACATGTGTTGTTGAGTTACTACCTCACTATACATAAAGAGTGAGCACCTTGCTATAGTGAGGTAGCGACGATCGTTGATTCTACATTGATCATGTGGAGGATATTTGATGCATTACTTAAGGAAAATATGGTGGGCCCTTTGTCACTATGTCTCTATACATATCATTCGAGCAACTCACTATAGTGAGATAGTGATGATCATAGATTTGAAATTGATCTGAGGGCATGGAAACTGCATGAATTACATAAGATGTGGTGGATCCCCTAGTTTCTATGTCACATAGAGTAAAAGGTGCACATCTTTCCATAGTGAGGTAGCAACAATCGTTGATCCAAGCTTGATCGAACGATTACAATCTTTCATATGTTTTATGAAGGAGGTTTGGGTCCAAGTTATTGATGATGTGAGAAAACCCTGTATAGCTGGCATATAAATCCATACTTTAATCCTAGTCACATTGCCACGTTGCTTAGGTCCCACCATGTGTTTATTTCCCCATTGGGTGCTATGTCGCTAATGGCGAGACTCATAATTTTCAAAACAGTGACATAGAGACCTCTAGTGCCTTCATTTTTCCCATGCATACGTGTATCCCGCTAGATCCCAACGTATCTCAAAAACTATATAACTGATATTTGACAAAGCATGTATTTGGGACCCACCTTCTAAAAATGTTGCCACAGTATTACTTTTCGTCAAGGTGCTATGTCACTAACAACAAAGATCACAAATTTCTCGACAGCGACATAGTGACCTCCGGTGTCCTATCAAAACTCAATGCCAAAAAGATAAAAGAAAGTGAAGTCATAATCACCCTCATTAATGCTTTTGACATAACAATAAAATCACATGTTGACTGTACAACTTGGGATGTTTATGGTCACCGAAAAACTTAAAAGTGACTATTGTTTATATTTTCCATGAAGGCCCCATGTCGCTAACGGCGAAGTGCACAAATTTTTTGACATCGACATGGTGACCAAACAAAAAAAATTGATTTCTATTGCCGCCTTTTGTAGTTCATTGTTCTGATCCCTTTTCTAGTTCTGACAGGTCTAACATGAAAAATGTGGCCAAATACTTCTGACACAATATGATCTCCAATCACTGCAACTCCATTTTACAGCACCGCCCTTCAAATCTGTAGCAAACGCTATGTCACATACGGTAACATACTTGCATCTTTTGATAGCAACAATGTGACTGTCATTGATCTTGCATTAATCAGACGTTATACAATAAGAGGGAAAAAGTCACACGGGGATGCAAAAGATTTGAAATTTTCAAGGAATATTCGCAAAAATTTTAGAAAGGTTTCGTGCCAAAAAAAATTAAAAGGAGCAAGACCTAGGGTTTCACAAATGTTCAAAGGCTAAAAAATTTGGAGGACCAAAGATGAAAAACCCTACTCACCATTAAAGGATTAAATTTTGATTTTTTGTACCTAGATTGGGGAGATTTTTCTTGCAAAAAATCAAACCAACACCTTATACCCTCAAAGAAGCTTCTCTAAGATAGTTCATGGGATTGGGTGCCAATGTTATAGTAGCTTGGCTTGAAATGAGCAACTTGTTTCTCATAAAGTATAAGGAATACTGTAGGGGTTGAGATTTGAAAGGGGATGACATTTTCAAAATGTCCCAAAAGGATGATGAAACCTTGGAAGAATATGTTTCCCAATTCATGTTCAACCTGCAGTATAACACACAACATCAATTGAATGAGGAATCAAAGAAACATCTCTTTCTAAGAGATGTAAATGATGGAAGCATTGAAGCCCTAGATCTTATGGTAGGAGGAGATATCAATCAAAAGAATTGGATTGATATACAGAGTATATGCCTAAATTATTCTAGAGCTACTATGAAGAAATTTAGGGGACTTAGAGATCTACCACATAAGACTAATGGAAATTCAAGAGTATCCAAGATGGAATTATCCAATTTGCTATCAGATTTCAAGCAAGACATCTTTAATGATGTAGCCACTCAGCTAGACACCATGCAAGATAGAAGGAAGAAAGATGAATTTGATGCCATGTTGACTAAATATTGTCCACATTGTAGAGAAAAGAAAAGGCACTGTAGATGTAAGTTTGTTGCAAGTGTGGAGACACAACCAGTGTCGACTAAGTTCAAAGCCATTGATGAAAATGGAGAGGTACTTTATGTCACTCAAAGAAGGCCATGGGCTCAAAGACAAGGTATGCCACAAGATCCTCTTCAAAATTATATTAATAATAATCAATGGAAAAAAATTTAAAATATTGATTTTAGTGGAAATAATAGTTGGCAACAACCTCAGCAAGGTTGGTAGAAACCTTAGTAGGGTTGGCAACAGACTCAAAATTGGAAGACCCAATCTATTCAGAAAGCCCTATTTCCACCACCTCAGCAACAAGCTCTAATGCCTCCTCCTATAGCCACTAAAACTCCTCCCAAGTAGACCCAACTACTAGTTCAACCTAATCCTAATCCAAACAATACTAAATAGCAAGCTAAACAACAAAGCTATGCCATCTCAACAACATAAGGATCCTCTTCCCTTATTATTTTTCACCTTTTTAGGGAGGGTTCAAAAGGCCTCTCTTCCAAGTCATCACTGGTGGACTCAACTATTTGTTTTCCTTTGTCTACAGTGGTTCTTTTATTTTGAATAACAGTATACCCTGACCTTTTTTGGATAGTTAATTTGACCTGCCTCTATATTGGGAGTAAAACCCAATCTTCTCATTACTTGGCCTTATCTGGGTAAAGTCTAATAAAGAATTGCTTCTTTTCATTCATTGTCTCCATTATTTTAGGAAAAGTATTCATAAGTTTATTTATCTTATCTACATTTGTAATAGCATTTTCCAAAGGACTATAATCTGAATCAAAACAATTAATGAAATCCAATACTTTGGAGAAGACTCTCCACTTTTGCTTTCTAGTCTTCTGCTCTTGCAACGATTATTCATTCCTTATTATGTCTTGAGGAAAATAGAATTCATGCTCGATTTTACCAAGCTTAATTCTGTGTCTCAAAGCCAAATGATAAAATCCCTCAAAATCACAAAAATGAGGGTGAGAAATAGCCATCTTATAAGGATCCAAAATCATTTTCAGAGAAAGCCAACCCCCTTTTGTGATAACAAAATGATGGGCCATTGTACAAGTGGGGAAGATTGACCCTATTGATCTTTTTAACAAAAATGTTTCCTCCACTCCTCCCAACTGCCACAAAAACTTAGCTATTCCTACCTACAAGAGCACTTGGTAAGGTAGTACATGAGGGCTCCCTTTAAAACCATAAATTCTGAACATAGTAGAAAGAGAGTATGGGATGATATCTCCCCAATTGTGTGAAACTTTGAAACCACTAGGATTATCCATAGGCCTAATGAGCTTCATTAGTGACTTGGGGATTTTGGGATTGTCACTTAATATGAGGCATCTCAACTTGGAAGCGAAATACCTATCAAACCTGAGAAAGCTAGCATTCTCTACATCCCAAGTCATATATGCGCTCCATAATTGGACTGGCAGTGCTTCTCCATTTTCTTCTCTTTTTAACTCCATTTCCTTACCAAAATATGTTGCTCCCTTAAACAAAAACATGTGTATCAACAAAGAATAATGGCCAAAAGTTTTTTCCACCTTGCCCTTAGTAATCCGAATTAGTCCATTGTGAATTTCCTCAGCTAAGTAAGAACCAAAATCAAAAATTATGTCCACACCAAAAGATGAAATCTGAGTAACCATATACATGAAATCCACAAGCATAAACTCCTCTTCATCTCTCCCAAAAACTTTGCACAAGGTCCTATATATCTCCACAGCCCTAGTATTGAAGTATACCCTTTTGAAAGGTTCCCTAGAAGCTATTGTTATTGCTGGTAAAGTTCTAATTTTACCTATATGTGCCTTCAGCACACCTTGCCTAATGGTATCCTTCTTGGACATGTACTCCTTTCCTAGCCCTTTCAAATCAATGGGCACATGATAATTAGTGAGAGGCCCTAAACCAAAAACTTCCCTAATTTCATATGGGCTGACTATAATTAGGACTTGACCATTAGTTCTTCTTACTACTCTAATGGCTTGGTCATAGTTCTTTACCACAGCTTCAAGAAGATCATAACCCATAAAAACACTAGGAACCACTAGTTTCCCTAGATCAAAGTTCTAGATATTGGCATGTGGGGATAATAGGTTCCTCTCTGAAAACCATTTCTTAAACAAATCTAGACTAGTTTGAGAGGTATTAACATCCCACACCCAATTCCCCTTGTCATACAATCTACGATTCTCAACCTAGAGTTTAATGAAGTGAGCTTTTTAACTTGTATAGATTCAATAGTGGAGTTAGGGAGCAACTCAAGCAAATCATCGTGGACATTCCTATCCAAATAATTCTCTTGACCAGAAAATACCTTCTTTAGAGGCATTTTTTATTTTAATTTTCAGAACTGAGACACTACAGAGATTATAGTATAATTACTTACTTGATTCTTTTCTTTTTTCTCACTGTAATTTTGCAATGTCTTCACAAAAAATGGAATTCTACTTCACGCTCTTGTCAAGCTTAACACAATCTTCTTAATAATGGCTTTTGCTTAGGAAAAGGCTTGAAATCTTTGTTCACATGAGATGGAACTAAGAAAATCTTTTGTATTATAATCTATTTTTCTTTCGCACGTGAAGCTTTCATTCCTCATAAATGCACAGAGTGGCACCACCTTCTATGTTCAAATTTACACCATTGATTTTCAAAAAATCCTACGATCTAGGGATGTAGACAAAGATGACTCAAATTCCACTTGACATGTTGGCAGTCAACCCAATGAGATTTTTCCATGCGTATAGTTCCTTCATTGTTGGCATTTTAGTCTGGACCCACTGATGACTAAGGACACATGTCGTTGAGTCGCTACCTTGCTATACATAAAGAGTGAGCACCTTGCTATAGCGAGGTAGCAACAATTGTTGATTTTTCTTTGATTGTGTGGAAGACATTTGATGCATTACTTAAGGAAAATATGGGGAGCCCTTTGTTACTATGTTTCTATACATATCATTCGAGCAAATTACTATAGCAAGATAGCAACGATCATAGATTTGAAATTGATCTAAGGGCATGGAAACTGGATGAGTCACATAAGATGTGGTGGGTCCCCTGGTCGCTATGTCACATAGAGTAAAAGCTGCACATCTTTCCATAGCGAGGTAGCGACAATCATTGATCCAAGCTTGATCAAACAATTAGACTCTTTGATATGTTTTATGAAGGAGGTGTAGGTCTAGGTTATTGATGATGTGATAAAACACTGTACAGTTGGCATATAAATCCATACTTTAATCCTAGTCACATTGTCATGTTGCTTAGGTCCCACCATGTGTTTATTTCCTTGCTGGGTGCTATGTCCCTAATGGCGAGACTCATAATTTTTACAGCAGTGACATAGCGACCTCTAGTGCCTTCACTTTTCCCAGTGCATATGTGTATCCCACCAGATGCCACCATCTCCCAAAAACTATATAACTGATATCTGACAGAGCATGTGTCTAATACCCACCTTCTAAAAATGTTGCCGCAGTATTACTTTCCCTCAAGGTGCTATGTCACTAATGGCGAAGGTCACAAAATTTCTCGACAGTGACATAGTGACCTTCGATGTCTTATCAAAATTTGATGCCTGAAAGATAAAAGCAAGTGAAGTCATAATCACCCTCATTAATGCTTCTGACATAACAATAAAATTGCACGTCCACCATGCAACTTGGGAAGTTTATGGTCACTAGAAAACTTAAAAGTGACTGTCATCTATATTTTCTGTGAAGGTGCCATGTCACTAACGATGAAGTGCACAAAATTTTTGACACTGACATGGCAACCAATTGAAAAAATTTGATTTTTGTTGCCGCCTTTTGTACTTCACTATTCTGATCCCTTTTCCAATTCTGACAAGTTTGACATGAAAAATGTGACCAAGTACTTATAACGCAATACAATCTCTGATCATCACAACTCCATTTTACAGCATTGCCCTTCAAATTTGAGGCAATTGCTATGTCGCATAGGATTACATACTTGCATCTTTTGATAGTGACAAATGCAACTGCCATTGATTTGCATTGATCAGACGGTATACATTAAGAGGGAAAAAAGATTTGAACTTTTCAAGGAATATTCACAAAAATTTTAAAAAGGTTTTGTGCACGAAATTTTTTAAAAGGAGTGAGACCTAGGGTTTCACAAATGTTCAAAGGCTAACAAATCTAGAGGACCAAAGACTAGAAACCCTACTCACCATTAAGGATTAAATTCTAATTTTTTGTACCTAGATTGGGGAGGATTTTCTTGCAAAAAATTAGACCAACAGTGGCTCTATCTGGGGACATTGAATTATATGGATTCAAATGAGGGCTCAGAATTTCTAGGAGAAGCAGACCACAAAGATTCCCTACAAGCTGACCACTTTAGGAGAACAACAAAACACAAGAAAACTATATACAGGAAACTTAACAAAGACAAAAGGATTTACAAATGTACAAGAAAACCCTAAACTACTATTCATGGAAGAAATAATTATTTTTTCAAGAAAATTACCTCTTCAGGAACTATCCATGAAATGGTAGTTCAAGAATGTTATCTGACAAATCTTTGAGAACATAAGAGTCTTCTCCCCAAGTGTTTTCAATCAAATAGGGACCTAACCAGATAGGATCAAATTTACCATGTTTTCCTTTGTCTTCAATTCTAGCATTCCACATTAGGACTAAATCTCCATTTTCAAATTTTTTACTCACTATCCTTTTATCATATAATGTCTTAACTTGTAGTTGCAGCTTTTGATTCTTAAAAGATGCTTCTCTTCTTGTTTATGATAATCCTACAAGATCATCCAGCCTCTCTTGCATGTCATCTATGATATCTTCATCATACAATTGGATGTAATTGTAGAGTCCTACCAAGTTATTCTGAGGCATCCTTGCTTGAATTCCATATACTAGATCAAATGGGGCTACTCTAATGGCCTTCTTCATAGTCACTCTGTTAGCCCATATTGCTAGTTGCATCATGGAATACCATGCCTTCTTGTTATCATCCAAGGTCTTCTTAATGACTTTTAACAAGCTTTTATTTGTGGATTTAGCTTGCCCATTTCCTTGTGGATGATATGGGGAGGATGTTGATCTTGTAATTCCATACTTGTCACAAAATTTTATGAATTCATCAGACCTAAAGCATATAGCATTATCTGTTAAAATTCTTTGGGGGCATCCAAACCTGGAAATAATATTATTTAACAAAAAATTGTTGACAACTTTAATAGTTGCATTTCTTGTAGGGATGCCCTCTACCCACTTTTGGAAGTAGTCAGTAGCAACTAAAATCCAGGAGTAGCTAGTACTAGATTTAGGAGAGATCTCACCTATGAAATCCATACCCCATTGTTGAAAAGGTGATTAAACCTCAACTGGCTTCAAGGGAGTATTACCTGAGAATTTTAGTTTTCTAGCAAACCTTTGACAGGCATCACATTTGGTAATCATGATTTGAGCATATTTAAAAAAGGATGGCCACCAGAATCCAGCTCTCATTACCTTGTGTGCAGTGAATTTGGCCATATAATGTCCCCCAGACACTCCAGCATGCATTTCACTTAGGACTTCTTTAGCCTTTTCTTGATCAACACATTTAAGTAACATTCCCTCAAAATTTCTCCATCACAAGCTGCCTTGGATAATTATGTACCTAATGGCTGGTAATTTAGTGCTCCTTTTCTCATTTTCAGTCAAATGAGGTGGAGCTTCCATATGTTGTAGATAGTGGATAACATTAGCATACCAGTCACAGTGATCCATGTCACATAAATCAGATCTAAGGTCCTCTGTTACCATATTTATCTGATTAGCATCCAAATTAGATTGAGCCATGAGTTTAGCTAAACCTTGACCTCTTACCAATTTTGTTATCTGTATCTCAATGTTAAACTCTTGGATCCTGTTGATCCACCTACACCTTCTTCCTGATACTTCTTGTTGAGAAAAAATATCCTTTACAACAGCACTGGGCACAAATGCAATGACAATAGCTCTTATCAAGTAGCATCTGAATAGCTTAACAACATTTACTAAAGCATATGCTTGTTTCTCATTTATCTCATATTTTAGTTCAGCAGGCTACAATGACTTATTGAAGAAAGCAATGGGTTGTTCATATCCTTCCTCATTCTTTTGCAAAAAAACTACAACTACAGTTTGGAAAGATGCAAAAGAAAATATGTGCATTGGCTTAGTATAGTCAAGGATCCTTAGGACTGGGGCATTCTTTATAGTAGTCTTAATATCTTGAAATGCCTGTGAAGGTTTACCATCCCAATTGATAGTAGCTCCTTTCTTGAGCATTTTAGAAATAGGTTTACTAATTTCAGCAAAAATTTTAACAAATCTCCTTAGAAAATTAACTTGCCCAAAGAAGGACTGGAATCCTTTTACATTCTTTGGCTTAGGAACCTTATCAATGGCTACTACTCTTTCAGGATCTATCTTCACTCCATCATTTGATACTATATGTCCCAATAACTTACCTTCGGTTACCCCAAATGCACACTTCTTAGGGTTTAATGACACTCCATATTCCAATGCTTTAATAAAAATCTTTTCCAAATGCCTACAGTGGTCCTCAGCCCATTTGGAATAGGCAATGAGGTCATCTTGGTACACAACCATAAACCTATTTATGTACTCATGGAAAGCCACATCCATGGCTCTTTGAAAAGTGGCACCAACATTAATCAATCCAAAAGGCACTCTAACATAAACATATGTTCCCCGTGGAGTTGTAAATGTTGTCTTGAACTACTCTTCTTCTTTAACCAGGACTAGTTATATCCTGAGAATCCATCCATCATAGACATAAGTTCAAACCCAGTTACCTATTGCAACATAGCTTCTATGTGTGGTAATCCATAATTATCTTGTAGGGAAGCAATGTTCAAGTTTCTGAAATCTACACACAATTTGATATCTCCATTCTTTTTCCTAACATGTACTAAATTAGAGACCCAAGTGGAATGTTTGATAGGTTTAATTATTCCCCCATCCCTTAACTTCATTAGTTCCTCTTGCATTTTAGGGGCTAGAGTGGGATTAACTAGCCTTTGTTTCTACCTAAAAGGTTTTACATTATCCTTCAGAGGTATGACATGCTGAAAGAGATCTTCTCTATAACCTTTAAATCATCATATGACCAAGCAAAGACATGTCTATATTTTCTCAACAAGTCAATCAGAGGCTTTCTAATTTCAATTGACAAATCCTAGCCAATATAAATTTTCTTAAGGGCCTCATTAGTACCCAAATTTATCTCTTCCAACTCTTGAGGTTTAAAATCTTTAGCAGCAGGCCTTACCCTATCTTGATTGTCAAACATGTTCTCCAAAACAACCAAACCTTTAGGTACTTTATTAGTTTTTTATTGTATAACCTCTTGACCAACAATTGTTTCCTTCCCATCTATGGTTTGAACCAAATCACTACAATCCAACTCTTGTCCATGGTATTTATCTTTATTTAGCAAGAAATTAACAATGTCTTTGTCATCTTCAAAGACTTGCCAATGTTCGATATTGTCAGGTATTGATGGCCTATTTTGAACTTCAATTTGTGATATTCCTACAAATGATATCTCTTGGGGTTTAATTGCTACATTTTCTAATAAATCAGCCATTTTATTTTGGGTTCTATCTCTCCATGATATGCCAAATGCATCAAAAAATTTGATCTAATCCCAAACAACATTTCTATACTATTTCAACCTTCTATTCTTAGAAGGATGTGCTCCCTTTATCTATGAGATAATCAATTTATAATCACCTATAACATACAACTTCTTGATCTGGTGGTGGGTAGCAACTTTCAACCCTAACAACAAAGCTTCATACTCAACTATATTATTAGTACATGAAAAATTCAAGGTGAAAGAATATCTGAAAGTGTTTTTCTCTGGAGAAACAAAAACTACCCTACCCCTACACCTTCTTTAGAACTAGCCCTATCAAAGAACATTGTCCATAATATTGGTGAGTCCATACAACACTCAACTTCATGTTCAATAACAACAGAAAATTTCTCAACTTCTTGAATAATCAATTCAGCTCTGAATGCATTCACACTAGTATCTAAAAAGCAAGTAGCATCTTTGTCGATTTCTTCACCCAAGATATGACTAACCCTTGGCTCTTTGTTTACTTTAACAGTCTTATCACCTATGTGAAAAGTTACATAAGTTAAGTCACATTGTAGGCTACCCCCCATAGCAGCACTCCATTTTCTAGAAAGCAACATTCTATGGTGTAGAGGTATATCAACTACAAGGACTAACATGGTCAACTCTACCTCAGGATATGCAGTTACCTTAAATGGAAAATCATTTATAGTACCTGTGACTGGGACTTCTCTAGCATCCATACCTATACATCTACCTTGTTTAGTGTCTACTTTCAACCCTAAGGCTTCCAATACTTTGAAAGGAATGATAGTGTTAGAAGCTCTTGAGTCTATCATGCAAATTTTTAGGGTCTTTCCTTTTATAATTAGACTAAGAAAAAATGGGTCAATATCTTCTATGTATGCTACTGATGAGTCATCCAAGAACATTTGGGGAATTTGGGACATGATACCACTATCTTCTATTACTAAGGGGGTTTGTTGGGTGGCAATTTGTTCCACATTGTTATTACTATTTCCTATCCCTCCCAACCATGACAAGGCTTTACTCTTATGCTCTTAAATTCTAAAGAGTTTAGACAAGGGTACCTTAACAATGATTTGTGATAACATGGATATCATATCAATTGGATCAGACATTGTGGGTTTCACAATCATACTTGGAGTAGGAACCTTTTGAGCAGCAAGGATTACTATTTTCTTGGCAATATCGGATCATGATCCCTTCTCTTGCACAATTGCTTTTGCTGTCTCATTTGCTTGGAATTGCACTTTCTTCTCAGGTTCCCACTTCTTAGTTTTAATATCTTTAAACTTGACTGTCTCTACACTAGCCTTCTTGTCTTCATCTTTCATCTTATGTGTGATATCTTTTATGACTATACCAAAAGGCTGCCCAATATCATTGTTAACTATTCTATTTCTCAAGTTATAATTGCTATGTACTTGGGAGATCATCTCTACAGTGATCCCATCAATTTCCTCTTTAGAAAGCATTCTTAAACTTACATGACCAACTTCAGAAGATGTCACACATACCTGATCTTCATCATAGCCTTCATTGTCTGAAAAAACTTGTTGATGATGTAATTGATAAGCAATTTTCTTATTCTCCAGGTCACTTTTTGTTTCTTCCAAATCAGAATCAACACAATCACTATACATGCTTACCATATTACAACTTACATCATCATGGCTCTTTTCTTCTTCCTCCTCCTCATTTTGTAAACTATGATTAGAAGCAAATAACTGAGCAACTGCACAATATTCTGCAGAGTGAGGTGATTGACAAATAATACACCATGGCACATTATCATTCATCTTTACTGAACTTCTTTGCAGAGGGTCCGGTGTACCCTTATCTTTTACATTTTGGGTCTGGTTAGGGATTGGTTTGACATCCTTCCATTGGGTGGTATAAGGGTAATTCTACATTCTAGGTTGTCTATTGAAATTGCTATTGTTCACAGGGGTTTTCTCAGCAACATTTGGCTTATGGGTATTGAAACTAGTAGGATTCATCTTTTTTAGCAATTCCAACACTTGGCCTATTGTAGGTTCTTCTAGCTTCTTTCTTATAAGGGTTTTATTAACCTCCATTTTGTTATTATTTTTGGGATTGAACAACTGTGGATCATCTCTCCTACCAAGGTTGCCAGATGCTTTCCTATTATTCTCTATATTTATTGCAACCTTATAAGCATCCCTTAAAGTTTTAGGATCCTTATCCCTCAAATGGTAATCCATTTTGCTATCAAAATCATTAAAATATGTTGTGAGACAAACATCCTCATTCAACCTCATAACCTGAAACAATTTGTACATACCCTTCTAGAATCGTATATTGAAATCAAATGCAAACTCATTAGGATTCTTCTTGATATTGTTGAATTCATTTAACATGAATCCAGCATTAGTGCTATCTCCATATTGTTCTTTGAATAGCTTCTCTAAATCACTCCATGAACTAATGCTATCATCAGGTAATCTTCTGAACCAATCCCTTGCATCCTTAGTTAGCGAATGGACAAACAACGTCATTACCACATCCTCATGTTCAACTTCATAGTCATTCAGCATATCTATGAAAATTCTCAAATGTTCTTCACCAATAATAGCATTATTTCTAGAAAGCTTAACCACTTTATCTCTTAAATCAAAATATATGGGATGTGGAGCACCACAAATACCTACAAATGATATTTGTCTATACTTTTCTATGTATATAGGTTTCTTCTGGAAACTAGGAACATTTGAGGTACTTGCTATGTTGGCTTAGTTAAGGACAACATTTTGGGATTGTTGAGGCTCAACAAAAGGGACTTGAGTACTAATAGTGGATGATGAGGCAAGAGCAGATCGAGATACCCCCTGAATTGAAATCATTGGACCACTAGCAGGTACAAAAGTTGCAGATGGGATGGAGAGATTTGGCCATCAAGCCAATGTAGAATTAAATTTTATGAACTAGATTTTTCTCCTAGTTTTTGGAGCTTGAGCTTCATTCTCCATCTTCTCAAGCTCTTTTACAAGATCTTCCTTCTCCTTTCTAGCCTTCTCTAGATCTAGATCTAATTTTGACATGGAAGGTTTTATGGGTTTGCTTGGTTGAGCTTGAGGTTCATTTATTTGGATTCCTATGGCTTTGCCTTTTCCTTTATCTATAGCTTTCTCAATGGGTTCTACAGGATCTATTTGCACAGGTTTATAATCTTAGACTTGAGTAATAACTGGCTCTTGGTTTTGACTCAGGAGTTTTTCTTGTTCTTGAAATTTCGCTCTCATAATGTCTACATCTCCAAAGACATTAGCATGGAGGGTTGTCATTTTTGCTTCTAACTTTTTATTTTGTTCTTTCAAGGTAGCCATCTTCTAAGTAGAGTGCCTCATTCTATTATAGCATCCAAGGTGGCTTGCTCCTTCTCCTTTTCTAGATGAATATTCTTAGCTCCTTCCTTAGCAACCCATTTCTTTAGAAATTCTATCTCTGATTGTACTTCTACAGGATCTGCAGAAGTAGCTTTCGAGTCAGCAAGGTCATCCAAATCTATAAGATTTGGTTCAATATATGGGACTATTTTAGGATTAGAAGGATCTCCAAAAGAACTCCTAAGTCCTAACCTATGATGTATTTCAGCTATGAGATCTAGTCTAGTGGATATATTCCCTATTGGTGACATATCCTTATCTTGATATGTTCTTCCATCTGGTACTAGGGTGCTAAATATCCCTCCTAGGAGTCTTGTGGTTTCCGATTATGAGCTAAGTGAAGAAGACTCTCTCCCTATCACTGGTTGATATTGGGAGCTAACTGATACACTACCTTTGGGTTTCTAGTTCGGATTTGGATTTGCCCTTTTCTTATTCAAGTTCTTCCTACCACCTTTAGGTAAATCAATATACATTGGTACATAAGGATTAGCTCTTGTGTAATCTCTTGTGTTTTTTCTTTTGTCAACCATTTAACTATGTATCAAATATGCACTAGCTTCAAAACCTTGACTAAGTAAACACCCTTTCTTTTTGGAAAATACACAATTAAAATTATTCCTAACTTCAAAGAAAGACAAATTAAAATGAAAATATATTACATAGATGGACCAATCACTGAGATTATAAGACTGCAACTCTTGCTTGTTAGATAAGACACTTGGAAAGGCTAGATACGTCAGTGTATCTCTGTGGTATTTGGGTTTTTCTTTCTTTCTTTTTAAATTCTCAAGGTTTGTCACTAAAACACCCCCCTTATCACCACGAGCAATACTAAACAGTCTGACACACACGTACACAACAGGACCAAAGAAACTGTAGTACTTTTCACAGAAGTGTTGGACAACTCCCCAGCAGAGTTGCCATTTTGTTGGTGTTTTATAACTACTGAACAACAAAAGGTTCAATACCAAATTGAAATTTCTCACACAACCTAAGGATTATCCAATTCCTATTAACAATTACATGTACAAACCATTTGGACCTAACTTCAACAAAAGCAAGGATGGTTTTCTACTCTTTAGGCTCTGCAAAACGAGGGTGGGTATACCCAGGGGATGATTCAAGGTTGGAAGCTACTGTATGAGAATTATTTTGGTTTCATTCTGATTCTCATCTCATATACTCAAATACATGCATGATTCTAACATTTTCAATAAACACATCCCATATAACAGATTTGGTCAAAAATCTTCTAGAGATTTGCAAGTATTCCCAGCAATAGTGGCTAACTAAGGCTAAAACATTCCATGCAAACAAGTGCTAACCATCTTTCAAAATCTTCAAGAAAAGTAAATTAAAGCTGATTGTGATTTTAGATTTGATGCTTCTTCATAGTGTACCTATATGCAGACTGAGTAAATTTTGATCAGTGCGTATTCCATTAGGATTCAGAGTCTACTCCAATTTGTAGATCTAATATGTTTCCTTACAACAAATATTATCAGCAATTCTTACTGAAGTTCATTCTTACATACATCCACTCTATTACCATGACAATCCCATCAAATTCATCAAAAGCATTTACTTAATTCATTGAATCAATAACAGAAATGAATTTTCATATAACCTAAATAAATTGCATTCAATCGAGCAAGCTTTACTCACACAATCTCAAAATAACCAAGTAATAGCAAAGGAGACAAAATTCAATAAAAACTAATATGGGGACAACTCAAAACTTGTATTAATTTTCCTTGAAAATTGTATACAATTGTAGTAAACTTAGAATGACATTAAAAAGAGATACAAAGATCATTCCATATTGATGTATTCTCCTATAATTTGCAGAGAAGATACATTATAAATTTTTTTGCTCTAAGACTAGACCAAAAACATCTTAAGTGTGAAACTAAAAATGCATTAGAAATCGAACCCTTCTCTAGCCCTAGAATCTCACTTATATAATGTGAGATGCAACAAGCTTTAGGCATAGAGAACTAACAGGTGTCTATTACAAGAGATATTTACATACGCCTTTCACAAAAAGACAAAATTGAGATTAACAGAAAGATTTGTACATCAAACATTCCTTTTGTGGGTCCCTTTTTGTTACATCCTTTTATATTGCTAATTTTTTGATTGGCTGCTATTTTGAATCGTCAACATAGGCAGCTACTAGACTTGCCAATGATGTGTCAAGTTCTAATTCATGTAGCTTCACCTCCACTCTAGCATTTTCACTCATATCATCATGTGTTACCAAGGTGACAATTATTCTTGATTTTGTGTTTGTTGCATCATCTAACTGATCCATTGCATCTTTAGAATTAGATGACTACCCTTCTTCTTTTCCAGGTACTGATGGAAGTGGATCGATGATTTGTAATTCATCTTCGTGCATTTCATCATCATCACTTTCAACTTCTTCTAGTTGCTCACCAAAAGCAATATCCACCATCCACTTGTCATAAAGTGCACCATCTGACCAGTCAAAATGCAGAATATCATGTTGTTTCTTGATAACATATTCTACTTCCTTGTCAATATCAACAAATTCTTGTTTCAAAGAATCAAATAATATTTGGGCTTTCATTATTTCCTTAGTTGTGGTAGCCCACCATGCATGCCTTGTTTCATTGATAATTTTATTCATTTTTAGACAAAATAAATCATCCAGTTCCTTAGCCCATTCATCTTTGTTTTTTAAATTATTTCTACTATCTAGGGCATGAGGAAACAAACTAAAGTTTTGGCTCTTATATTTGTTCAAATAGCCAACTATTATTCTCTGTAGATGAATTCTCTTATTATCAAAATCAGGAAGATCAGAAACAATATCATAAGTCTTTTCAATTTGATCATATGAGACTTTTATGATAGAATAACATTAAAAAATTATTTCTTTCCTCCTTCTTAACCACTTATTCACAATAGACTTCAGAGCCTCATCACTTGCTTTCAGTCCTTCCCAGATGGTTATCACTCCAGCCAACTGATCTTGAACTAATGGCCATTCAATTTTGTCCCCCAAATATGTGAGAGCCTTTCTCAATTTATCTTCATATTTTACATTCAACTCTATATGTAAGGCCCACAAACTACTCTTTTCTTCTTCAAAGTCTTCAACAGTGTAATACTATGGCCTCTATGGGGTATCTGGCATCTATATAAGAGAAGTGGATTTAAAAGGCTCCACTGGAGGACAGGGATATGTTATTCTCAGTCTTGTAGACCTCCCCATTAATTTATTCTCAAGTTCAATCCTCTTTTGAACTTCCTTATTGTAAGCATCTAGGACACTTTCATATTTACTCTACAACTCAAACATGGACCTTTGTTCCCTTTGAGTAGTGGCCAAAAAAAATTGAGATGAATCTACATTCTATTGTGCAGCCTGCACATGAGAGGTATCAGCCACTCTTCTTACAACTATATTTCCCATCAAACCAGAATCATCTGCTTGTGATGAGGTAGCTCTTGACCCCTTCCTTAAATGCCATATAACCAGAGTAGCTTGGTCTTCACTGAATGTAGTACTTGTGAATTCCTTCTTATTTGGATCTTGGAAATTCAACTTATTTGAAATAGATTTAAAAATTAATGCATCTACAATATCCCAATTGGGTAACAATAAAATGTTTGAGGCCTTGACCATCTGCCTCCCCTCTTTAAGGGTTATGTTCTACTTGTGATGAGGTAGTTCTTGACCCCTTCCTTAAAGACCATATAACCAAAGTAGCCTGGTCTTCATTTAATGTAGTAATTGTGAATTCCTTCTTATTTGGATCTTGGAAATCCAAATTATTTGAAATAGAATTAAAAATTAATGCATTTTCAATATCCCAATTGAGTAACAATAAAATGTTTGAGGCCTTGACCATCTGCCTCCCCTCTTCAGGGGTTATGTTCTAGAACTCTTGAATCATTTGTTCCTTTATTTGATTTTGTAGGGCTGCCTCCTCTAGCTCAAGATGCTCTGTCCTCAACTTGTTGCATCTTTCTTTAAATTTTTTCATTTTAGCTCTCCATGCAAATTGGCAGAAAGCCCTAGATTTAATCAAAGTGTCATCTAATAAAAATTGTTGACTTGTCTATTCCAACATAGGGTCTAATTCCCTTCCTCTATAATCTGCAACTGTCAACTCAAAACTTGGCACTGGAGGCTCCTGGAGATCTACTTCATCTATTTCTAATTGTGTAACAAAAACTCACGCTTGTGATCCCAATTGTTCAATTTTCTCTTCAGTGAGTTGTTCCTCTTCAATTCTCATAGGGTTCTATGAGGGTAAGCATTCCTCAACATGAGGATCACTTTCCCTTATTATTTTTCACCTTTTTAGGGAGGGTTGAGAAGGTCTCTCTTCCAAGACATCACTAGTGGACTCAACTATTTGTTTGCCTTTGTCCACAGTGGTCCTTTTATTTTGAAGAACAGTATACCTTGACCTTTTTTATATAGTTAATTGACCTGCCCCTATATTGGGAGTAAAACCCAATCTTCTCATTACTTCCTTGGCCTTATCTGGGTAAAATCTAATAAAGAATTATTTCTTTTCATTCATTATCTCCATTATTTCAGGAAAAGTATTCATAAGTTTATTTATCTTATCTACATTTGTAACAGCATTGTCCAAAGGACTATAATTTGCATCAAAATAATGAATGAAATCGAATACTTTGGAGAAGATTCTCCATTTTTCCTTTCTAGTCTCCTTCTCCTGCAATGAGTATTCATTCCTTATTATGTCTTGAGGAACATATAATTCATGCTCGATTTTACCAAGCTTAATTATTTGTCTCAGAGTCAAATGACAAAATCCCTCAGAATCAAAAAAATGAGGGTGAGAAATAGCCATCTTATAAGGATCCAAAATCTTGTTCAGAGAATGCCAACCCCCTTTTGTGATAACAAAATGATGGGCCACTCTACAAGTGGGGAAGATTCACCCTCTTGATCTTTTTAACAAAAAATTTTCCTCCACTCCTCCCAATTGCCACAAAAACTCAACTACTCCTACCTTCAAGGGCACTTGGTAAGGTAGTACATGAGGGTTAAAACCATAAATTTTGAACACAGTATAAAGAGAGTATGGGATGATATCTCCCCAATTGTGCGAAACCTTCAAACCACTAGGATTATCCATAGGCCTAATGAGATTCATGAGTGCCTTGGGGATTCTGGGATTGTCACTTAATATGGGATTGTCACTTAATATGAGGCATCTCAACTTGGAAGCAAAATACCTATCAAATCTAATAAAGCTAGTATTCTCTACATCCCAAGTCATATCTGCACTCCATAATTGGACTAGAAGTGCTTCTCCATTTTCTCCTCTGTTAACTCCATTTCCTTACCAAAATATGTTGCTCCCTTAAACAAAAACATGTGTATCAACAAAGAATAATGGCCAAAAGGTTTTTCCACCTTGCCCTTAGCAATCTCAATTAGTCCATTGTGAATTTCCTCAGCTATGTAAGAAGAAAAATCAAAAATTATGTCCACACCAAAAGATGAAATCTAAGTAACCATATACATGAAATCCACAGGCATAAACTCCTCTTCATCTCTCCCAAAAACTTTGCATAGGGTCTTATAAATCTCGACAACCCTAGTATTGAATATGCCCTTTTGAAAGGTTCCCTGGAAGCTACTATTACTGATTACAGATTTCCAATTTTACCTATATGTCCCTTCAGCTTACCTTGCCTAATGGTATCCTTCTTGGACATGTACTCCTTTTCTAGCCCTTTCAAATCAATGGGCACATGATAATTAGTGAGAGGCCCTAAACCAAAACTTCCCAATTTCATCTCGGTTGACTGTAATTAGGACTTGACCATCAGTTCTTCTTACTACTCTAATGGCTTGGTCATAGTTATTTCCCACAACTTCAAGAAGATCATAATCCATAAAAACACTAGGAACCACCTATTTCCCTAGATCAAAGTTCCAGATATTGGCATGTGGAGCAAACAGGTTCCTCTCTAAAAACCATTTCTTAAACAAATCCAGACTAGTTTGAGATGTATTAGCATCCTGGACCTAATTACCCTTGTCATACAATCCATCTGCTATTCTCAACCTAGGGTCTAATGAAGTGAGCTTTTTAAGTTGTACAATTTCAATAGTGGAGTTAGGGAGCAGCTCAAGCAAATCATCGTGGACATTCCTATCCAAATAATTCTCCTGACCAGAAAATACCTTCTTTGGAGGCATTTTTTATTTTAATTTGCAGAATTGAGACACTATAGAGATTATAGTATAATTACTTACTTGAGTCTTTTCTTGTTTCTTTTCATAATTCTGCAATGTCTTTGCGAACAATGGAATTCTGCTTCACACTCTTATCAAGCTTAACACAATCTTCTCAATAATGGTTTTTGCTTAGGAAAAGGCTTGAAATCTTTGTTCATGTGAGATGGAACTAAGAAAATATTGTATATTATACTCTATTTTTCTTCCACATGTGAAGCTTTCATTCCTCATAAATGCATAGAGTGGCACCACCTTCTATGTTCAAATTTACACCATTGATTTTTGAAAAATCCTACAATCCAGGGATTCAAACAAAGATGACTCATGATCCACTTGACATGTTGGCAGTCAACCCAATGAGATTCTACCATGTGTATAGTTCCTTCATTGTTGGCATTTCAGTCTGGACCCACTGATGACTAAGGACACGTGTTGTTGAGTTGCTACCTCGCTATACATAAAGAGTGAGCACCTTGCTATAGCGAGGTAGCAATGATCATTGATTCTGCATTGATCATGTGGAAGACATTTGATGCATTACTTAAGGAAAATATGGTGGGCCCTTTGTCGCTATGTCTTTATACATATCATTCGAACAACTTACTATAGTGAGATAGTGACGATCATAGATTTGAAATTGATCTAAGGGCATGAAAACTGCATGAATTACATAAGATGTGGTGGGTCCCCTAGTCATTATGTCACATAGAGTAAAAGGTGCACATTTTCCATAGTGAGGTAGTGACAATCGTTGATCTAAGCTTGATCGAACGATTAGACTCTTTCATATGTTTTATGAAGGAGATGTGGGTCCAAGTTATTGATGATGTGAGAAAACCCTGTATAGCTGGCATATAAATCCATATTTTAATCCTAGTCACATTGCCATGTTGCTTAGGTCCCACCATGTGTTTATTTCCCGGCTGGGTGCTATGTCGCTAACGACAAGACTTATAATTTTCACAACAGTGACATAGCAACCTCTGGTGCCTTCACTTTTCCCGTGCATACATGTATCCCACTAGATGCCACTGTGTCCCAAAAACTATATAACTAATATTTGATAGAGCATGTGTCTGGGACCCGCCTTCTAAAACTGTTGCCGCAGTATTACTTTCCATCAAGGCACTATGTCACTAACAAAAAAGATCACAAATTTCTCGATAGCGACATAGCAACCTTCGGTGTGTTATCAAAACTTGGCACCGAAAAGATAAAAGCAAGTGAAGTCATAATCACCCTCATTAATGCTTCTAACATAACAATAAAATTGCACGTCCACTGTGCAATTTGGGATGTTTATGGTCATCGAAAAACTTAAAAGTGACTGTCATCTATAGTTTCCATGAAGGCACCATGTCATTAATGGCAAAGTGCACAAATTTTTCGACATCGACATGGCAATCAATCAAAAAAATTTGATTTTTGTTGCTACCTTTTGTTCTTCATTATTTTGATCCCTTTTCTTGTTTTGATAGGTCTGACATGAAAAATGTGACCAAATACTTCTAATGCAATACGATCTCTGATCACCGCAACTCCATTTTATGGCACCGCCCTTCAAATTTGCGACAGTCATTATGTTGCATAAGGTAACATACTTGCATCTTTTGATAGTGACAATGTGACTGCCATTTATCTTGCATTGATTAGACGATATACATTAAGAGGAAAAGGTCATACGAGGACGCGAAAGATTTGAAATTTTCAAGGAATATTTGCAAAAAAATTTAAAATGTTTTGCGCCTGAAATTTTTTAAAAGGAGCGAGACCTAGGGTTTCACAAATGTTCAAAGGCAAACAAATCTGGAGGACCAAACACCAAAAACCCTACTCACCATTAAAGGATTAAATTCTAATTTTTTGTACCTAGATTGGGGAGATTTTTCTTGCAAAAAATTAGACCAACACCTTTTACCCTCAAAGAAGCTGCTCTAAGATAGTTCATGGGGTTAGGTGCCAGTGTTATAGTAGCTTGGCTTGCAATGAGCAACTTGTTTCTCACAAAGTATAAGGAATCCTGCAAGGGTTGAGATTTGAAAGGGGATGACATTTTCAAAATGTCCCAAAAGGATGATGAAACCTTGGAAGAATATGTTTCCTAGTTCATGTTCAACTTGCAGTGTAATACACAACATCAATTGAATGAGGAATCAAAGAAACATCTATTTCTAAGAGGTGTAAATGATGGAAGCATTGAAGCCCTAGATCTTATGGTAGGAGGAGATATCAATCAAAATAATTGGACTAATATACAGAGTATATGCCTGAATTATTCTAGAGCTACTATGAAGAAAGGTAGGGGACTTAGAGATCTACCACATAAATCTAGTGGCAGTTTAGGAGTATCTAAGATCGAATTATCCAATTTGCTGTCAGATTTCAAGAAAGACATCTTTAATGATGTAGCCACTCGGCTAGACACCACATAAGCCAGAAGGAAGAAAGATGAAGTTGATGCCATGTTGACTGAATATTGTCCACATTGTAGAGAAAAGAAAAGGCATTGTAGATGTAAGTTTGTTGCAAGTGTGGAGACACAACTAGTGTCAACTAAGTTCAAAGCCATTGATGAAAATGGAGAGGTACTTTATGTCACTCAGAGAAGGCCATGGGCTCAAAGACAAGGTATGCCACAAGATCCTCTTCAAAGTTATAATAATAATAATCAATGGAAAAAATTTCAAAATATTGATTTTAGTGGAAATAATAGTTGGCAACAACCTCAGCAAGGTTGGTAGCGACCTCAGTATGATTGGCAATAGAGTCAAAATTGGAATACCCAGTCTAGTCAGAAAACCCTATTGCCACCACCTCAGCAACAAGCTCTAATGCCTCCTCCCATAGCCACTAATACTCCTCCCAAGTAGACCCAACTACTAGTTCAACCTAATCCTAATCCAAACAATACTAAATAGCAAGCTCAACAACAAAGCTATGCCATCTCATTGAATGATATTCACTTAAGGTTAGGCATCACTCTTCCTACACCCCATAAGCCTATAATAATTAAAGTTGAAGATCCTCCAACTAAGCATACAGATAAGTCAAATCAGCAGACCTTTGTTGTAGCCAAAGAACCTCCATTTCCCCATAGGTTGATAGAACAAAGCCAACCCATGGTGAACCATGCAGTCATTGAATTGCTTAATTAGCTAAAGTAGATGACAATAAAAATAACATTGTTGGATGTTATTAAGGAAGACCCTACCTATATTAAAGCTATTAAGGAAGCATGCATTAGGTAGCCAAGAAGGAAGAAGAAAGATCCAAAAACCATTCATGTCCTAAGACATTTGTCTGACTTAATGTTGGAGAAATTAATTGTACCTAAATACTTTGACCCTAGGAGTCCTATAGTTACAGTCACTATTAATGGGATCCAAGTTCAAAATGCTTTGGTTGACCTAGGAAAATCTATTAATGTCATGACAAAGGAGGTATTGTGTCAGCTGCATATCATTAGCCTCAAAGAGACACCCACCATACTTCAACTTGCTGATAACTCTACTATTAAACTAGATGGGATGATAGAAGATGTTATAGTCACCTTAAATTCCTGGGAGTATCTAGTTGATTTTTTTATTCTCACCCCAAAGGATAATATGGGAGGATATCCTCTAATTTTAGGAAGATCATGGTTGGTCATTGCAAATGCCTATATAGCTTACTGATCTAGAAAGATGACAATATCCAATGGTATTTATACCAAGAACTTGACTTTATACTCCCTTACTTAACCATTGTTACTAGATGACCAAGTAATATGGCCAAACTTGGGTGATGATGATCTAGAAGTCAATTCCATCCATCATTTAATGATGATAGGTAGAGAATCATTTATAGCTACTCAAGAAGAAGATGAAATAATTTCATCCATTATTCTAAATGAATATGGAATAGAATCTCAAGTGTATCCTCAAGCCGAATGTATCTTAGAGACCATTTTACCATCCTTGAAATCATCACATCATTTAGAAGCTTCACAATTTCTCCACTCATTATCACTTGATGAGATGGATTCTTCTCTTGTTGCCCAATTATTCATAGTGATAAGGTTATTAAGATGGAATTTGGTCCAGAAAAAGAACTAAATGTAAATAATGCCTTATCACCTTCTCAACAGAAGGTTATGTTGTAGTTACTGCAAGAGAATCAAAGCGCATTTTCTTGGGATTACATGGATGTAAAAGGATTAGGACCTATGCTCTACACTCACAAGATTACATTAGCCTTGACTTCAAACCTATTTGATAGCCTTAGAGGAGAGTTAACCCTATCTAAAAAGATATAGTTAAGAATGAGTTGCAGAAACTATTAAGTGTTGGTTTTATATACCCCATCTCTAATAGCTAATGGGTCTCACCCTTGGTTATAGTACCCAAGAAGAGAGTAAAATGGAAAGTTTGTGTAGATTATACAGAGCTCAATTCAGCCACTAAGAAGGACCATTTTGTTTTTCCATTTATAAACCAAGTCCTAGGTCTCACCCCTGGTTATAGTACCCAAGAAGAGAGTAAAATGGCAAGTTTGTGTAGATTATATGGAGCTCAATTCAGCCACTAAGAAGGACCATTTTGCCTTGCCATTTATAGACCAAGTCCTTGACAACCTAGCTAGCAAAAAGTATTTTTCTTTTTTGGATGGTTTCAGTGGTTATAATCAAATACAAATAGCCCTAGAAGATCAAGAAAAGACAACTTTTACCTGCCCATGGGAAATGTTTACCTACTTAATCTTGCCTTTTTGCTTGTGTAATGCCCTAACCACATTTCAACAAGCTATCATCAGTATCTTTTCAGATATTTCTATTGAATGTATGGAGATCTACATGGATAATTTTACTATTTATGGTACTACATTTGAAGAAGCAAAGGAAAATTTAGAAACGGTACTCAAAAGATGTCAGGACTATAACCTTTCCTTAAATAGTGAGAAATGTTTTATGATAATGGAGGAAGGGTAGTGCTAGGCCATTTCATTTCATCTAAGGGAATCCAAGTAGATCCAACAAATATTGAAGTCATTAGTACCTTGCCTATGCCAGAGAAGCAGAAGGATATACACAATTTTTTGGGACATGATGGATATTATAGAAGATTTATTAAAAACTTTAGTCAACTTTCAGAAACTCTCTACAACTTGCTCAAAAATAATTTTGAATTTGCTTGGGACTTTGATTGTGCAACATCCTTCTTCTAGCTTAAGGAAGTTCTTACCACAATGCCTATTTTGAGAGGACCCAATTGGGGCCTACCTTTTCACATTAATACAGATGCCTCGGACTTTTCTATTGGTGTTGTGCTAGAACAAAAAGTAGACTTAGTTGAACATGTCATTTATTTCATCAGTAAGAATTTGCAAGGTGCAAAATTTAATTACAAAGTCACTAAAAAGGAATTACTTACAGTCATCTATGCCCTCAATAAGTTTAGGCACTACATTACTGGACATGAAATATTTGTTCACACTAACCATTCTACTATAAAATATTTGGTGAACAAGCCTACAATCTCAGGAAGATTGGCTCATTGGTTGTTACTCATGCAAGAATTTGACATCAACATAGTTGATAAACCTAGTAAGGCCAATATGGTAGCCGACTTTCTCTCTCGGTTACATGTCCCTGATGATCCTACAACCATTAATGATAGTTTTCCAGATGAGCACCTTTTTTTGTTGTTCACACAAAAACCATGGTATGCAAATATTGCTAACTATCTCACCATAGGTAAAATTCCAGTTCACTTCTCTACCCAAGCAAGAAAGTTACTAGTAGAGAAGAACTTTAATTATTCATGGATTCTTGGATTTATGTTCTATACTAGAATTGATCAAGTCATGTGATAGTGTCTAAGAGAGGATGAAACCTATGATGTATTGAGGGCATGTCATGATGAGCCCTATGGAGGTCACTTTGCAGCCAAAAGAATAACCTTCAAAATATTGACAACTAGGTATTATTGGCAAAGCTTGCATAAGGATGTAGCCAAAAAAATGAAGAAATGTGACAAGTGTCAATGAATGGGAAGACCAACTAAATTAGATGAAATGCCCCTACAGCCTCAAGTAGTTGTCACACCCTTTGACAAATGGGGGAGTGACTTTGTAGGACCTTTTGAAACTACTTCACAAGGCAAATGCTAAAATCTGGTGTACACTGACTATGTAACCAAATGGGAAGAGACTAAATCCATGAAACACCCAAGGGATATCAACCTGGAAAAGTTTTTTTGTATGAATCCATCTTTACACAGTTTGGCATACCTAGGGAATTGACATCTGATCAGGGGACTCAATTTACATCAAATTTGATAACTGCTCTTATGAAGGAGTATACTATCAGGCCTGGTAAATCATTGCCTTATCATCCCCAAGCTAATGGTCAAGTAGAAGTTACTAATAGTGTGCTAGAATCCATTCTCACCAAGACTATAACACTCCATAGGAAGGATTGGGCCACATGCCTTCCTAAAGCTCTCTAGGCTTATAGAACCACCTAGAAGTCTACAATTGGTTTTACTCCCTTTGAGCTAGTCTATGGTAAGTCAATAGAAATGGTTGTCAAATTTGAATATAAAACATTGAGGACTACCTTAGAGCTCAGGATATAACTCACTATTGTCCAACAGGACCAAATCCTGAGTTTCAACAGTCTTGATGAATGGAGGAAATCTACATTGAGCAATACTAAGCTCATTCAACACCAGAGAAAACATAGGCATGATAGGTTTATCAAACAAAAAATGTGTGTTGTAGGAGATTGGGCACTCCTTTATGACTCAAAGTACTAACATAATCTAGGAAAGTTCCAAACACGTTGGTTAGGACCGTATGAGATTGTTGTCATATTTCAAAATGGTGTAGTTCAACTATCTACCGTTGATCCTATCCGCTTCAAGTTACTTGTCAATGGGCATTGCCTCAAGCTTTACAATAAACTAGTTAGTCATGAAGAGTTCCTACATCAATTCCAGCACAATGAGGATATTTTCATTCCTATAGCCAAAGAGTCTAGGTCTCCTACCTTGACTCTTGATATTTCTTGACTCCATTCAAGACATTCATAATAAACATTTTCTTCTTGAAAGTACTTTCTTCACATCCACTCCACTTCACCTTCTCTCTCCCGTCTCCCATCACTCTGTCAATTTTGATGATCTTTTCTAGAACATCTTTCCTGTAGTAGTTGCTAGGTACCTACCACATAACTTTTCATGCATTTTATTTGATTTTATTCATGCTTTGTTAGGATTTGGTATTGTTTATAATTATTCACTCTTATATATCCTAGCCTAGTAGGACCCATGCCTTTTCTTAGTTGGGGAGAGGGAAATATTTAATAGTTGCTTTCAAATCTCATGTAACTTCAAAAGTTCATTGAGATGACTGGAAATAATTGCATGCTTAGTGTCACATGTTGATGGCTTGTCCTTCTATGATTGTGTCATTATGAAATTAAGGACATTAAAAGAAGTTACTTAACTTTTAATGATGATTTGCAACATGTTCGGGTGACGGACCTATACATGAGAGGAAATTATGAAATTTGATGCAAGAAGGATATTATGAGATATTGTGCATTAAACTCTCCAAGTACACATTGTTTTTATGAATTAACTAGTGCCAGTGCCGTAATATTGCAAACTTTGATTCACAAAGTTCTGAAACATCACGATTTTTGCCACAATTCAGCTGGAATCAACCATGGGTGGAGGTCTATAGAAGAACAAGCTAGTTGATTACTAGGTTCTTTTGGGTGATGTAGTCAGTTGTGAAATGTTTAGAAGAAGGGGATGATTGGATTGTTGTCTTAGTTTAAAAGGATTTGATGAAGAGGTCATTCTTCAATTCATGAGCACCTTAAGTGATGGCATTGCAGTAGTTAAAAGCATGAGAATTGAGTTCATGTAGGAGGTGGTAGTGGAGGTCACTGGGTTGCCCCACGAAGGAAAAAATTGAGAGAAATAGTTTGACCTAAGGATAGCTAGGGCACAATTCAATGTTCACCAAGACCCTCCATTAAACGTTGATAAGAAACAAGGTACTTCTAGATTATCCTTGTCAATGTAATTTATTCAGCCAGTAGTGTTTATCATCCAATACTTTATGTGCGAAGGACATTACACATACCTACATGCCCTACATTTCAAGATTTTGGCTCACCTACAACATGAATGTAGACAGTTAAACCTTCCAAATTTCCTATTTAACATTGTTAAGAAGTAAGATTCTTTAGTGCAATCAGGAAAATGCCAGTCTATCTCTCATCAATGATTAATAAAATTAATTGTAGAAAGGGAATTGAATAAGCAAGCAATTGGGTCATGGGAGGAGTTCTTGCAATTAAAAGAGCTAGAGCCTAGGTTGGTCGGTCCTAGAGGCTAGAGTGTTGGACATAGGGAAAGAACATCCATTGGTTTCTATAAAGTTGTTCCCAGAGCTGAAAATTCTCTTAAAGCCTCTCCCTCTAGTTCCAAACCAATTAAGAAGAGGATTTACAAAGATGAACCCTCCATTGCTAGTAAAAAGAGAAGAAAAAATGTAGAAGTTGCTAGCGCACCAACACCCCATCATCTGCTAAGTATAGGTCTCCCATTGAGAAAGACAAAGGTAAAATTTTGGAAGTTGAAGTAGAAAAGTTAGAACAACAACTAGATGAGGAGAGTAACCTTAATGAAGCCCTACACTCTCAAGAGGAGGAAGATCTAGAAAAACCTCCAAAAATGCATGCAGTGGAAATACCTATAAGCAAGAGGAAACAAAAGAATCCTCCATGCTTGTCAACACCACCCACAAGGTGAAGTGCGAGACTCTCTGAGAGTAGGGTTCTTGATACCTTTGTTCCCACAGTTACCCCTAAGTTTTCTGAATGTGAAAAGGAGTCCTCTCTAGAGGAAAAATTGTAGCAAAATGAACTCAATGAAAAAGAATGCAATTTCCAGAATTCACAACCTAAAGTTGACTACAGTGTCAACTATGTGCTTATCAACAATGATAAGGAAGCTGGTGAGCTTGAAATATCTAAGGAGTTTGAGGAAGACCCTGATATGCAAGAAATTGGTGAAAATTTTGTAGAGTTCCCTTTGGAGGATTATTTAAAATTTAGACCCGAAATTGTTAAGGAACTAATAGAAAAACTAGATCAAGAAGGGTTAAACACATTAGCTATAGCAGCCACTAAATCCAATAGGGAAGAAAATGTGGTGACAACAATTGACATAAGAAAAGGAAAATGCTCCACACTATAAAGTTTCAATAAAACTCCCTATTTGGCACCTAAATGGATAGACCTCTTTAATCAAGAGCCATTGCCACCACCCAATCTGTCTACACCTTTGTCTGCAAGAATTAATTTGTTTCAACAATTGTTATGAGAGAGAGTTCAACGAAAATCGGAGAAAGAAAAATTAAAACATGTTTTTGATTAAGGAAAATAGGCTTTAAAAGGGCCCTAAAATCCGAACATAAAAAAATTAAAACATGTTATTAATGAGAAGAGTAACCAGTTGAAACAAAGTTTAGATCAGAATGAAGTTCTGAAAAGAAGAATTGAGAAGATCATATGATTGATTCTTGAATTAATGGAATGTAGGTCGCCATCGCTAGTATATGCCTTATTTCTTAAAGAATAATTTGCAAATTATAAAGTGACTAGAATTGTGGAAGATCTTAATCCTTCTATCTCTACCCCACATGAGTTTTATGATGCATTTCAATCTATTCCCATGGCTTTGAAAAATTTACTGTGTGAATTGTATCTTCATAATTTGGCAGTACCTAATGACACAAAGTGGAACCTAGTCTTGTATGTAGGGGTTGTGTAGTTAAGAGCAGTGATGTCATGGATACATAATGAAATAAGTAGAGAATATCAAGCTACACCTTACAGGGAGAGTGAAATGACAACACCATTGTTCATGACACTAGAAGTTCAACATTCTAGAAGAACATATTTGGATTGGATTTCTATTTTGGTCAATCCTGCAAGACTTGGTAAGGTGTGTTTTAGTTAGAGAATGGGCCTTTACAGATTGGGAACAACACTCATCTCAGGATGTTGAGACAACAATTATTGCCTCAAGGCAATGATGGATTAGAATGCCACATGATCTAAAAATAAGAGAACCCCACTCTCCGCAAAACTTGACTCTTGCCACAATTAGGATTCCTTAGTATATTGACTTGGGGAGAAATCAGTGCAAACATTGGTTGCCATTGAGGTATCAATCCCCGGTTCTCTTGCAACCACTACTAGCAACAAATGATAATGAAAAAGATCATGGCATGACTATTGAAGTTTGGTGCTAGAAGAGGCTCAAGACAAATTATGGTTACTTTGATTATGTGAACAATGAGCCAGGAGAAAGGACACCTAGTGACTGGAGGCTGCGGACCTGAATCAGGAATTTCATGATTGTTGGAGACTAGCAATAGATCAATTGGGGGGAATGATGATCCTCTAAAAAGCCATTATTTTCGGAACCTTTTATCTTGTTTTTAGACAATTATCTTGCAGAAACATTTTATGACCCTATGGTTTAAGTAAATGAACTTATGTTTTTATGAATGTATTATCTATATGTTAACACATGAAGATTGAAGTATAGATAGATCAGATATGTTGTGTTTGCTTAAATCTATGGACTTCTATGGTATAACTAAGAAATATTACATGTTGATAAATTTTTCCTCGTCCATGCTATGTTTGGGTAGATTCCTTTATGAAGCCATAGGATTTTCAAAGAGTGGTAGTTTGGACATTATACCTTTTCTAACATTAATGATGAAATAAATATATATGTATGTGGAAGTTGTATGCATTCAATATTTTGTAGGTACTTGTCGTGCGTATTCAAAGTCAACATTTCAAAGCTAAGTCAAAGCTGACCAGATTGATGAATCACCACAACAAGTAGATTATTGTGTGATTTATGTTATGACAGTGCACGAATATAGCTCCATCAACCTGCTATATTCTTGGAGGAGTTAAATCGCAGTTAATGATGTTTTTTTTGTAAACTTTATAAATCTATAATTGATCTTTGTTGATGGAGTGATCATAGAAGTAGGAAGTTGTTGTAGTTTTCTTTTAAATAATGCCCATTGTAGCTTTGAAAGAAGTTTTTTTGCTAAGAGAAAGATATAATAGATCAATTTTCATAATAAGAGTGCCTGATCTTGTTTTTAACTAGATGTAATCTCTTACTATGAATGAATAGAATACAAAGTTCAAGTTTCCATCTTCTATCTTGATTGTGTTTTCTATTCACTAATCCAAGGGAGCCCACTTGGTGAGTGAACTACTTTGTTAGAATAGGTTTCATTTGCTTGCTTGTTTCTTTGCAAGGTAGACTTCTATTGTTCCTGCAACCATTGATAACATAATCATTGAACTATTCTTGCAGCATAGGTGCATAGATAGATTTACTATTTGCAACATTACTCTAAGCTCTAAGATAAGATGTTGTTTCAGTTCCTAGTTTAAGTCTCCTATAGCATTCCCTTTCTGTTTTAGCTGTAATGACTTAAAGAGGAATTAGATCATATACTTTGCAGCCACCCTCTCAAACTTACACTCCTAGGTTGACAAAATAAAATGAAGTTAGCATGTTATTCTTAGGAAAACACATTATTATGTCTAATCATGGAGTTGATGTGAAAGGATGTCCAATCCTGTGTTATTGAGGTATTAAGCTGACCAGCAAGAACCCTTAAGAGATGTAATATGTTTGATGGTTGTATGTATGTGAGTTATTGCTTCTTCTATATTATCTGTTTGATGGTGAAAATTTGTTAAAACATATATATTTTATAAAAATTACCACAGTAAATAAATTATCGTGGTAATATTTATATTAAAAAATGGTAATTGTAGGCAAAAGCCTACAATGCAATGGTAACTTGTGAGCCTCTCATGTGGGAGGTCTTGGGTTTGAATCTACCTTCGCTTAACATATAATAATAATTAATTCCAACAAATAATAATAATTAATCTAGGCTTCGTGTAATGCCCCGCCAAGGGATCCAAAGAATTAACCTAGAATTTCACTAAGTTTGGTAGCATTTTTTATTTTTTTTAATACATGAAAGTAAAAACAACTTATAACTTATACATAATAACGAAAGCAATAGCAACAATCCAAATGAAATTAAACATAAACATACATAATCGGTTACATTCTTTAAGGATCCCTTAACGTTGAATCACATCTAAATTAACTATTAATGAATCCATCTAATACAACATCCACATGAAATAATAATGATACATCCAACGTACTTAAACAATATACAAGTGTCCTTTAAGTGATTACATTTCAAATTGCTCAATCATCCACTATACATGTCATAGGGTATGAAAGGCTTAAAATAATATGCATGACACATCATCATAAAAGATATAACATTCATCTTAAAAGATATCCATTTATCACAACAAAATTAACTAAGTGCACGGTTCCTCCCAACAGTAAATAGCATCATTAGACCATTCTGGGTCCTAGCCATCCCTCCGTGCGTAACATTCCAAATCACAGAGGAGATCATCGGTATTAACATAGTAGGAATGTCACTCCTAAATCATACTACATTATATGCAGAAAAGAAATCTAACATGCAAAGTAAAGCATAAGATAACATCATCTAACATATGCAAATCATCAATATAAGGATACGTGTCCACCATCATAAAGAAGGCATCATCTACGGTGTCTCAAATGGATCTCAAATGATAAGAGTGATAAAGCACTACCACCCGATCACGTGGTACCTAAGTGGTCCACTCCCACTGCACTGTGGAGATAATCTCAATTCCCAAAAAGGTTATCAAAATCACATAGCATAAATACTCTCTAAGTCTAAGAATCCTAAAAGTATACTAACTCAAAGGTTCCAATCACAAAACGACATCTAATCCTAGAGGCACACAAAGACATGTAGGAAACCTACTATGCAAGCAGGAAAGTGTCATCGCACGAATCACGCTAGAGTTACCCTGGTAGTCTCCCAATAAACCCCGGCCCCCTAGTCATCCCTGTGCGGCCACTAGTATCCTCTCATACAGACGAGGCATACTACGAAATGCAAGGTCGCAACCAAGCATTCTCTCTACTCCCATCCTAGTATGTACAAGCACTCGAGGCATGGGCGAGAACAAAACAATTATCCTTTTAGGTTCATTAAGTTAGTATTAGGTGTGAATATTTTCACTTATTAAGACAACTTACAATGAGTTACCCTGGCAGCCTCTTAGGGCCCTAGCCCCCATCGCAAGCCACTTTCCGACACTACAAGTAGATAACCTACCCTAAGCTCATGGAATCATAAATCTCAAAATCACAAAAGATAATCCACAATATAAACATCAAATCTCCATGAGCAACTGAAAAACATCATAGATAATCATGACCACAATAGTTCTCTATTGGTAACTGAAGGTATCCCTGATAATCACAATAATCATTGGTTCTTAATAAGCAACCAAAAGTATCTCAAAATAATACTGATCGAACACTCCAAAATGGTTGAGTCAAAACATGTCACAACATGACATCATCAAGATCAGATAACAATTCAATTCCATCAAATGACTGGAAGTAACCCAAGTATAATTGATGGATGACTCAAAATGGTTAAGTCAAGTGTCTCATACATATGAATCTCAGCTTCACACAAGAAGATTGAAAAGCAATAATAATCAGTAAATACAAACATCTCATAGAGCATACCATCACATAACCATGGTTGGGTTTATAAAGATTAGAATCAAAAGACATCATCATAACATCACAATCATAACCCTCGAGCCTCTAGTAGACGTCCTATAACTGGTCAACACTAGTCAACCCAAAAACCCAAAATAGAAGCATAGAGAAAACACAATGCAAGCACATGTTTTGGTTTGCTAAAATTACATAGTAGAATAAAGTGTGGAGGTCTCAGTTTTCGTTTTCAAATTTAGATATGGAGTGAAGGAACATTTTTTACGTTATTACTTTAACCCATGTACTAGTTTAAAATTTCCCATAACTCTAGAATCAATTTCCAATTATTCTAATGACATATTGTTTATATAAACGTTATTTGAAAATGACCCCCATCGAATTCCAATAATCAATTAGCAATTCTAATGAACCCAATATTATCAAAACAATAAAAAAAACTTTGATTTATAATATATTCTAATGATTAACCTTAATTAAACTAAATTTAATTAAGTTAATTATTAATATCTCTCCACTTTTAATTGACAAGCTATTATTAATACTTTTAGATCATTTATCTTTTTAAAAGAATGATCCATTAATTCAAATCTTTTTTAAAAATATACTAATTATTTTTTATTAATAACATATATACATATATATATATATATATATATTAAAAAGTCAAAATTCATACCCACAATTTTTTTTTAAAAAAATATAAATTAAACCCCCCTATCGCGGTACGTAGTACCTGTAGTCGCAAGCACTGCGCCGACAACGGGTACATAGTACCCCTATCTTTGCAGTCCTGCGACGACAAGCCTCTGCCTCCCGCAAGGGTATTGGGTACAAATCATGCCCCAATGAAATTTAAATATTATCTTCTTCTTTTTTTTAATGACGTTTTTCAAACGCTTACTCAATATGAATCGCGATGCGATTTTATAAGTTTCTCACTATGATATATCATTCGATTTTTTAATTATATACAACATGTGTGTGTGTGTGTGTGTGTGTGTGTGTGTGTGTGTGTGTGTGTGTGTGTGTGTGTGTCTGTGTGTGTGTGTGTGTGTGTGTATGCAGATTTGAAATATATATAAGCATGTATATTTCCACAGAGAACATATACACAAATTTTAAAGGCTTCCAATTTTAAGAATTTTTCCTATAACACATTTATTCTCTAAATTTACCCATTAATTCTTCTAATAGGTTTGACTATAAATTTTAACCCTAGCCCCATAATTTTCTCGGATCTACGCATGAGGAGTTTTCTCACATAAGAATTAAATATCCAAGACAAGATTAAAATAATTGGAACATTCACAGATAGAATCCTCAGAAAGTATTCAAAAGACACGAAGAAGACAGGAAGTGCAAGAAGTGAAAATATCATAGGTAAAATCACAAGTGTCTACCCAGATTATGATGCTAATTCGCTTCTCCTCAGAAACTGCAGAGCAAGCTCCTTCCTTCTCCCACGATCCTGGGTTCTCCAAACATGCTCTCCAAATGCTCTCCCTAAGCTTCTAGGAGTGCCTAAATATAAAGAACTCTCAGGAAGCACCTAGAATGTCTCTAGAAACAACCAAAAGGTGTTGACAACTAAGCATGAGTCTTTTCCAACCTTCTAGATGAATCATAAGGTTGTAGACACCATGTGCTTAATTTGTGCTCTAACCCCTGTGTTGTTGACATTTGTGAAATCAAGAGGTGCGTTTACTCCTAGGCAAGCTTATAACTTTTATTTAAATTATTTTATTACTTTTATTATTATTATTTATTTATTACTTTATTATTGTTATTTTATTATTATTATTATTAATTTTAATTTCTAATTTCTTTTATTTAATTCTTTTTCTCAATTAATTCTCATTTAATTAATTATAATCAAAATATCAAAGATCATGATATTATATTAATTTTTCCCAAATAATTAATTTATTAATTAAATCTATTTATTTAAGACTTAATTAATAGAAAATTCACCATAGACCTCCAAGATAAAATATGAAAACCCATCATAGAACAACCATACAAAATCAGTCTAAAGGGTTAAAAATCATGGATTATGTCATCTGACACATTCGGAAGGTAAAATATCTAGATACTTGTCCTACCTCACTAGGACAAATGGTTTAAGGGTTTAGGATTTGGACTTGAGAATTTATCTCCCCTTTCTTACCATTGAGATAGTGCAATAGGGTACACTCATCTTGGCAATTCAGGGAAGTCGATACCCGGTATCTGCAACCTGCATAAAAACCATGAATGTACATACAATATACACAATGCTAAGCTAAACAGGTAATGGCAGGAAGTGGTGCATCGTGTAGATCCCGACTAGCAGGTGACTACGACTCCCTTCCTTAACCACATCAGAAACGCCATACATAAGAACAAACACACACACCATACACATGCAAGTATGGGGTAAGTATCCATAAGAAAACATATGTGATAATAAACCATCTAACTAATCATCATCAATAACTGAAAGCAATGTAATAATCATCATGCACAAATAGAGTCTAAGTAATCTCATCATACATCAACTGAATCCATGACATAATGTCTGATAGTCTCGAAACAATGCTAATAGCCATCAACATAAAACTAGTCTAACATAGTTTGACAATAATTACAACAATGTGTCCGAAAAAATGTAAACGAGGGCACTTCGGTCATTTACCGATAAAAAAAAAAAAAAATGGTAATTGTATTCTAGGTTTATTTGTACAGTTTTTTCTTTTGAAAAAGAATATATTATAAAATATGAATTATGATATTATTAGGTGAGAGGCATTTGTGTTTATGTTTTTACAAAACATATTAAAATATATATATATATATTATACTTTAATGGGGATTGAGGTCACCATTTCCCCGTCCCCGACTGCGATAGCAGCTTGGCTACAAATGCAACCAAAGCTGCCATGAGCAGCCGAAGCTGCTACGATAGCCAAGGCCACCTCGGTAGCCAAGGGCTACTAAAGTAGCGACCTTCGAGCCTTCTCAATATTACAGCATGCAATTTTATTTTTTAATATTTTATTAATTAAAATTATTTAATATAGTTTTTAAATTTATTTTTTAATATAGTTTATCATTATTACTAAATATTAATTGTAATAAAATATTATTATTATTCTTATTTTATTAATGTTATTGTATTAGTTAATTTAATAATTATTAGTATTTAATAATTTAATAATATTTAATAAATTTTATTGATAGTATTAAATTATAAGGTGTTATAATTATAATTATTTTATATTAAATAATTAGGATAGACATGTTTTCAATTTGTTTTTTAGATAACTTTCCATTTGAGATTTGGAGGTGTTATTCCTAAAAGATGGATTTAGTTTATACGAAATTGGTTTTTATTTCTTTTAGCAATGTAAAAGAAAACTTCATCAATTATGATTACTTTTGGAAGAACGAAAACATGAACCCTGGTTGTAATTAAAAAACCCTATCAAATTGTAATACTTGAAAACTAAAATGAAAACTTGAAAAACTTTAGTGAAAATTGAGCTTTAGTGTTTTCAAAACCTAAGGAGTTACGAAAGTTACATTGTTTTGTACTTTATGTGATGTGTGGTTTACTGATGTTGGGTTCGGGTTTGACTTAGTACTTTGACCAATTAGGATGTTTACCAGAGGCTTGGGCATTTTGTTCTAGGATGATGTTATGTATATGATATTTTATACCTAACCATGGTGATGTGTCATGTGTTTCTATGATGAGTTTTGATCAATGCTTGTTAGTGCTTTCCAATTGCTTGTATAGAACTAAGGTGATAATTGTGACTTTCTTGTTGTAACCTTTGAGCCTTTGATTGGTTATCTTATGGTGCTTTCTAGTTGCTTGTATAGGACTGAGGTGATTATTATGATTTGTCTTGTGGTGCTTTCAAGTTGCTTGCATAGGACTGAGGTGATTATTGTGATTGGTTTTTAGGTAGTTTTTCAGTTGCTTGTAAAGGACTAAGGTGATTACTATGTTTTATCTATTGGTGCTTTCCAGTTGCTTGTAAAAGACTAAGGTGAAAATTTGTGATTTTATGAGTTGTACTTTTTATGAGCCTAGGGTAGGTAATTTGTGTGTACATTGGAAAGTGGCTTGCAATGGAGCTCGAAGTCCTAAGTGGCTGCCTCAGTAACCCATTGAAAGTTGTTTCAATAAGCAATAACATTTCATTAAATGGTTATAAAATGAACTAATACGAGTTTGTGTTTTTCCTCTCCCATGCCTAGAGTGCTAATAGAGGCTAGGATGGGAATAGAGAGGATGCTTGGATGCGACCTTGCTTTGTTAGTATGCATTGTCTATATGAAAGGATACTAGTGCCGCATAGAGACACTAAGGGGCCAAAGTCCAAAGAGGCTACCAGGGTAACCTTAGAGTTGGCTCATGCGATGATACTTTCCCACTTACATAGTAGATTTCCTACGTGTCTTTGTTGCCTCTAGGATTAGACGATGCTTGTGTTTGGTACCTTTGAGATAGATTGCTATCAGGATTTCCTTGACCTAGATGTTGGTTATGGCTTGTGGATTGTTATCTATTTGGGACTTGAGACTATCTCCTCAGCACGATCGGAGTGGACCATTAGGTTATGCCAAGTTGAGTGGTAGTGCATTTTACTTATACCATTGAGATCCAATAGTTGGATGTCGTTGTTGGATGTACCTGTCCAATTATTTTTTATTAAGGAAAACAAGATTTAACTGGGCCGTGAAACCCTTACAATACATAGAATGGACAAAGAAGAATGCTTAAAGTATCAAAAGAAACTAAAAGCAAATAGTTGAACCAACTCCCTGAAACTAAAAGATAAAACCAATAAAAAGCCAGGGAGTCAAGACAAAAAACCAGGACTAGCCAAAAAAAGCCAAGTCACTTAGGAGATATCTCTTAGCATTTTTGTTGCACTTATTTCTAGCTCTGTCAGTCTACAAACTGCCTCCTTCATGTCTGATAGTTCTTGGTTAGGTTCTAGGGTGTCCTTAATCATGTTGGATCTAGTGCGCTTCCTCAAGTTATCATCAGGGGTCTTGTCCATTGCACTGTGGGGGGCAGGGTTGTCCTCCTTACTAATTCTTTGCTCCTCTATATTGTTAATGAACAACTTAATATTTTCATTGGCCTCTTTGATAATATTGTAGCTTTGTCCCACTATAATCTACATTGAGCTCTCCATCATTTGGACCCTATTCTTGACCTCCTTCACTCTATTGTCCATGCTCTTTTCTTCCTCCATTATTCTATTCTTTAAGTTGTAGTTCTCCCTTTTCAGGCTACTCACCCTATATTTGAGCTCTTGGATTTCATGAAAAATCCACTTGGTGGTGCAAAAGTTGTCCACTGCGTTGTTTTGGGCATTATTGAGGACATCCATATCCAAATTTTCCTTTATGGTGTCACTAAAAATCACAAGGGTAGGGTCGATCAACTCTTCCATTTGTGTTTTACCCTCCTCATTCTCTTTGACCAGAGTTCTTATCAACTCACAATCGATCCCCATTCTAGCAGAAGTTGTGTCAAAATTATGCCACACCACATTCCTATCCTTCCCCGTGATCAAGCATCTATATTTGTTGGCATTGAATTCCTCATATACTTGTGCCTGCTCCTCCCTATCATTCTAATTGAGCTCCCCTTCCTCCCCTCCTTCTCCACCCCTTGTTATCCTCCTTGGCCTTAGAAAGTTTCCTTTTTCAGCTCTAGGATGTTGTGACTTCATCCTCTTTGTTAGTCATAATTTTGATGATGATGTTTCTATTGCCCCTCTTCCTCTCCATGCCTTCCCCTTCTCTAAGATCCTCCTCTCATTCTACACTTTCATCCCTCATATCCATTCCTTCAGCCCTTTCATTATAGTCCCTGTCTGAGGAGATGTCAAGGCCTTGCTTGGGTTCGGGAAGAGCTTTTTTCTCCTTCCTTTCTATTTTCATGAGTTTTTGCCAGAGCCTCACTGAGGGGAGTCATCCCCCTCCGATTTTGTATGCATCTCAAGGCTATCCTCAGTATCAAAAGGAAAATAGTCTTCTTTCAATTCTTTGGAGTCCCCTCTACCCTTCTTGCCCTCTTTCCTATACTTAATTTGTTTCCCCATTGCCCTAGCCTTAAAGAATTCATAGATTAATAGTAAAAGCCCCTCATGGAGTGCTAGATTCCTAGTATGCTTCTCTTGATAATCATTAATGTTCTCATTCATAGAAGCGCATAGGTAGACGTGAATAGAAATGTTTGCCCCATACCTAAAGTGGTTAAGTAACACAAAGTGGTGGGTGCAAAGGCAGTCAAATCTGGTATCAAGGGAGATATATTTGATTATGACCTGCAACACGAACCTCCACAACTGCTTGGTGGAGCTCGAAAGATAATGTGTTCCTTTCTTTACCAATGCCTTTTTTCCTCTTGATCCTTTGTGAATTCCACCACCACTTGCCTTGAGATTTTCCTATCTCTATAGAATTTCTTTCCCATGATGGAAATGCTAGTAACAATGGATATGACATCCTTCATCACCATGAATTCCACCCCATCAATTTTAACTATTCCCTCATTCCAACTCTTTACCATACTCCTAGTAACGGAGGGTTTCGAACCATGGAGTCTTTCAATGAAATTCATGATTTCCCATTTTTTTAGAATGTTCCACACTTTGGAATGCCTTTGCCACTTCTGGGATTCATCCTCTGGTTCCCTCCTGTATCTTTTCCTAACCATGTTATTTTCCTATGTGCAAGCTTTGTAACTAGTATCAAAGCCCTTCAAATTCAAAAAAAATTTGGTGCTCCTCATTTAGTTGGAGCTTATTTTCGCCTTGTGAATTTTTGACCAAAATTGGTCCTTGAAATAAGTTGATATAAATTGTTGATGTGCGAAGTGCAAGTGCTATCATACTTCCACATCACAATTTTGCACATTCCCCATAAAACACTAACAATCATAATAAATCTACACATCATATTTCTGACGACTTCCTATAACTTATTAACAATCATGATGAACTTTTTATGATACCCAATCTACCCGAGATCCTTTCCCTTTCAATTAACTCATTAATTTTTGATGGGATATTATAGTCATTTTTCCACTTTTCCACTTCATTGTACTTAATTGCCCAGTTAGCCAGCCTGTCTGCCATTTGATTAGCTTCTCGGTACTCATGCCACATAGGTCTTTTCAAAGGTCTTGAGATGTTGGATGAAGTCATTAATGATATTCGCAATTGTCCAAGTTGTCTTATTCTTCTCATTTAGACAATCAATAATATTTTTTGAATCTCCTTCTAGGTAGAGAAATTTCACTCCCATTTCTCTTGTTAGTTTAATAGTTTGGTAAGCTGCTATAGCCTCCACATAATGATTAGTTTGTATTCCAAGGGGGGTTGCAACCACAACAATCCCTATACCAAAAGCATTTTTGATGATGCTCCCACTCCAACCTTTCCCGAGTTGCCTTTGGTCACCCCATCAAAATTAGCTTTATGCCATCCCTTAGGTGGAAGAGACCATCTGCATCCATCCCTCTTGTTATTGTCCCTGCCCTTTGTATTGGGAGGGGGGATTGGGCCTTTGATTTTGGCGTAGTTTTCCATCAAAGCATTAAGGCATTTGTGAAAAATAATGGTTGCCTTAGTTACCTTATCCTTGAAAATTTTGTTGTTCCACTCTTTCCAAACCCCCCAACACACATGGGGTAAGGTCTAATTCCACAAATCCATGGTGTCGCTCCCCAACATCCCAGGGTGCCATTATTCAAAGAGCCCCAAAATGTTGGGAGGGAAGCACCAGGACATGTTGAAAAAAGATAGGAAAAGAGACAAGATGGTTACGATGTAAGGACAGTGGATAAAAATATACTCAACACTCTCATAGTGATTTTTGCATAAAATGCATCTGTTGCGTATCATATTTCCCCTCTTGGTGAGGTTGTCCGCCGTAAGGATATGCTTTTGGAGCATAATCTAGAAGAAAATGTTAATTTTTGGGATTAGCCCTGGGTACCAGGTTTTGGCCCACATAGAGGCCAAGCCAAGGTTTTGCAAAGTCTCATAGCTAGAGGCCACAGTATAAGTGTCATTCACAATCTCCCCCTAGATAATGAAATCTTTAGTATGTGACAATTGGAATATGCTTGACCATGTCCATCAGTGGCTTGAGCTCCTAAGACATCTTAGCTAGATCAATCCAGTTATTATGAAACCTGTAGTCACTCACCCTGCTCCCAAATCTTTCAATACAAGCATTAGCCCATCTATTAAAAGGCTCAATATCCCAAAGAGGTCTAGATCTGAGCTAGTCACCATGCCAAAAATTAATATCCTCACCATTACCCAATTACCATTTTGCTTTCTCAAAGGCTAAGTTCTTTATCCTTAAAAGGCCATTCTAGATATTAGAGCCTCTAGGGTTAGGATCCCCACTGATGAACTATTTGAGATTGAGATTTGTAGCATATTTTAACTTCAGAATATCTCTCCATTCACCATTGGTATTAAAGAGTCTCCAAATCTGTTTCACTTGAAGAGCACAATTGAACTGTTTTAACTTTCTAATCCCCAAACCCCCTTTCTTCTTAGATTTGTAGATGTTGTCCCAGGCCACCAAAGGGTATTTCTTGTTCTCATCAGTGCCCGACCACATGAAAATCCGCTAAATAGCTTCCAAATGATCAGCCACCTTTGAAGGGATAGAGAAGAGGCTAAGAGCATAAGTGGGTTATTTTTGCAAAGTGGACTTGATCAACAACACTTTGCCAGCCTAACTCAGAGTGATGTCTTTCCATCCTGCCACCTTCCTATTGAATCTATCAATTAGATTGTCCCAGAAGTTGTCAAGAGGTTTAATCCCCAAGGGGAGGCCTAAATAGATCGAAGGGATGGCCCCAATATAACAGCCCAAAATGCCAACAATTTTCTTTTGTTTGTCTAAAGGGGTATTGAAGAAAACTAAACTCTTGTCCTAGTTGATGAGTTGCCTAGAGGCATTGGAGTAAGTATTGAGGATACATTTCACACACCTAGCTTCTCTCACTGAGTCCTCACCTCTCAAAATGGTATCATCCATGAATTGTTGGTGAGTGAAAATGAAAGGGCTAGAAGAATGTTTCAGGCCCACCAAATCCCCTCTGCTCTTTTTAGAATGAATGAGCCTACCCAAACCTTCAACCAGGATGATGAAGAGGATAGGGGATAGAGGATCACCCTGACGAAGACCCCTAGAGGAATTGAAGAAGTCAAAGGGGGTCCCATTAACCATAACCACAAAGGAAGGGGTGGAAACCAATTGGGAGATAATCATTCTCACTCTGGCATTAAAACCGTAACATGTCCAGTTGTTACTTTCTATCTAATCTTGTTGGATGGTTATACCTTGTTATACTGTACTTGATTTATCAAAGATCTTATGAGATGATGTATTTATTTATGATGGATATTCTTTGAGCTTTTCATACCCTGTGACTTGTACAGTGGATGATCATGCATTCTGATTTTACCAAGTGGCATCTTATGTAATTATATATTATTGAATTAGAATCACACTTGTGATTATTCCATGATGTGCATTTTGGTATGTGTTAGATTTAATATTAATAAACTTTTACATGTGATTCAATGTCATGGAACCCTTAAGAGATGTAATCTATTTGATAGTTGTATGCATGTGAGTTATTGCTTCTGCTATATTATTTGTTTATGTTATTATCTTTAAAAGAAATGTTTGACAAACTTAGTGAAACTTTAGTTTAATTTCTTTTGGGTTGCCTGGCAGGGCATTACCCAATCGGTACTGGTGGGGGGGGGGAAGTTGGTGAATCAGTACATACAATTCTTCCAAATAAAGCAACAATCTTATTTACAAACCTTATTGCTAGTTCATTTATAATACAAAAACTAACAAATGCAATGCTATAAAACCACACAAGATCACATAGAGATGCATGCATCAATGACACATGTATTTTTACGTGGAAACCCTCAGTACAAGGGTAAAAATCATGGTGAGAGTAATATATCCACTAGCCTTTCATTGTAAGTAAAAGGGTTCCTTGTTAAAGTCTTATGCATGTTCCTTCTAAGAACCTATCGTGTTAGGAATGAATATAATATGTTAGGATTACATTAGTCTGTTAAGGCTACCTCATTAGAAGATTTTGATCCCTTTTTAAGAGATACCTTGTTAGGGGATTTCAAAGACTTATTACAAGTTTGCCCTGTCAAAGGCTTACAATAGTTATAATGGTAAGAAATAAAACTAAAGATTATATCTAAAAATGAGACACAACTTGTCTTATAGATCCATTGTGATACTCCATAAAGATACTCTTATCTCCTTTGTTGTTTTGGTTTAACTTAGTGAACGATCTTTGTTCACTACTTCTTTCATGTGCTTGAGCACCAATTTTTCTTTTACTCACAATTATCTCTCTTATTTGCATCCTTGCTTCCTTCTATCACTTTCACCAATTTTCTTTGCGTGCATGTCAAGTTGCTATCAAACCTTCTCTTGGTTTTGCCACGTTAGGGGTGACTCAATTGTGACCATCTAACTTCTACGTCTGTCTACTTGTCATAAGCTTGATTGTATCTTTGCTTCTATCTTGATTGGTATGCTAGTCTACCGATGGTTGCATTATCTTGCAACACTTTAGTCTTCTTGTTAATTGATTGCCAATCAAAGAAAACACTTTAATGCTCACTCAATGCTTGAGTCATTTGCTCAACATTTGGTTTGCCAATCATGCCAATGACTAGTTTAGTCCAACATTTATGGTTGAGTTGATTTAACATCTCAGTATGTCCATTGACTGTTTAATTTGAAGGTGTAAGACCTCGACTAAGTTTTAGACATTAATTACTTTAACAACAAGCCTATAAATGTATTTTAGTTCATGTTTGTTGTTGCAAATTAATGTATTAGTTCAACGTTTCAGAGTGTGAAATTATTAATTAAAATAATTTTTCTCCATGTATATTGGTGTTCCTTTATATTGTCTAATGTCTTATGTGTATATTTCTTCTACTCTTCTTCTTTCATGTTCTTGAAGTGTTAATTTACATGTCGTTAGCCTGCCTAAATTTACTTAGACTTACAAGCTACAATATATATCCCCAAAGGTCTATACTATGTTTGTTTCAACTTTATAAGAGAAATTAGTATGTGCTCATATCAAGATATTGGAAATTGGTAAAGAAAACAAAGAAAAAGGGTACCACAAGGTTCATATTGGTGTTTCTTAAGAATTTCCTTTTCCTTTGCAAGCTTGGCACTTTGGCAAGGCAAGCCCCTTATAACTTCTTGGTATAACAAATTAGACCGAAACAAGCCAAGGTAAGTTCAAGTGGAGAGAATTTATCTCGGATGGACACTAAACCCCAAATTCCTCAACCAATTATTCTACCTATTCTAGATATTCTAAAATAAATGTTGTTTCCTAATATACAAATTGCAAGTGTTTATCTAAAAAGTCAAAATAACAAATATTTCTCAAATACAAATTAATACCTTAGATACCACTATAAAACAACAATAATCTCATGAAAATATATCTACTCAACTCACCTTAAGATAGAAAACAATTTATTTTTTGTAAAATCTAAATTCAAATTTAAAAACATACAAAATAAAATCTATGAAATTAGTACCACATGTGAAAATTGATTCAGCATAATAAAAGGACAATGTAAAAAGAGAGAAGGCTGTTTAAATATGACAGATATAATAATAATTAGCAAGTATATAAAAATACATATAAAAACAAATGAAATCATGAATGTGCCTAAATAGATAAAGATGATGAACAAATAGATAAACCTAACTTGTACAAATTACACCATTTAAAAAAAAGGGCTTTAGAATATTATACGGTCTTCTAAATCTTAAAAAAAGAAACCACCCGCATAAATTTTCACTTTTATCCCTTTGAAATTGCCAAGCCTTCCATTTATATCCAATGCAAACTCCAGTTTTTCCGTTCACAAACCCTCTCGCATTAATTACTTGAATCCAATAAAGCGGACAGCATCTGAGCGGCGTAATAATCATACGACTCTTATACGGACGATATCAGATTCTCCGCCAGGCTCGGACAGGATCGCAGCCGTATATGTCAAGAGTCAAAATTTTGTTGCAGTTAAATTCGCAAGCTGTCAATACCCAGGAGCAGCATGTGAACCGCATACAGTTTACCGTCGCGGTTTTTGGAGGTTTCTAATTTTTAGTTTTTATTATTTACCAGTGCTTTGTTCCTTATATACAGAAAACGCTGGAGGATCCCGTGTCTTGCTTCTTCGATTGGATCAATATTCGTCTTTTGCCAATAATTTTTTAAAATCTAGTTCTTGCAGATCACATGTTAGAGGGTCGAAGATCCTTTTTTTAGGCTTGTGTTGGTGCAGTTTCAGGCCTCTGAGGCCTTTTCCCTGCGGGCGGATCTCTCTAAGCGGATAGGTATGGAGGGTTTTAGATTATTGAATTCGTTGTGTTTTTTCCGCAGTTAAGGTAGTGTCGTTTGCACAGATTTATCAAAAAACAAGCAGGAGAGAAACGAAATAAAATAAAAGAACGCAGACATGAGAGATCGACGAGGTCTTCTTATGATGTGTTCAAAAACCTTTGTGATGTTTTGATCAGAAAAATTAGGTGGATTATTTTGGTCCATTTGATCTGTCTTATCTGATTCAAAATCGCTTCTTGGAATTTTGATTGAAATTTTCTGAAGGATGTCTGGGTTGTATGATTTTATTGTCTGATATAAATTGTTTAGATATAAGATATTTGGGTTCTATGCTATCTTCCATAGAATTGCTTATGGATCTGGATATGTGCATTTGTTGGGGGTGGTAGTGATTAATGAATTTCTTTTTTGTTATGTAATTTTAACTAGGATGACCTGAGATTCATGGTCGGCGTTGGTAGTGCGTACAAATCCAGACGGATTTTGTAACGGAATGTAGATTGACCGGACTTAGCTACAGGAAAAAAACAAGATTTACATTCCAAAGTTTTGTCTTTCCATATTAAAATCAATCTTCGAGGATCCGAAAATTTAGATGATCAAGGTCGCTTGGCATATTGACAAGAGTATAAGCCACGCCATTCAGTCTGTCTCTATGTGATTTATGTTGGTTCCATCAAATGTAGGAATAGCTTTTAATGTGCAATTCATTATTCTTTCATTGGATAATTATAAATTAGGCCCCCGGTCCCAAGCTTCTTGCTTGCAGAGATTAACACAGTTCAAAATATATGCACTGTCTCACCACGCTAAATGCACATCTCATTTGTTACCCTTGTTGTCTGATATCAAATTTCTGCAGCAGCCAACAATCCCAAGGTTGTTGGGTTTTAGTGTGGAGAACATGTTCCAGTATGTTTGTATTGTTGACAACATGGCAGATGGACGCATGATATGCTTCTTTGCCTATACTGGCATCATTGATCTTATATCGACGGCAAAGAAACATAGATTAACTTAATATGGCTGTACTTTTGACACTGACTGAACATCCTTCTAGGCTATATCATATCCTTCTTGGGTGCTGTAGTTAGAACAATATTAGAAATAGTCTCAGGGCGTGCTATAAGCCTGATCTTGCAAATGCTAGATTAAGTGGTAATCTTATTATTCAAAATGGCAATAGTATTGTCTACGCTGGGCTATCTACTAAATTATTGTTCATCTTAAACCCACGATCTGGCAGTGAGCCCTGTTCACTCATCCGTTTGATTTTCCGTAAACTTCTCTCAAGTGAGGGGTCATTTGGTTTATGTGCATCTCTACCACTACAATCCTTCTTATGCAATGATTACTGCTGTATGCTCTTAAGTTTCTGTGATGTAGTTTCCATTTAAATTTGAAGATTTCAAATAGCCTAATACTAGGAATAGGCAGACTCTTTCTGCATGGTTTCTATGCAACCTAGGTGGCTGTTTGATTGTTAAAAGTGAGAACCCCCCTAAAAGAAATTAGGATGACAAAATGTACTTTTCATATGGACTATTTGACAATAGTGAGACCGATTTTGTTATATTATACATCCACATGTATGATGATCATCAATAATCAGATTTCCATTGGGTCTTTGTACCTCATGATTCCTATTTTCTTTTTTATTTGAATTTTAGATTTTGAAGCAATGAGACTCGGCGTTGAGATTCATGTAACACAGTTCTTGAGTGCTTAAGTTCTGTCATGGCATGGTCTGGATATGCACATTTAGAAATTCAATATTAGATTAAGCCACTATCATATCTGTAAATTTCCATTGTCTATACGTTGGAACGAGCTCACTTTTAGCTACACGTTCAATATTTAATGCATTGTTACATGCAAGATTGCAACTACAATATAATATATGAATGTGACGCCATAATATGTACATGAAGAAAAAAAAAATGAGACCAATTTAGTTCTTCCAAACTTGTATTCTGATTTTCAATACTGTATGTAGTTTTCAATTTGTATTTTTATAATTTCTTGTATTGGAGAGAAAAGAATGGATATGAATTTCTTGAAATTGCATTGGTGTAATTGCAGGTTTAAATATGGCTACGGCAGCATCGTCTCCAGTATGGCTGAAAGGGAAAGTAAAAGCAGTACCTTCTGGTGATAGTCTTCTGATAATGGCGAGTACAAAGACGGAGCTGCCACCTGAAAAGACAATCACACTAGCAAATATTATAGCACCCAAACTGGTACTTTTCTTTTCTTGAATTTCTCATCTGTGCTGTATTTTTTTTCTTGGACTTTTGTAGCGCCTGTTCTTTATTTCGGGGAGTTGTTAATTTACTTATGCCAATAACTCTATCTGGACCCTTCTATTAATAAATTTTTAGTTAGTTCCGAGTATTCCTGGGGGTGGTCTTTGCTTACTTTTTCATTTTTAGAGGTATTGCTTGAATGTTTAGGTTGCATAAAAGTTACCCTGTAATTTTCAACTCTAAATTATCTCGTTGGTATAAATTTCAATGACAAAGAAAACAAATTCCTTATTTTCCGTAATAATCAATTTGTTTTTCTTACAGCCAACTGCATTTCCAATCCCAATGAGCTTATCATTGCTCATGATTGGCTTGTGACATTCTATGATTGAAGTAACATAATATTTCTATGCAATGTAGGCTCGTAGAGGGACTGAAGATGAGCCATTTGCATGGCAGAGTAGAGAATTTTTGAGGAAGCTCTGTATTGGAAAGGTGCAAAATGTTGCTTTTTTGTATTTTTTTTGTCAAACGATATGTTTTCACTCCATTTCGGATTTGATAATTATAAAATTATGACAAAATTCAATAATTTTTTGTCTGTTTTTGGCAGGAAGTAACCTTTCGAGTTGATTACACTGTGCCCACAATAAACAGAGAATTTGGACAAGTTTATCTTGATGGCAAAAATGTTGCTAACATGGTCGTTTCTGCAGGATGGGCAAAGGTACATTTTGTCCCTTTCTAAGATTTTAAGTTTGAACTATAAACATTAACAATCCTTTCACTTGTTTGGCAAGTTTTTCAAAATTTATGAGCAGAGAAATCCGCTTTAATGAAATAATGATTTCACTGACTGAGCCTGCTGTTGCAAATATGTCTCTTTGTATTGCACAAGATTTTCCTACACAAGTTTAGTCACTGTTTATTTTATTATTTAAATTAATTAACTCGCATTCGTTAAATTGATCTCTGATACATATCCTATTATAATATTATTTGGAATAATAGGTTAGGGAAGGAGGACCACAAAAAGCAGAAGTGGATCCTAAAATAGCAGAGTTACGACAGGCTGAAGAGCAAGCGAAAACACAAGGTTTGGGCCGTTGGACCAAGGTAATACAAATATTTACTTGCTCTCTGATTTTTAAGGTTTGGATACCAGTGTTATAAAGATTACTGGGCAAGTTTGTTTGTGTGTGCTGCTTATGCTTTTATTTTTGCAGACACCTGGTTCATCAGGGGAATCCATCAGGAGCTTGCCTCCATCAGCTATTGGTGATCCAAGCAATTTTGATGCAATGTCTTTCTTAGAGAAAAATAAAGGGAAACCCATGGAAGCTTTTGTGGAGCATGTTCGAGATGGTAGTACACTACGGGTTTATCTATTCCCCGAGTTCAATTTTGTTCAAGTGTTCATGGCAGGGATCCAGGTAAGTTATTTAATTTATTTCATTGTTACTGTCATCCTGTTATTTTATTTGCATTTTGTGATTTCTATAATAGAACCTTTTTCTAATTTATGTTTTGTTATGTACACGATTGTCTTTTGACACAGTCCCCCTCTATGGGAAGAAGACCAGCTGCACCAGAAATCCCAACACCCTCTGATGTTGTCCCAGAGGAAATAAATGGGGAAGTTGTAACATCAGCTTTAACAACTGCTCAGAGGCTTGCTGCATCCACAGCTACGTCTGCTGAAGTCCCACCAGATCCATATGCTCGAGAGGCAAAGCATTTCACAGAATTACGAGTATTAAATAGAGATGTGAGTTCTTGATTCATTTGAATCATTTCTGATTTTTTTATTTTTATTTTTTAAATTGGAACCTTCTCTTACCACTTATTATTCCAAGTGGCTGACTCAATGGAGGTTAGCAGTTTGTGGAAACAAAAATAAAGTATCCTATTGTAGTATGCTGGACCAAAAGCATTGTCTTGTATCATTTTTAGTTTTGATATGGGAAGAATACAAAATTTACCTTTTCAAACTTTCTCCCCTTAATTTTTACTTATTTCAAAATTTTCCCCCTTTTGGCTCCTTTTCTTTATGTTTTCATACATGCATTTTTTTCCTGTGATGGAGCTGTGATTGTAAATTTGCAGGTTCGGGTTGTTTTAGAAGGGGTTGACAAGTTTAGTAATATAATTGGTTCAGTACATTATCCTGATGGTGATGTTGTGAAGGATCTTGCTTTAGAACTTGTAGAAAATGTAAGTTCCTTTTTGTTAGCTTGACATTTTGAAGTTTTTCTTTGAATTGATAATGCCGTAACTGAAGCATTTTTTTGACTTTTTGTGCTACACATTATTCTTTGTTTTCATTTTATTGCCTGGTGATCTTATATGCTGATGGGTTTTCTCCATCCGCCTTCTGTTTTCATCATAGGGTCTAGCTAAATTTGTTGAATGGAGTGCTAGTATGATGGAGGAGGATTCCAAAAGGCGCCTCAAAAATGCTGAGCTCCAGGCAAAGAGAGATCGATTGAGGATCTGGACCAATTATGTTCCACCACCTTCAAATTCAAAAGCTATTCGTGATGATAAGTTCACTGGAAAGGTTTGTCTTCCTTTTGGTAGATCGATGACTTTGTTGTAAGACTCTTATATGTTCCCAATTGTCCTTTGCAAGCAATATACTGCTGCATTCCATTTTGTCTGTATAATTTTACAATATTTTCAGGTTATTGAAGTTGTTAGTGGAGATTGCATTGTTGTTGCTGATGATGCTGGTCCACCTGGAAGTCTTTTGGCTGAACGCCGGGTTAATTTGTCAAGTATTAGATCTCCAAAAATGGGAAGAAAAGATGAAAAACCAGCTGCTTATGCTCGTGAAGCAAAAGAATATTTACGTACTAGATTAATTGGCAAGCAGGTAACTATTTTCAATTTATGAAAATTGCAAATAGTTTCCTTTGTTTTGTTTACAGGATTTAGTGGGTTTGAACTTAGGTTTTATGATTTGTTATCTTTACTTTTTTGGCAGGTCTATGTAACAATGGAATATTCTAGGAAAGTTGTAGGGACTGATGGTCCTGCACCACCACCTCCATCATCAGGAGGGCCAGATTCAAGAGTTATGGATTTTGGTTCTGTCTTTCTAGTATCTCCATCTAGGGGCGAGCTTGAGGATGTTGTCCCCACAATCTCAGCTTCCAACCAACCAGATGGAGCTAATGTGGCAGAGATGGTTGTTGCAAGGGGGTTTGGAACTGTAATAAAACACAGAGACTTTGAGGAGCGGTCAAACTATTATGATGCTCTACTTGCTGCAGAATCACGTGCTATTCATGGAAAGAAGGGAATACATTCAGCAAGAGATCCTCCTGTGATGCATATCAAAGATCTCTCAATGGTAAATAAAATCTTTTGGAAAATTCTGTTGGCAAAATAAGATATATTTTCTTACCTCTAAATGATATATAATATTTTTGGAACCTATTACATTTAATTTTGTCACGAAAGCAAACACTAGTATAATTTGAATAATCTTACTCAAAATTTGTTCTGCAGGCATCTGCAAAACAAACCAAGGAGTTTCTACCTTTTTTGAAAAAAACAAAGTTATCAGCCACTGTTGATTTTGTCTTAAATGGACATCGTTTTAAATTAGTAATTCCAAAGGAGACATGTGCTATTGCATTTTCATTTGCTGGTGCAAGATGCCCCAGCCGTGGTGAACCATATGCAGATGAAGCATTAGCATTCATGCGCAGGAAAATACTTCAACGTGATGTTGAGGTATGCAGGTTTTGGATAGCAAATTTGTGATTATGTAGGGAATTGTTTCACTTGTTTGAAATCATTGTCAGTGGTTATCATTTGTGAGGTTAGCACTGTAAATCTTAGGCATGTAAAACCTTTTTATATTGACAAACAATTATTATAGAATGATTTAATATTTGCAATCTGCACAGAACTAATAAGAACAGCACCCATCTAATATTAGACTGTATATTTTCAAATGGCAGATAGAGGTTGAAGCAGTTGATAGAGTTGGCACATTTTTGGGATCCCTCTGGGAGTCTAAAACCAACATGGCAGTAGCATTATTGGAAGCTGGTCTTGCCAAGCTACATCCATCCTTTAGTGCCGACAGGACAGATGGCCGCCTTCTTGTTCAGGCTGAAGAAAATGCGCGAAAGCAACGTTTGAAGGTTTTGCTTTTTACCTCCTGTTTTGTTTAATGACCTATTAGATTTGTTGTAAGAGATAGATCAGCTTGGGCTCTTATCTAAGATCTTCAAGGTGTTGTTAGGAACTCCAATTATGAGCCACTATTTCATCACAGATTCAGGAGTTTCACCTGATTGACCCCCCAATACCTCTGAAGCCATACATTGGTTTGGTGTACACTGCCATCTAGATTTAGTATCATGTAAAACTTTAATCAACAATGACGAGAACTTTGATCTCCCATCAGGTAGTGCCTTAGCGTAATACTTGTGAGTGCTCACCCAAACATTATGAATGAATTGGACTTAGTGTACACTGCCATCTAGATTTAGTATCATGTAAAACATGAATGAACAATGAGGAGAACTTTGGTCTCCCATCAGGCAGTGTTTGGTGTTATACTTGTGAGCACTCACCCGAACATTATGCATGAATTTGACTTGGCGAGAACTTTGATCTTCCATCAGGTAGTGCTTGGTGTTATACTTGTGAGTGGTCACCCGAACATTATGAACGAATTGGACTTGTAACAGGATTAATGAATTAGACCTTCCTGGACTTGATACATTTCCAACAGGATCAATGAATTAATCATTAAAAAGTGTGCTATCAATATTTCATTTTATGAGTTTTGAAGATGTGCATGATATCTGTCTGCAAGGGAAACTTGCAAGATATATATGTGGGTATATCTATATACTGACATTCCAGAGTTCCAGGTCTGGGAAAATTATGTTGAAGGTCAAGAAGCTGCTAATGGAAGTGCTTCTGATTCAACATCAAAGAAGGAAGTTTTGAAGGTTCTTGTAACAGAAGTTCTTGATGGTGGGAGATTTTATGTTCAAGTTGCTGGCGACTCCAGAGTTTCTTCCATTCAGCAGCAGCTTGCTAATTTGAGTCTCCAAGAAAAGGCTCCCGTTGTGGGCTTCAATCCAAAAAAGGGTGATATTGTTCTTGCACAGTTTAGTGCAGATGGTTCCTGGAATAGGGCAATGGTGCGTTTTTTTTCACAAACATTAGCTGCTTTTATTGAGATTTATATCTAAATCATTATAATTTCTCCTCCTTTGCTGCTTGTCAAATTGTTATTTCTGTTTCAACTATACAGGTGGTTAATGCCCCCCGAGGAGGAAGTATAGCCTCTCCAAAAGATCTATTTGAAGTGTTTTATATTGACTATGGTAACCAAGAAAATGTTCCTTACAGTAAGATGCGACCATTGGAGGGATCTGTCTCTTCTGCACCTGGTCTAGCACAACTTTGCAGCCTGGCATACATAAAAGTACCTGGGTTAGAAGAGGACTTTGGACATGAAGCAGCAGATTACTTTAGTGAGTGTACATTGAGAACTTCTAAGGAACTAATGGCTATGGTAGAAGAAAGAGACACCTCAGGGGGAAAAGTAAAAGGGCAAGGGACAGGACCTGTGTTAATAGTAACCCTTGTTGATGCTGAAGCAGGCTCAAGTATAAATGCAGCAATGCTTCAGGTAATTGAGGGTTTTCTTGTCAAGCATCATTATTGTGCACTTTATAAATGAAATTCATACATTTGCCATTGATTTTCTCTAAATTCATTCTGTCTATATCTCTTTGTTTGGACACTTCTTGTCTAGGGTTATTGATCTCTTTTGCATTTCTCTATTTCACAGGAGGGTCTTGCTCGATTGGAAAGGAAGAAAAAGTGGGATACCAAAGAAAGGCAGCTTGCTCTTGATAATTTAGAAGAGCATCAGGAGAAAGCCAAACAGGGGAGGTTGAACATATGGCAGTATGGTGATGTTGATTCAGATGAAGATGAAGCTCCTTCAGCCTGGAAAGGTGGTCGTCGGTAGGGTGGTAGAGCCATTATAGTGTCAAGTTGTCTTTCTAGGAATAGCTGTACTTTTAATGATCTGGATTGGAGGTACTGTTTTGCCCTGCAAATCTTATGGTTGGGCAGTTTTGAGATGTTTTAATTTAAGAAACAATGTTTTTATTTATGGGAGTACAACTCTAATAATCTTCTTCATTATGAGGGGAAACTTGCTGCACAATAATGTGGCAACTTGGACTAAGAGATGAGAATCATAGGCGTTTCCTATTGCAATTTTAGAAGTGCAAATAAAACAATTGTACATTATCAGCATCATGAATGCCCATTTGCTGCGTTATCATTGGGCACATAGCATTTCAAAACTATGTTGTGCAGATCATCTTTCTTATTATATTTATACTGTAACTGAATTCTTAAGGATGCTTGCCAGAAAGGTAATGGAACAATTGCTTTGCAATTTACTCCCTGGAAGATTTATAGAATGTGATGTATATTATTGTAGATGCTAAATCTTACCTTGAGATATCAAGGTCTTTTATAAAACAAGTTCATAGTTAGAAATATGACATAGATCTATTGGTAAAGACTGATAAAAATATGTATACTGTAACTGAATTCTTAAGGATGCTTGCCAGAAAGGTAATGGAACAATTGCTTTGCAATTTACTTTTTGGAAGATTTATAGAATGTGATGGATATTATTGTAGATGCTAAATCTTACCTTGATATATCAAGGTCTTTTTATATGACTAGTTCATAGTTAGAATTATGACATAGATCTATTGGTAAAGAGTGATAAAATGCTCTTGCTTTTTCCAATCCGTGAAATACCCATCTTTTTTGTTTTGTGGGATTCTTGATTAAATATGCCACTAAAATAGCAACATCCAAAAAACTCTTTTGATGTTAATATATTTTATTTAAAAAAACCAAAACTGTAAGATATAAATTAATTTTGAAGTATTAATTAGATAAAAAGTAGCTAGTTAGATAATAAATATAATATGATAATTTCAAACAGTTCGGAGGTAAAAATAAAAGTAACTCTTAAATTGACATTTTTTGTATTTTTTAGATAGATATATTTAAGATGCTATACTAGATGATAAACATCTCTGAATTTTATTGATCTATTATTTGAATTTTAAGATATCTATTATTATAATTGATACTGGAGTGTTAACTCTATTTAATGCAACTATCAGCACACCTTCAAAAGCATTTTCTTGAAAGTGGATAAACAATTTCAAATTGGTGGGTATGTATTTAATCTATTCTTATTAGTGGGTATGTATTTAATATATTCTTACCAAAGGAAATAAATGCACAGGTTGACTTGGAAGATTGAAGTGCTCTGAATCACCTTTTCACTCAAAGTAATCTTTATCTTCAAAAAGAAGCTTTTTAAAGTGATTATTCTGAATTTGTTTTTTTCAAGACATTCAATTATTAATTGAGGTAGTGTGTACTTGGATTTGGACTTGAATTCAAATAAAAAGTACAAATTGAGGCCTTATCCATATTGGAATTTTGATGCACTCTAAAAAGAGCGAATTAGAACTTTTGGTAACGAACTCAAATCTTTTTCAAGTATATATCAATTGAAACAAGAGCTCTGGTCGAGCACTAGTCCCTGTCTATAGGCAAAAGAGCAAGGTGAAAAATTATTTTAATATTTGTTAAACACTAAATTTGCAATTAGTTTAAAGTAGAAGTAAAATATTACAAATGTGAAATAAATGAGAAACGAGAATTGGTTCAAATATTTAAGGAGTAATAATTTTGAAATTTTAATGTTTAAAGTATAAATATATTTTGTTTAGTTAGTAATTTACTAGTAAGTATAAAAATTTATAATATTATTATTTAATTGAAAAAGTTTATTATTATTATTTAGATCTGTAAATGTTTGACTTTATAGATTCAACAAGTAACATTTTTAATGTATTTATCTATAGATTTTTTTATAGTAACAATGCAATAATAAATATTTAATAAATAAAATAAATAGTTGTAGAGAAAATATAAAATTAGACTTTGTAAAATAAATATCATTTTTACAGAGATATAGTTATAGTTCAAATTATTAAATTTTTTTTTTTCAAAAATAATTTTTGTTTAATTATTATTTTTTTAAATTTGAAATACACTATTAACTTATATTAATTTATTTTTTTACACTTACATTTCAATTTATAATACAAATTTCAATAATTTAAATATAATATAATAATATCCACAACAAAATGATTAAAATTTAATTTACTATTTATGATGCCTTAAGAATAACATAAGAGACCGCATAAATATTTTTTGAACTACCAAATTATAAATGGTTTCGTGACAAAGTAACTAAAATGACAATTATTTAAAATCAAACTCTATATTTATGATTTTTTAATTTTTTAAATTTTCTTATTTAAAATCAACATATTAATCATATGATTTTTTAATATTTTTTCAATTTTTTAAATATAAATAAATTATATAGTAACTTAAATTAAAAGCAATACATAATTCTAAATATGACTTCTTGTTAGTATTTAATTCTAGTTTCACAGCTTATAAAAGTCCGCATAAATGAATCGACCTCAATTTATTGTGCTGTACATTAATGGCTCCGTCTTATATATAACCGGGGGACTGAAATAACCATGGTGGCATGTGTTAAACTAGTCGGAATCCATATCAAGGAAATAATAATGAATAATAATAATAATAGTCTCATGTTCATGGTCTGAAAAGATAATCGATATTCTTGCCATTTCTCAAAAAGTCCAGCGATTAAATTTATTTGGAAGTTGAGCATGAAAATAATTTCACATCCGTAAAGGCGTGTCATGCACGGTAAACAATTTATTGAATAAAAGTCGGCAGTCAGCTAATGTTTCTCCACAATTTTGACAACTGTACAGAAAAATACTTTAAAAAATTATAAGAACGGATTTTTAACCATTTAAAAAAGATCAAGTGGAGTATGATGTCAACATCGACTCCGGCAACTCTTGGCAAGCATATAATTAATGAACCATTAATGCTCTCCAAGTATATAATAAATGCATCATTAATGCTATTTTTTAAAATTTTGGATTGACAAGAATGTCTAAAACCTCAGGAAAATTGAGAAAAACCAATTGAAAAACAAAAATTAGTGAAAATAAATTTATTTAAAAATAAAGTATTTTCAAACTTTAGAATACAAATTATAAAAATTGCACAAATTAGTAGTGGGGGGTCAAATGAAAACATTAGTTCCTTGTCTATATATAAGCAGGGACTAATAAGACATGATTATAATATATAACTCAACTTAGTGGCCCATTCTTCTTGAGAGTGGATTACACTAAATTGAAAATCATGAGTCCGTCATTTAATGTCTTGGTGTGGCGCTCTGTTACAGATAAGCATTTATGAGTAAAATATGAAGCTTGAAATTCTGCTTGGTATATTATTTTGGGTTCTTATTTACCCGTGACTTAATGCTTCATCAGAGATACATTCAAATTAGTTCTCATCGTTGGATCCATTATCTTATGCTCCTTCATTTAGGGCCCGTTTGGTTGCAAGCGTAGGAATTGAGAATTAGAATAGAAAATTTGAATGAGAATGGAAAATGAAGAATAGGAATGGAAAAATGCAATCCAATCTTGTTTATTCCTTGTTTGGTTATGCAAGCTTAAATTGGAATAGGGTTAACTTGCAATCGACGCCGTTTGAAAATATTTCTGAAGATGCAATTGGCGCCATTGGAAAATCGCTGAAATATTTGAAAATATTGAAAACAAAGTTCTCGCGCTCACCCCAGGTCAAAGCGGATTTGAAAATTTAATCAAATTTGAGAAAGCGAAAATGAATGCAAGAATAGCAATTCCAATTACAGGTATTTTTTGGAATGGACAAAAGCTCATTCTGGGGGTAAAATGAGAATACGTATTCCTATTCCCTATTCCTATTCCACGCACCAAACAAAGAATACAAATCATATTCTAATTTCCTATTCCTATTCTGATTGTATTCCAGCAACCAAACGGGCCCTTATGGAAATGGCATCGAAGCTGGTGGAAGAAGGTGCTACCTCCACATGAAAGTTGTAAACAAGCACTGGAACACCCATTCTGGCGTACTAGAAACGAAAAACATTTAGTTCAATGTTCATACTTATTAGGAATTAATATTTTCTTAGGCTAAACTATTTTTTTATGGAAATCCTAAAGAACTCTTACAAGATGTTTGTTCTTTTACGAGCTATAAATCTTAGTTTTTTTATTATATTTGAAATGTTAATTTTTTTAATGAGGTGACATATTACTCACCTAAGAAGCTAGGTGATAGATTTGGAATTGCTTTGCAACTCTATATATTAGAGATGCCTTTTTCTTTTCCCTTGCAAATATTGTATCTTCTGTGGATTTGGTGTGCATGCTCTTCATTTAGGAGCACTTAGCAGTGAAAACAATGTTAAGGGAAGATGAGTAGAGCTTTGCTCTGATCATTCTTGTTCAAAAGTTTCAAATTTGGTTTCAAATTTCAAGTTTATATTTGTATTAAATTAGTCTTATTTGTTTGAAAGTTATATGTCTAGATTGCTAAACCTCTATCATTGCAAGGTTATAGCTTGATGCTTTTCAAACTATTTTTAGTATTCAATAATAAGATATACTAAGTGGTAGGTGCTTGGAAACAAGTGGTCATGGTTTCCAAAATGAGTTATCCCATATCCCTTAAAAAATTTCACCATATAAAACTTATCAGCATATAACTTGGTAATCCATTCAACTGACTAATAGTAGTATAGAATAGTATGCATGTAAATTAGTAAATAACACACAAATGCTCAAACACTTTGACCCCAGATTTTAATGTGGAAACCCAATTTGGGTAAAAACTATTGTGGGAATCATCACCCACACAAAAATCTACTCTTCTAAAGTGATCTTGGTTAAGAGCCAATCATGTTAAAGGTTACAATGCACATCGGTTAAATGTGACCTTGTTAGGGGATTTTCACCAAAGATCGATTAGATTTGTCACCCTATTCACGAGTGGCCTAATTAGAGGTCTTAGTACATTTGTTAGAATGTCACCTTGCAAAGGATTTACAAATAGGACTATTAAATCCACTCGATTAAGAGATTATCTACTATAATGGTTCGAGAGTAACAATGAAATAATTTGTTGCAAAGAGCACTACCTTTGCTTGTTTAGATCTCCTTTATGCTCCAATCTCTTTTCAAACTCTTCCTTGTTGGATGATCAACACAAACTCTTCATATCATCAACCTCCTTCTGATTCACACTTTACCCCAACTTTAGTCTGCTCGATGATTCTTTTGTTTTTTTTCGGCAATTAGTAGCAACCTCATTCTTGTTCATCCCTTATATAGACACATTTTTTCGTTTAATCAAATTCATTGGGGTTTCCTTGAATTGCTCTATTCATTTGATCATATCTCATATTACATTCATTGAATATGCTGGTACATAAAAATTTTTATGTATCATGCCAGATGTAATTCACTTTGATACTTAAAGTTTTCTTGGATCACAAACCTTCCCTTAGTCTCTTCCATATGATCTTACCTAATCAATTTTATCTGTAGATTTTACTAACAAACTTCTTGCCTTTCTTAGAATCTTTTGGAACAATCTAGATTCTCTTTTAATGTCATCCCATAATTGATTTGATCAAAACTGTTCAACTTCACTGACCTATGTTCTTCCTTTATCGAATAACCTCATCAGCTCAGTTAATTGTGTTTAGTTGGTAAATACTATATTCTTGGTAGCACTTACTAATTTTTGTTCTCAAACTTATGCTCAGTACACTTCCATCGAATAATATCTTTGCTAACTGACCAAAATTTCCAGCTTGGTAGCACACACTAATTCATTTACTTCACAACTTTCTTCCTTTATTACCAACCAATGTACCATCCTTGTGCATTTTCTTAGCACTCCATCAAATCACATAAAATAATCAAACCAATATTGCCTTGTCAAAGACTGGTTCATCAATTGCCCATTTAAGCTCAACACTTAACATTACTTCTTCATTCCATCTTCATTTCTACTTATTCTTTTCTCAACACAACATCCTTCAAATGATTTGGAAACTTATATAAATTAGTAATTCAATAAGCTTGACATCAATGACAACATAACAACTCACCTAGTTCTCCTACATCACTTTCATAGCTTAGTTATCTAACCTTTCAACATTATCAACATCAGTATTAGTTGGGCTAACAATCTCCCCCTTTCGTATTGATGGCAACACATTTTTGAGATATACCATCCAATTCTAGTAAACTCAAATCTTATCTTCCTTGGCAACACATCTATGAATTTTGTCTCATGTTTCAACTTAATCTCCCCCTTTGGATAATCTCTCCTTGTAGTGCAGTAGTATTCATCTTCTCCTTTTGACAACAAACTGTTTCCTTTATGCTTCACTCCATCTAGTTCTCTCCATCATGTGTTCTCCCCCTTTGATAATCAAACTGCAAATTTCATATTCTTTGATCTTCACTTTCTCCCCACACAATACTTCTCCCTTTCTCGGCTCATCTCCCCCCTCGACAACAATGTGAAACGTATCTATAAACCTTAGTTTCCATGTAGTTGTACCTTGTACCTTTCATGTATTAGTTGCTTATGTTCATACTTTTTACCTTCTTCAAAACTTTAGATTGTCCCTAAAGAGTGAACATTTGCATCAACTCAATAGTAGATATTCTAATAAAGCATGAATTAATACAACATGCATCTTCCTCTAATGAACATTAGATAGGGGAGAGACCCCTAGTTTACCTCTTAGGCACTCAAAAGTATCCTTAGGTAATGGCTTTATGAAAATATCAACAATCTACTCCTTGGCCTTTATATATTCCAATTGAACTTGCTTTTCCTAAACTTGTTCTCTCAAATAGTGATACTTGATTAATATGCTCTCTTTTCGAATGCATCACAGGGTCCTTTGAAATATTTATAGCACTTGTGTTATCACAATAGATTGTTACAAGACCAACTACTTCCTCTTCTATTCCTTTGAGTAATTGTTTGATACAATATTAGAAAAATTGATTGCAAAAATAATATATTTAGCCTCAATAGTTGAAATACAACTTTTCTTTTTTCTTATCCATGTCACTAAACTTTCTCATTAGAAGAAAGCTCCTCCACTTGTTCTTTTCTTGTCATCCACATCTCATGCCCAATCAACACAAGTACAATCTTTCAGTTCAAATCTCCATCCTTCTTGTACCATAAACCATAATCCTATGTTCCTTTTAGATATCTAAAGATTATCTTTACAAAAGTCATGCATGTCTCTTTAAAATTAGAAGAATCTTGCCACAATACCAACAACATGAGCAGTATCAAGTCTACTATGTACCACATATTGTAGCTTGCTAATCATTTATCTGTACAATGTCTCATTAACCTCGATAGGGTTATCTTTTTTTGACAATTTGCAACCAATTATCATTTGTGTTCCCACTGGTCTTTAGTCTTCCATCCCAAAAGTTTTTAGGATCTCTTTGATATACTTTGATTGTGTTATGTATGTTCCATCCTTGGTCTGTAGAACTTGCAATCCAATGAAGAATTTGATCTCTCCAATCATTGACATTTCAAATTCCTTTCCTATTTCATCTGCAAATGATCTATACATAAGTTCATTTCCTCCAAATATGATGTCATCAAAAAATATTTCAGCAATTAATATCTTATCCTCTAATTCACTCTTCAAATACAAATTACAATTGTCACTTATTTTAATGAAACCAATCCTCATTAGATAAGAGAGTAGTCTTTCATACCATGCTCAGGGTGCCTGCTTCAAACCATATAGTGCCTAGTTTAATTTGCATACCATGTATTTCTGATCTTTTTTCAACAAATCCTTCTAGTTGTTCAATGTATACTTCTTCCAATATTTCATTCAAAAATGCATATTTTACATTCATTTGCTAAAATTTGAAACCTTTATGAGCATCATATGTAATTAAAATTCTCACACCTAATCTAGCAACATGGGTAAGTGTCTCACCATAATCAATGCCTTCTTCTTGAGCATAACCTTTGCAAACCAATCTTGCTTTGTTCCTTGTCACATCTCCATTCTCATTCAGATTGTTACTTAAATTCCACTCAGTGCCAATTAAAGTTTTGTCCTTAGGTCTCAGTACCAATGTCCATGTGTTATTTTTAATTTGATCTATCTCTTCTTTCATTGTAACAACCTAGTCTTCATTTTCCAATGCATCCTTGACTAATCTAGGCTCAAATTTAGAAATCAAACATGCATTCTCTCTTAAGTTACTTCTTGTCATAACTCTTGCATCTTTGTTTGCAATTATTTGATTTGATGAATGGTTCCTTCTAATATACTTTGATAAAATAGGCTTGGTCCTTTGTTGTTCACAATCTTCTTCACTTAGTGGGGTTCAACAGGTTCCTCAGCTACTTCTTAATGTTTCTCGGGTATAATGTTAGGAAATCCTTCATGTACATTTACAAATCTCTGATAGTCTTTAGGTTCCTTCTTTCTATCTTCTTCATTTTTACATTTGCATTTTCCACCATTTCATTAGTAGCCTTATTCAAACATTTATAAGCTTTTCTCTTTCTGGATTACTCTAGAAATATACCTTCATCTCCTTTAGAATCAAACTTTCAATTTCTAGCATCTTTCAATACATAGCACCTACTTCCAAAGATTTGAAAGTAGCTAACATCAAGGGTATGCCCACACCAAAGTTCACAAGGAGTTTTGTTTGTACCTTTCTTCAATTGTACCTAGTTGAGAGTGTAAAAGAGAGAACTTATGGCTTCTCTCCATAATGTGTGTGCAACTTCCTTCTAAATCAATAATGTTCTTGTATAATCAACTTTTGATATGTTACTTCTTTTAGTCATGCTTTTCTATTGTGGATTCCTTGGTGTAGATAGTTGCCTTTCGATTTTATTTTCATTGTAGAAGATAGTAAATTCATCAGAGATAAATTCACCACCTTTATTAGATTTAAGCACTTTAGTTGTTTACTTGTTTCTGTTGGTGTAAATACGTACTTTACTATTTGCACTTACTTAAGTTTACTTAGGTTAATGCATTATTTAATTATTTTGCATTATTTTATTATTTTTATTTGTGAGACACTTAGGAGTTTGCACACCTTTTGAGTTGTCATGTAGACAACACAGGAGTACGCAACTCTATTTAAGCACATGGTGTCTACAACACTGTTTTGCGTGTCACACCCTTGTAGGCTTATTCTCTCATCACCGCACTTACTTCCATGATTAATGGAGGATAACCCATATTTGGTGGACGTGTGCTTGGTTGTATGACACATCATAATGCTAACTTCTATACATTCTAGAAGCTCTCCTGAGGCCTTTATATTCAGGCACTCTTAGTGTACTATGAGGAACCAATTATTGAATACATTGTTATTCTGATCATACTCTCTCTCTCTTTGGTCTATTGTGTGCTTGTGTTTGAGTTCTTAGTTCTTGGGTGAATTTTTCCCTTAGGAAAATTCTTACATGGTATTAGAGCATAGAGATTTTCTCATCACAAGCCATTCGAGACCTCTTGTTTGCTTCATCACCTCAGCTTGAATTCGGAGTGCTGCAGAAATTGGGAGTGTCCAGTGTCAAATCTGACCTCACCATTGCGTCTGAAACGCTAAACCAGTGAAAATCGACTATAAGCTCAACTACCTTGGCCCAAAGTTGACTGTGAGGCAATTTTTTTTTGCAAATCGGAACCCGGAGGCCCTGATTTGCGGTATGGGTATGATTTTATTTTCAGATCTTTAATTTAATTTTTTGAATCTGCATTTTCTCTGTTGTATTTCCGTCATTTTTCAGTGCAAATTTTTGGAAATTATTTTGGCTTTTTGGGCACTCGACAGAGAAATTTTTTTAACAGACTCAGGTAGTGACATCTCAGATCTGCCATTTGTGGTGGATTATTTTATTATTTTGCAAGAGTACAGTTTTATTGTGCAGCAACCAGTTTGTACAAGAATCGGTGAGATAATCCAACCAGGCTGACATTATACTTTACCAGCCTAAGCCCAACTGAAAATTCGGCGGCCATAGGCAACCCATATACCCGGTGGCCCGTTTTCCACTCTCCCGGTCGCTACTTTATTTCTTGTTGGGCGGCACTTGTTTTTATTCAGCGCCTAAGGCGCGCATCCCATCAATGTGGGATTAAATCTGTGACTTTTGACGTCTGTGTGCGATTCCTCGGCAATCTAAACTACTCCCGCCCACGATCTGTGATTGATCCCCGACCGCTATGTTTGTCTTTTGGCCGGCCCGCAGCGAGCTCTGACATCGCTTGAAGCTTCTCCGACGACGCTGAAAGACTTTTCAACGACGCAACCTCCGATCAGGCACCCGCACTTTGAAAACCGCTGTAGACTTTAGTCCCGGCCCGTGTTTCAACTTGTGGTTTTGGCAGGTGGTTTCGGCTATCAAACTCGTGGTTTTTGCAATTTGCAATTTTCAAACTTGTCGCCACGTGTACACTTCTTGACACGTAAACTAGAATTGCCACGTCATCTCGTGGATAGCCAAATTTTTCATGCCTTGTCAGCAGTATGGAATCTGACACGTGCCACTCTGTACAATACGGACTACACAGTCAGCTTGCCACGTCAGCCCATTCACTATTTTTTTGCTGACATCACTTTTTCATTAAGTTAAAATTGACGACCGTCTGGACGTCATTCGAGAGCATTTTACAACTATGTTGATAGCCATTTGACCGTCAAATTTAGACTCGCAGTTTCTCCTCCAAACTCCTCTCTAGATTGCTTTTTAGTTTGGCAGCCTAACTTTGCGAGCTCCTAACTTGAACATCTAGACTCTGATTTAGGTGCAATTTTTTTTGAAATCAGGTAGAATTTCTTGAATTTTTCAGTGGTGGTATTGTTTTCTTGTTTTGGTGTATAGATTTTTCAGAATTTTCATTTTTTGGCAATTGTACCTGCATAATCCTGCGTTTTGCAACTTCAGAAGCTCTGTATGGGCACATCTGGTCACTTTTTCAAGTTTTATTTTTTTTGGAAATGCATGTTTTTTTGTCTACTTTCTATATTTGAAGTTAGACTCTAGGGTTGTGTGGACCAATTTCTCACTTTCAGAATTAGGCCTTCTTTGGCATTGTAAAGCTTTGATTCTTTTTCAGAATTGTTGTAAATCTAAGCTACAGTGCTTAAGTGATAGATTTCAGCCTTATAAGGCAGTTGTAAAAGCAAAATCAGAAAGTCCACTTTGTTCATTTTGACAAGTGGCATATTGTAAACGCACTACTTATAAAGTGCCAACAACATCTTTTTTGGGGGGGTCTTTTGATTGAGTGAAAGGGGGGGTATGTACTGTGTTTTTATGTCTCTATTTTGTGCTCTTTTCATTTCTGCATCATGGGTTTTAAATGTTCTCCTCTAACTTCACACAACTATTCTACATGGAGAGATATTGCATGGAGTAGATTAATGGAAAAAGGATATAGTCTTTATGTTGATGGTACAATTACCAAACCTACTGATGCTAAAGAACTCATTGATTGGACAATTCAAGACCAACAAGCTTTAGGTGTTATCAGGAGTTGTGTACATGGGGATCTTCTCTTTCACATAAAAAATTGTTTAGAATCTAAGGAAGCTTGCGATAAACTTGAACAGTTGTATGGTAAAGTGGATGAAGAAAAGGGATTTCAGATTGAAGATGATCTACTTCTCTTGGATCCTAAAAATTATGACACAATTCAGGATTATATCATTAAAGTCAATGAGTATAGGGCAATTCTCAAAGATTGTGGAAATCCCATGAAGGATGACAGGTTGATTCATCACATCCTGAAGAAGCTACCTTCTGAGTACACCAACTTTGTTTTGAGTTTTAATACTCACATGTTAACCATGGGATCTGCTTACCAGAAGCCTTCCTTTGATGGATTTTCTAATATGTTGATTGTTGAACAATCTCACTTGGTGGATTTAGGACTTCTCAAGTCATCTAAGACCAAAGCCTTAGTGGCTAGTGATGATCACAAATCAAGTCAAGGGGGAAAAAGCAACAAGAAGAAGAAGTAATAGAAGCGAAAAACACAATCTGAGACACAACATGACTCCTCTGAACAAGGCGATTCTTCTTCAAACAAGAAGGGAAGTAATGAAAAGAAGGACAAACTCCTTTGTGCATATTGCAAAAAGCCAAATCATGATGAGCATCATTGCAAAACAAAAAGAATCGATCAGTTAGAAAATCTACTCAAGAAGAACAAGATTCAAGTGCTAGGTACTTCCAAGGATTCTACTCCTACCTCTTCAAAAGGTCAAGGTCAAGCACTTATGCCCAACACAAATTCTTCTTCGGAATGGATACTTGACTCAGGTGCCTCTTACCACATGGGTTCTTCAAGGGAAGACTTTTCTTCATTAAAGCAGTCAAAGGTACCACACATCTTCATGGGAGATGATGCTAAAATGGAAGTTGACGGGAAAGGACATGTAGAAATGGAAGATGGGGAATTCAAAGATGTTCTCTACATTCCAAATCTAAGCTCTAATCTCCTATCAGTTTACCAAATCACTCACCTTGGAGATGGTCATAAGGTTGAGTTCCTTCCTAATTCAGTGATGGTGCGAAGTCTCAAAGATGATTCATTGGTAGCAGTGGGGAAAGTCAATGATGACAAGAGGTTATACTCCTTCCACTTTGTGCCTAAGAGTCCTTCCCAAGCCTTGTTAACTCACTCTACTTCAAAAAACTTATGGCATGAGCAGTTTGGTCACCTTGACTTCCGCTCTCTTTAGCAACTTTGATCAAAACACATGGTCAAAGGTCTACCTAATATCAGCTTTTCTAAGGGAGAGTGCTCATCTTGTTCAGTGGATATGCATCTCAAGGAGAAGTATGATAAAGGGAAGTCTTCTGAAGCTCTAGTTGTTCTTCAACTAGTTCACATGGTATTAGCAGGACCCTTTGCAGTGACTTCAATAAGCCAAGGCCGCTACATACTCACATTTGTTGATGACTTTTCAAGATTCACTTGGGTCTTCTTCTTTCATCACAAGAATGAAGTAGTTCATAAGCTTCAAGACTTCAAGACTCATGTTGAACACAAGTCAAGGAAAGCCATCAAAGTATTAAGGGTGGACAATGAGAACAGATATGTTGACAGAAGACTTAAGAACTTTTGCAGAATTGAGGGGATTGATCTTTAGAACTCACCAGCATTCAGTCCGCACAAGACAGATGTTGCAACTATGAGGATTAGGACTCTCAAGACCATGGCAAGTTGCATGATAAAGGCCAAGTCTCTTGATCCTACACTTGAAGTTGAAGCCATTAGTAGTGCTACTCACATACTTAATATGTCTCCTCATCCAGCCTTAGATGGCAAGACTCCTTTTGAGGCATGGTGTGGCAGAAAATTGGTTGAGTCACCTTAGAGTCTTCGGTTGTCCAACATGGGCAAACCTTTCTTCCAAAAGTTGCAAGGCACCGACACCTAGGCCTTGTACCTTTATCAGTTATGAAGACAATGTGAAGGCTTACAGACTTATGGATCCAAAGACTCATGAGATTTTTGTGGAGAAGGATGTTCACTTTGAGGAAAGTTCTCCTAGCTTGTCCTCTTCTCTTCTCCGCACATCATACACAGTGGAAACTGATAGTGACACCAGCGATAGTGCTTCAATAGGTTCAGACACGTGGGGTTCTATCGATAGTTTTAGTGAGAGGTCACATCAATCCAGTCCACATGCTTACATTGCCACAGTGAAAGGTCCATCTCAGCATGGTACATCTTGTCTTCTAGCTTCAACTTCACTTGACTTGGGAGACAGACTTGAGGACTTACATCTTCTCATTGATGATGATTCTTCAACAGTTGTTGCGAGGGCTCACTCTGACCCTCAAGTCCATTCTCTACATGATCAATCTGAACAAGTTGTGTGATTGTGGATCCTTATGAACAACAATTAGTGGAGGGCTCTTTTTCAGTTGAGGAGACAGATGGTTCAGTGGAACAGGTTCAACAAACATCCTTGCCAGATCTACATTCATTCTTTTCAACACAGTTGGAAAAAGTGAACTTCAGCATCAATATAGTGATACTTGAGTAGGTTTCAGGGCCAGCACACATCTTCAGGACTGTACCTTTGGCATTGTTTCTTCCTAAGGGGAGGAACACCATTCTACATTCTTGGACCAGCTTCTTCATCGGAGCGGCTTTCACTTGCTGGCATTCTTCTTTTGGGGGGGAGCCTATTCTGTCTCTCTTCCTTCTCTCATTCTCTTATGTATATATTGGATGTATGTCGTAATTGGGGGGTCTTGATTACTCCATCCATCAATGCATCCTTGTTTATCTCTCTTTTTGGGGGAGGGTTTTTCCCATGAGGTTTTCCCTCTTTCCCCACTTTATGGGAGATAACATTTTCATTATGTTCATGGGTACCTAACATGGCCTACTAGTTGGAACCCATTATGCATCTTCATCCTAGTTCATAAGCTTAAGGGCATTCCCCTAAGTTTCACTTAAGGGGGGGTGTTGGTGTAAATACGTACTTTACTATTTACACTTACTTAAGTTTACTTAGGTTAATGCATTATTTAATTATTTTTCATTATTTTATTATTTTTATTTGTGAGACACTTAGGAGTTTGCACACCTTTTGAGTTGTCATGTAGACAACACAGGAGTACGCAACTCTATTTAAGCACATGGTGTCTACAACACTATTTTGTGTGTCACACCCTTGTAGGCTTATCCTCTCATCACCACACTTACTTCCGTGCTTAATGGAGGATAACCCATATTTGGTGGACATGTGCTTGGTTGTATGACACATCATGATGCTAACTTCTATGCATTCTAGAAGCTCTCCTGAGGCCTTTATATTTAGGCACTCCTAGTGTACTATAAGGAACAAGTTATTGAATACATTGTTATTCTGATCATACTCTCTCTCTCTTTGGTCTACTGTGTGCTTGTGTTTGAGTTCTTAGTTCCTGGGTGAATTTTTCCCTTAGGAAAATTCTTACAGTTTCCTTCTCAACTCTTTCGTTATACCATTTAAACATTTTTAAAGAAATAGATTTATCTTTTAGAAACATCACAAACATCATCCTTGAGTAGTCACCAACAAACAAAATGAGTTACATATCACCATAATAGATTTGCACTCTCATAGGACCACAAAGATTAGTATGAACCAACTCCAATATGTCATTATATGCGTAAGACTTGCTTGAAAAACTTACTTAGTAATCTTACCAATCCGAGATTACTTACACATGAGTTTATCAGGCTTGCTCAACCTCAATAGCTTGAAAAACTTTACTTAGTAATCTTACCAATCCAAGATTCCTTACACATGAGTTTATCAGGCTTGCTCAACCTCGGTAAACCTTTTACTCTTTTCTTCTTACTAACCTTGTTCAAATTATCAAAGTTCATATGACAAAACCTTATATGCCATAACCAAGCATCCTCACTCCTTGCGATCAGACATCTACTTGCATAATTTAGATAAAACGAGTTACCTTTGGATTGATCACCAATTCTAATCAAATCTCCAACATCATAGGTCTTCACCTTTCAGTTTTAGAATTCCATTCGGTGAGGTCTATGTTATTCAATTGGGAAACACTCAACAAATTGTACTTTAGTCCTTGAGCCTAATAATAATTACCACATTTAATCTTTTTGTTCAACATAATAGATCCTTTTTTCTTTTATAGAACATGGGGCATCATTTCCAAGTCTAGTGAATCCTCCAATATACTCTTTTAAGTTTTTTAAAGAATTCAATATTGTTGTGGTTCCACTACACACACCCCATTTTCAACTTCAAAAATGGGGACCCCCCATTTTTAATTTGACTCCCAGAAGCTCATTGTGGTTCCTCAGAATAGGATATCTTCTAAGGTTCCTAAGGGAGCATAACTTCTATAGTTTAGGTTTAGGAGTTTGGTTAGTTAGCATCATTCAAAATCTTCTAGTTGGGAAGATCAAGTTCTACATAAAGACCAAAGGTGTACACAAGCGCACCCAACACACATGCACACCCTAACATTGTGTGTAATGTACGTTGTCGTGATTTACTTTGCAGGTGCGTATAGGCTCAACTTCCCAAGTTGTGCTAGCTGTGCCCCTTTCTAGATGCACAAACCATGGCTTTTGACCCAATTAGTGCACCTATGTAGGTGTCCTAGGTGCACAATTTTAGCTTTCATCATCTTTTGATCAATTTTTATTAGTTGGATCTAGTCCTCAAAGAATCAATTTTACCCTCTAATACCACTGTATTGATGTTCAACTTTTGTGTAGGTCATCATGGCATCCTCATCATCCATAGTAGCAAATATTACCATAGTATTGTATGTGCATATTCAAACATAGGCGCCTTAGGATTTTAGATAGAAGAAGCATAAAGATTTCAAGTACATGAAAATGTTGGACTATAAAGAGGGCATAAATCATCAAAAATATCAGGAATAAGTATACAAGGGTAGTCCTAGACCTCATTTGAGAAAAACCCATAAATTATTTTCAAATATGGGAACTTTGATTTTTTGGCAAATTGATCAAGCACCTTACGCAACTTGCTGAAGGCGTGCAAGTGTGAAGGTGTGCTTTTGAAGTTTTTGAGGAACTCATTTTACCTCTAAAGGTACAAAGGTGCAAAGGTGTGCTAGTGTACATGCCCAAAACATCCAGAGGTCCTTGCGGTCCCCAAGATTACCATGGCTTCCTCATCTTTTTTAGTAGCTAAGATCACACTCAAACTCATGAGTTTCAAGTTCCAAGGAGTGACCAAGAAGTCACACTTCATGGATTTGCACTTAGAAGTGAGAGATATCGAATGTTGCTAGATATTATATAAGAGAAGAACTGGATAAGATTGATGATTGGATTGATAATATACAGGCCAATAATAAGGTCATGTTATCTATGTATGAAGATATCCAAGATATGCAGAGAAGAACACATGCCCAACCATTAGAAGTGGATAAATACTATAGTGCAACCAACTTAGAGATTTTTGATGATGAATCCAAAACACAACTATGCTTATCAAAACAATTGTACAATAATTCAAGCATCATTTGAAGTAGTATCCTCTAAGGATGATGTTGGACACATTTTCAAAATTGAGGAGACACCAAGGGAATTGGACTCTAAGCTAAATAATTTTGTAGAAGTAAAGGAAAGAAGTTCATAATTTCCACATGGAAGTGAGGGCAAAGAATGAAGCTTTAGACTTGTGAGATCCTCAAGAAATCAACTCCGACATCAAAAAGTTCAAAAGGAAACATCCAAACATCTTTTTGGTTGAAGGTCAACAAGATCCAAATACTAGAAATTGAAAAATTATGGACTTTGAAAAATTCTATCACTTTTGGAAAATTGTGGACTTCAAATTTTTTTGTCACTTTTGAAAATTGTGGGCTTCAAAAAATTTTGTCATGTTTGGAAAATGGTGGACTTAGAAAAATCTTGCCACTTTTGGAAAAATATGGACTTAGAAAAATCTTGTCACTTTTGGAAAAATGTGGACTTAGAAACATCTTGTCACTTTTGGAAAATTGCAGACTTAGAAATATCCTGTTAGTTTTGGTCCTTTCACCAAGGTGCACTTTTCACAAAGGAGTTCTTCTTATAAGGTGTGCTAAACACATAGGTGCACTTTTCATAAGGTGTACCAAACATAGAGGTGTGCTTCTCACAAGGTGTGCCAAACAAAAAGATGCGCCAAAGATTTTGATCGGTTGTGGTTGCATTGACAATTAACTACTAGTTCCTACTTTTAAGCATTCCATGCATCGAAAGCGTGTTTGACAACAATTTAACTCCTAGAAATGCATAGAGAAGGCCGAGTTTGCATTTTTTGAAGCTCTAGTGACTCTCAGATCATTTCATGGCTTAGATCTCTTCTTATCTTCTTCTTCTTCTATTATTTTAAGTCATGTAAAGGCTCATGCACCCATTAATTGATATAAAATAGGGTGGAGACCTATTTAGCACCATTTAAAGAGTCAGTTTGTATATAATCAGCTTTATTTTTTTTGGATTTTAGCATAGTGTTTTCATTAGAAGAGCTCTCACTCCTAACACAAAATAAGAAGAGGGTTTCTTATAAATATATCAATGTAATATGTACCCTAGTCTGATATTGATGCAATAATAAATTTTATTGCTGCTCTAATTCTAAGTGTAGTAAATCTTGCCAAAGTGTGTTATTTTTTATGAATTTATGTTCATGAATAGTAATGGAGCTAATGGTTATATTGTGTTGTGATAGTTGTACAATATTTTTGTCCTAATGTTTTCCTTATGTTAAAAAACTATGCTATTGTGACAAATTGGAGAAATGATCACTATTGTTCTTGCATAGTGTTTTGTCTCGTGTCCACACACTTTTCGTGGCTGCATGATTTGATGAATCATGAAACATCTTTTAGTTTTCATTAAAGTTCCCATCAATGATTTCATCAATGGAGTTGAGGAAGCACTACTTCTAATTTCATTGGTTTCTTATCAAGCCCTTTTGATAATTTAATTCACAAACGTGTTGTTGCTTTGGCTTATGTCTGTTAGGAATTTCCCTTTTAGTAATTTTCTTTAAAATATCTTGTTAATCTATCTTTGTTATTTTCTTTTCAAACCCGTGGTTAAAATAGGAATTCATATAGTTGCATTGATTGAAAATTGCATTAATCATAAAATAGAAAATACAAAAATACATTGGTCTTTGTGGTTACATTTCATCAAAGTTGTGTAGAATTGATAGATACCAACAAAGGCCTCCTTGTGAAAATTCATATTTATGTTCGATTGAGCTACCCAACAGGTTGAAAAATAGTCATCCATAACCTTGGAGTTGCTCATTGATCAACTTTTGAAGAGAGAGATTCGAGATAATTTTTGTCATTAGCATCGTGCCAAATGACCACTCTAAAAATATCACCAGTCATATGATATGAATAACCAATATCAATAATCCATTTATCAATTTATCAACTTGAGAAACAAGGGAATTTTCCTCTTCATACCTTTCTTCTTCAAAATCATTTTTATAGAAATATAACAAACTTCTTTATCTTCTTCATGATCATCAAATTCTTCATCATGTTGGCCTTCTTCAGTTAGGTAACATGAATTCTTTCCTTTATCCTTGTCTCAAAATATTCTAAATTTGTTTTCCTTCTTGTCATTTTTATCATTCCTATCATTGTCAGGACACCTAGATGCAATATAACCAATCTTGTTGCAATTAAAATATTTGAGAGGTAATTTACCTTTGTACTTTTCTTTTCCCTTTAGTATTCTCCTTGCTAGAAGTACTTCCAGTTCCTTTAGCTCTTTCTCCTCGGATAATACACCTTGTACTAGAGTGGACATCTCTTTCTCTTTGTTTCCTTGAGCTACCAATGGCTAGTGAAGATTTAAAAGAATTTTCTATCTTTGGTAAAATATAATGAAAGTTATTAAGCTTAAATGTACTCAACCTATTGATCCAAGCATCAAGAGTAATGACATTACTAGGTATGGATATAAATTCCTAAATAGCAGAGGCTCTAATAGAATATATAGGTAAGAGAGTTATAAGATTTATTCTTACTGCATCTTGTTCACTTATGATTCCACCAACTCCTCTAATAGCACTTAACACTTCCTTTATTTTGTTATTCTATTGTACAATGTTCTCAGCTTCTTGCATTTTCATCTCATCAAATTTTCCTCTAAGGCTCTCAACCTTCACTCTCAGTACATTTTGATCACCTCCATAAACTAGTGTAAGTTTTTCCCAATCTCTTTTACAATAGCACAATTGTTGATATCATTGTTGGCTAATAGTTTTTTTTTTTTGATTTGGTTTATACCTGACTCCTAATGTGCCCAATGTGGTGAAGGAAAAAGTTGTTAACAACATAATGGGTCAGTGTAGGTGTTTTATTAAGGAACCCTAAATTGAAAGGTACAAATCCCTTATATGAAAAGATTTGTAATGAATATTGTTTTTGTTAGATCAGAAAGATTTAGGGGTATGCTCTTAACCAGAGAGTAGAAGAGGTCTGACCAGATTGCCAAAACTTCAAAAAATCAAGGCAAGTTTCTAATAATGACTCATTGAGTTCCATAACTATGAAGTCACAAGAGTCACTTTAAGTTCTTTTGACACCTAAATGTAGTCTATTCAATCTACTAAATGCAAAATGTAGTAATGCATGACTAACTAACAATGCGTACTATATAAGGAGAGGAAGTTTGATCAATTGAGTAACAACCAGATTGCTCAAGTTGCTAAGATTTTACAACAACTATTTGCTTCCTACTCAGTATCTTACATCAACCAAATCCGTAACTTCTTACACAAAAAATAAAATGCACATGCACTAGCTTGTATAGAATAGAGGGAATTAAATAATACTGCAAATGAGGGAAATAAAGCTTTAAACCATTAAAAAGAAGGAAACAAAACCTAATTCATTTTTAATCCCACAACTTTCATTAACAACACATTTCATCCCAAGCACCATACAAGAACTAAAACTAGGTTAACATGAACTACATAATCAAAATATGGACACAAAGTCTCACATAGTATTCCCAGCTATAGGGGCTTGCCCACATCAATTTTTTTCCAATCTTATTTATTTCTCAAAAAGTTACATTTATAGACCTTAGAAATGACTAGTTACATTTCAATATTACTAAATAGAGCATCTTTGATCATTCTAAAAATAGGATAGACTAGTTAGTTATCTGTTACAAAACTTTACCCTACAAGGAGAATGCCAAATATGACTACAATGTCAAAAAGTGAGAGAGAGAGAGAGAGAGAGAGAGAGAGAGAGAGAGAGAGAGAGAGAGAGAGAGAGAGAGAGAGAGAGAGAGAGAGAGAGAGAGAGAGAGAGAGAGAGAGAGAGAGAGAGAAGGGGTGACACTTGTCATATGTTTGCAGGGAAAGTATAATCTCTATCAAAGCATAAATTTTTCTTTGAAGTTATGACCTTGTCTCGATATGCCTTCATTGCATCAGTTACACTCTTTAACTGATGGACATTTAGAATGAGAATGTTGTCAGCTCTAATATCCAATAATCATGCATTTTTGTCCATTCTTCAACTCTGGAAATGTTTGATTGGAGCTTCTCTGCTACACGCTTCAAAACACATTCCACTACTAAGAGTCTCGAAATCCTTGCTGTATACACTAATCTAATATGCTAGAAATACTAATTCAATGAAATCATTTACACATTAAACTAACATAACATATAAGAGAGATAAAGAGAAGACAAACTCAAATGAAAATGTGAGCCATGGATAAGCTCTCTCAATGAGATTTGTTCTCTTGTTTTTTAGATATGTCTATGTGTAGATTGGGGATGTATGCTCAAATGCTCAAAGTTGCTTCAATGGTGGAGATAGGTAAATGGCAAATTGGTAGCTTTGTGAGCTCTCAATTTGGCATTATAAGGGTAAGATTGATGACTTTGGTTCTCAAAATAGCATGGTAACTTTAGCTCAAAGATTTTTATTGAAATGGCTTGGGAGGGGATTCAATTTATAGCCCAAGGGCTTGTGGGATGGAGGGCTAAGATGCAAGGAGAGATGAAGGCTTAAGGAGGGCTAGGATGCCCTCAAAGGAGAGCACATGGATTGTGCTTTTTTAGCACAAATGGGAAGGTGACACTTGTCACAAGGAGGATGAGTGTGAGACGGTAGGGTAAAGGGTTGGTTAAAGGCATGATGAGTGGGGTTGAGTATGTAAGAGAGATGTAAGAGGAATGAGTGTGGAAGAGGGAAGAGTGTGGAAGATGGATGTAAGAGTCATGAGTGGGCTTGTAAGAGTCTTTTATGGTTTGTAAGAGCACTCATGACTTGGTGGTTGGGATTTTTGAGGGGAGACTTTGGTTTGGTTTAGGAAAGTCTTAAACTTGTTTAGGGAATGTGACAACATTAGGGGGTGGATTAGGCTTGGGTTTAGGATTAGATTAGGGATGTTAGAGATGTGCAAGTGGATGGCATTAATGAGGGTGGGTGATTTAGTGGCTAAGCTTGGTTAGTATGGGTGGATGGGGTGGATTAGGCTAAATGGAGGATTAGGGATAAGTTAGGGGTTTTTAGATTTGAGGATTTTATTTATCAAATAGATTTATTTAATAAATGGAGATTTTTGGAATTAGATAGAAGAATAGGATTTAATTGATAAATAATAGGTTATTTGATTTATCAATTAGGACTATAGATGATTAATTAAATTAATCAACTAGGGGATGGAAAAGGATTAATTAAATAAGAATTTAATTAATGATGCCTTTAGAGATGGCTAAATTAGATTACCAAAGCGGTGTAATCAAATTTAGGTGTCTACACTTGCCACCTTGAAACTTGATGGATGAGTAGCCTCTTCAACAAATGCCAAAACATTAGTCTTTATTTGTTCGATGTCTACCAACTGACCATTATTGGTGACATATGATTCAGTATGCATAACCTTTAGATGTTCAAATATCTTGTCCATTACTTTCTTCACTAAATCATATACAATATCCTTTAGCTAATTTTTAGACTTCACTAAGCTCTCAATTTAAAATTCAAATGATTTATTCCAATGAAGCAATGTTTCTTGGCCTATCTTGTGTATCCCGTGGGTCATAGTGATATTAGTCTTCATGTCAATCACCTCTTGCAATAAGACCACTTGCTCTATTAGCCTCTCTGATTCTTTTTGCATCAAAATCTTGTGGCTTGATACTGCTTCTCTTGATTTTTCAGTATCTAACAATAGATTTCCAAGGTTTTCAATGAAAGGGGGACCTTGGGCCTTCATCTCATCAATTTAGGCATGGCCAATTTGACCAGATTGCCTCTCCTATTGTAGCTCAAGTAGAAAGTTCTTGTTCTCCTTTGCACTTGGGTTGAATGTACTTATGGAGGTACTTCCAAGTACAACTCTAATGTAATCCATAGATTCTTTATTTGAGGCTTTGAGTATCTCTTTTTTGGACTTTAACTCCTCCAATCTATCCTCAATCTACACATTTTTTGATTTCCAGATGTTGACCATAGAATCATGCACTAGAATACCTATGTCAATTGATCTAATATGAGAATCATTGGGAGTTAATTCATGAAAATTTCCCTCCTTCCGAGGCTCTACAATTTCCACTAGCATATGACTAGTAGAAGAATCCATGGCCAATGTTGTTATAGTTTTCTACTTCTTTGCCTTCTCTGAAGCTGGTTGAGCTGAAGTTTCCTGTATAATAAGATCCTTATATGGAGAAATTTCATCACATCTTCTCTTTTTTTGATCAATAGTCTCTTCCAACCAAGATTAGTTGAAAGAACATTGAGTGCTGACTGTAAGGCTATAGAATCAAATAGCTCCCTCGCAATAGGAGATGTCATCTTTCTTTGGATGGAAAAAGGAAAAGAAGTTTCCTTAGTGATAAAGAGGGCTAGAGTATCACCTTAATGAGATTCCTCCTTCTCTTGGCCATCCAGAGGATTATTGTCACCATTGAGTTTGATGACTTGCACAAGGGAGGAGGCCTTGGCTACTGGTTTCACTTTCTCCTTTTCTTTGCCTTTATCTTTCTTTTCTTCTCCAACCTTTCCCATATTCGATAGAGATCCTCCTCCATATGTTGGAGTGATTTTAACATTCTTTTTAGGAGGTTGGTCTCCTTCTCCACCAACAAGTTGTGTTGGTCCAGTTGATGTTGTTGTAGCAGCAGTTGTGGATGTAGCAGTAGTTGATTGGGCTGTCCTAGAAGCTACTCCACTGGTAGAACTTGCAGTTCTAGTCCTCTTCTTCCTTTTGTCTAGTCCACTCCACCCATTTTTTCATCCTCTTGATGATACCATGCATCAGGACCTTTAGGTAGGGTTGACACTATAGGAGTGTTCTTTATTTGCTTGTAAGTTGATAGATGCATGTAGGAGCCATCATCTGCAAGATCACTAACATTAACAGTGTCATTATACAACTTAATTTCATCTATTTTCAATCTAGACCAATAACTTTCTCTAGTTTGGTATTCATCATAACACCTGACCCAATAGTCTTCGATATTTGGAACCTGCCTATGAGCGTATCCTAGCTTTAGATGATATTTCACAAAGTTAACAGGGTCATACTGGGGTCTTCTCACCTCATAATCAATCAATTTAATCCTACTCTTAAAGGCTTTAACTAAATTCTACACATCAAATCTTGAGGCACAAGAATAGGGTCATACCACTATTGGAAAAGGAATCCCAACTATCTTCTTGATATTGGAACATAAGGTGTTTACCTCTAGTATTTTCCTACACAATTCAACAAGGACTACCTTATCTTTAGGATATTTGGGGAGACTCTTGGGGAAGCCATCGAATGCACCAATCCTTAGGTAGGAGAAAGATGGAAATTGGATGAAACAACACCTAAAATAGATGACCACTGATATGGCTTGTGGTGAAAATCTCTTCTTAGGGCACCCTTGTAATTCTTGACACAACCTCATTGTGAAGACATCATTTACCTTTACATGTGCTTTGAAACTCGTCTACAATTGGAGATAAGGATAGAATTCATACACCTTGGTGTTTTCATCAAAGTCCTCAATACTAGGAAGACCAGACTAGAGATGATGCATGGCTAGAGTGTATATCAAAAATGAGGACATAAAAAATTGCCTGAATGCCTTTTTCGAATTCAACCAAGAGGCAAGTTCTTCACATATAGTCTAGGCCTAGTCAATTTGTAGTCCTTAAGTACACATGACCTAGACCAAGAACAAGTGATGCTCAATGAAATCCATAATCTCCTCCTTCCCTTTTAATCTTAGCAATAGTGCCAAGATATTCATGATTTACCTCTTTAGGTTAGTTCCAAAAAGAGTTCTTGGCATCTTACACTTTTTGTTGCAAGGAGTCTAAAACCATGTCCTCTACATGTCTTCTCTCCTCAAAGTTTTCTTCTCACTGAACATTGATGCAGAGGAAGAAAAATTAATGTCATAGTACTCTTCCTTTACTATGATTCTGAATGTAGATTACATCAATTCTTTATTCATAGAAAGCAGAATAGATTGATTGGGAAACAATATCTACTTTGTCCTTAGATTGTATCTTTCAATACAATCCTTTACCAATTTTGGCACTTGTACGACCATGGGGAACCTACAAGCATCAACTAATATGCTCTCTTTCAATTTATGAGTTATTGGATGGATGAGCTGGGTATTGAGTCTTCTGTGTAGATCACCCAAGTCATAGAATTTGAAGGAACTGCCAGAAAAGTTCTTCAACTCACTCTCCAATCCAAGTAGACAATCATACCCAACTAATTTGATTGCCATTAGCTTATAGTTTTACACAAAGAAGACATAATACTTTGAAAAAATAGTCATTATAAGATGAGGAACTTCGTTTGGTAGAAATCCAATCATATAGAATCATAAATTTAAACGTTGGCGCCACACGAATGAAATATCTCACAACTAAAGATCGTAATGGTTGGATTTGCAATAAATCAGTTACACAATGCCTATTTAATTTTTTTTACCTCTACCCATATAGTGGCTTATAAATCTGATGAACATAAAATTTACTTAAATCTCCTATAGTAGTGAGATTATTCACTCACTGAATCAATTGGTTTGGCTTAATGGAAACTACCCCTTTTACTTCAAAATCTGGAATAAGTGTTTGCACTCAAATTCATTATGTATGGGGAAGGAAACATGAACCCATTGTTGGTAAACAAATTGTTCTTTCTAATTTTGACTCTTAATTGCCCAAAACTATGAACAATATCTGATTACAAATAGTGGAAAAGTTGCTTCTAAAAAGGCTAACTTTTCTCTAAATTAATAGGTACAACTCCCTATTATGATTTGCAATGAATTATGTTTTGTTCCTAAACTTACATGGGGTGTGTTCTTGACCTGAGAACAAGAGAGGTAAAATTGAGCCAAGCCTAAATAAGATCTAACTGAGGAAAGAAGTGAATTCTGAAGAATTGATTAAGTTTGTGAACCCACACATCTTATGAACTCACAAAGCTTAATAACTCAAAATGACATAGCAATGAAAACTAAACTGATTCAGCTATAATCTAAGCTACATAGGAGGAAAGATTAACTGAAGAGAATAACATCTAAGATATTTCTCTTTGAACATGCAATGATACTACTTATCACATCTGTTCACTACTTTGAAACAAGGGAATGAAACTCCGTTCGTTCCTTGCCTGAATTTAGATTAAAGAGAAAACATGTAATTAAAAACTAACATAAATGGAACAAAAAATAATTGATAAAAAATACCATTCAATTGACTCTACATAATCAAGTACTTCACACCAAAAATTAGCTGACCTTTTATTAATCTTTCAATTTCATACATATAGGGTATTCAGATGACCGTCACAATAGAAGTTCAATCAATTCATCTCCTCAAGAGAATGAAAAATTGCAAGAAACCAGTTTTTCATATTACAATGATTACATCAGAAGATGAAAGGGGTAGAATATGAATCACTTTTCCTTCTTTCCCTTTTCTACTTTTTCCCTATAGGCCTTAGCAAAAACAATGATTGGGATTAGCTCTTCATGTCTAGGTACGTATATGTTGGTGTATCTCAAGAGCCACTTTGAATGCTCCTTGACCAACTCCTTTACAACATTCAAACAATTTTGGAATTCCTCTATGGCCACATGTATGTATCTGCTAATTTTTTGGAGTTCCACAACTCTATTTTGATTACTGAAGGATACGTTTGTTAGATTATATATGGTTTTGGAGAAATTCTCCTGCATGACAGTTATTCCAATGAGTCCTTCTCCTTGGCCACTAGTCTATAAATCTGTATGCAGCCCCCTCATGAGCTTGAAACCTCTATCTTGGTCCTTCTTCACCTTATCCTCTGTCTCCTTAAGTCCTTTCTCTGCTAACAAGATCATTTTTTATTTGAACTGCATGCTCTAAAGCCATTCGAACATAGGTTCATCTCCCTTTGGCAAGATTTTTGCTTCGACGACTTCCTTTGCCTTCATTTGAATAATCATCTTTAGAAGAGAGATACAATCATCACTCTTCACTCTTTCTCTGACCAAATTATTTCTATTTGCTGAGATGTTATCCTTCTTTGTTTCTAATCTCAAGATAACATTGCCAATTTGTTCTATAATGGAGAGTCCCTCCAATTTAAGCTTCCCAATCTAGTCCTTACCAATTTGACCAAAGTACCTATCTTCCTGAAGCTAAGAGATAAGGGCTTGTACCTCAGTAGCGGTAGGATTACTTGTTATTAACACTCCAAAGATACTTGCCAGTGGAGTGACCAATTGTCTAATAAATCTATTCAGTTCCTCTATCTCCGCCTTCATCCTAACCTTTGACAACTTGAGGCTTTCCAATTGTCCTTCAATTACTTCATTGGTTGACTTCCACAAGCCAACCTTGGTCTCATGTTTGGCCTCTCCAAGATCTACTGAGTGTAGAGTGAAATCATCTGTAGTCATATCTTCCATTCATCCATCCTTGGTGGGTTTTGCAATCTCCATTGTTAGGTGCCCAATTTTAGGAGGTCTTTTGCTTCTTAACCTTACTTAAAGCAAACCCAGAGTGAACTGTAAGAGATAAGGCATGCTTGTTTGGAGCACCTTCATCCTTCCTCTTCTTCCTCTTCTCCAAAGTGTCCTTCAAATATGAATTTGTGCCTATCACCTTAGAGGTTGTCCCAAGTGAATCTATGCTAAACATCTTCTTCATGACTGGAGTGATTGCCATCGCAGTCGAAGAGAAGGGATTCTTTGGGGTTTGAGAAATGAGCTTGGAAGAGCACTGGCCTTTCTCCACCTATGAGGTTTTCTTAGTTTCCTCATCCAATTTAGTAGATTCACTACTGCTGCTCTTTCCATCTCCCAAATCCACTATCTGCATTGGGGAGTTACTTGGTTGTAGAAGTGTAGCACTTACTTGCAAAACTAGACTATGATGAGGTGAGGGAACTAGAGTGACATGAGGAGAGGAAACTAGAGAGGAAATTGGGGTGGCAATAAATCTTAGCCATGGGGATGTTATTTTCTGGAGGTTGGTCACCTCCCTCTAATGGTTGAGCTGGTCCTTGAGTAAAGACCAAGGTTACACTTTTTGTGTGACCTTGAGAGAAGGAAGGAGCTACAGGTGTTGGAGAAGCTTGAGCTGATGTGATTTTACTTCTACTCCTCCTCGTAGTAGTCCATTCGACCCACTTTCCAATTCTTTTGATGATTCGAGCCATCATGATGTCCAAGTCCTCCTTAGCATCCTTGTAAGGCTCCAAACTGATAGGAGTGTTTCTTAAATTAGTTAGATATGTATTACTATACATATGTTGCTCATCATCCTCCAGATCGTCAACATCAAAATTGATATTGTATGTTTTTATTTACTCCTCTGTGAGCCTAGAAAAAGCATGATCTCGAATTTCAAATTCATCTTTACAATCTGCCCAATAATCTTCAATAGTGGTAATGTGTTTGATCACACTCCCAATCTGCAACACCTCCCTAGTATATCCTTTTAAATCAAACATAGGTCTCAGGACCTCATACATCTCCAATTTGTACCACATCTTGAACACTTTAAGCATATTCTTTACATCAAATTGGGAATCACAATTGAAAGCTTCAACTTTCATAGGGAACTCATATCCCTTCTTCTTCAAGCTCTCGCTCAGCACGTTCACTTGGATTGCCTACCTCACGATCTCTATCAACACAATCATTTCGCTTGGATATCTAGGCAACTTCAAGGGGAATCCATCAAAAGCTGCAAGGTGAAAATACAAGAAAGATGAGAATTGGATAAAATTACTTCCAAACTAGCTAATAGCTGCCATTTCTTTTGGGCTGAATCTCCTCTCTGGGCATCCCTAGAGCTCCTTGCACATTCTCATAGTGAATGCATCATTAACTTTGACATACTCTGCATAACTATTTTGCAATTGCAAACATGGATAGAACTCATAACTCTTCACATCATTAGCAAAATTTTCTATTCTTTGGAGGCCCGACCATAACTATAGAGATGCTAGCATGTAAATTAGAAAGGAAGACATATAGAAAGTGTTGTAGAACTTTGCGATGCTAAGAGCATTGGAAAGATTTTCACTTACCTCATGAGCCTAGTCAATATATTGCATATCTAAAAAATTAACTTGTACTAGAAAGAACTATTTTTCAACAAAATTTAGAGCTTCTACCTCACCTTTCAATCTGTGTAGGAGAACTAGAATGTCTACAATCTCGGGTTTGAGATTAGTACCAAATAGAGTTTTGGGGACCTTACTCTTGGCACTCCATGGCTTTTGAAACCAAGATTGCATAATATCCTTCCTCCAAACCATCTTCTTCATAGAGAACTCAGAGACTACTTCTCCCACTGTTAAATCTGAAAACTCCTCTCATTCTAGAACTCAGAGGCAATTCACCACAATTTTCCTATTAATGGAGATCAGTACTATATCATTTGGTAACATAATCTATCTTATATCTAGATTATAATGATTTATGCATTGATAAATCAATTCTGGAGCTTGGATTGCTATCGAGAAACTAGCTGCTTCCACTAGTCTACATCCTCAAAGCTTCTCAATTATGGGATGAATTGGGTCTGATTTTGGCCTCTTTTGGAATTATTTCGTATCATAAAAATAGAGTGAAGAATCCATGAAATTTTGCAATGTGGACCTGATTCCATTCAATCCATCAAAACCCGCAAACCTGGTTCCATTCTATCTGGTAATGAACTAAATTGAAATTTCAAATCTAGAAGAAGAATTAGATATTGAATTCGCAATTATAGGTTATTTGAAAAAGATGTGCAATTTAACAGAATAAAAGTTCAAGAAAAAGTAGTAGTTTGAATAACTGCTATGTTTCCATCTATATAGGAGTCTCAATTCACCCATTGATCTTCAAGATTCATGCTACACGAATGAATTAAAGGATTAATCCATTGAAATAGTAAATGTGGGAGCTCTAATGGATATTTTGGTGTCTTTTCACTATTTCCATTGGCCCAACAGTAGCTTTCCATTCTTTCACACTTACTTTCCCATTTCTCTTTAAGTTTTGAAAAATTATGAACAGAGTAACCTGTAAGGAAATATTTGCCTAGGTGAATTCTGCTCAGTATACCTTTCTCTCAATGGTTAGATTGTTTCCATTATTATCTTAAGATGTTTTTTTGTATAATTTGTGGGTCCAGTCCACTTACAAAGTTGATTTTCTTTTGAATGCAGAAAATCATTCTCATGGGTTGAAAACCCACCAAGGAGAAGACAATTTTCATTTCTCTGCCTAGGCTTTCTTTTAAACTTTATCCTTTGAGTTAATACTTCCTTTGGGTTCAGGGAAGTTTAAAAGGACTAAAAGAGTTGAAAGGGCCCACTTCCTTGTTTCTTTTCCTTTACAATTGCCTTTGGCGAAAAACAGACTTCATGGGTTGAAATCCCACTGAGGAGAAGTCAGTTTTGAGTTTTCCACTTGAGATGATTCTAAGCATTGTGATGACTTTTGAATGTTTCCCCAAGGTAGTATATTGTAGAAAAAATAGGAATTTACCATAAGATATCTCATTATCTTCTTACATGGATCCATGAGCATCATTTGTTGCTCTTTGTGAAAAATCACCTTCATTGGTTGAAAACCTACCAAGGAGAAGGTGAAGCTCAATTTTTTGCAAGCTTCTTCTTTTCATTGCAAATATGATAAACTGTGAGCAAGCTCAACTTTGTAAATAATTTTTGCATGTTGCAAGAATCTCCATCCGGTTAGGTACTAAACTACCTGTAAGACTCACAACATAAAGGAAAACCACTCGACTATGAAATGTGGGGGAAAGGAAAGATGAAAAACCTAATGAAGACTCTTTCCACCTAAGGGAACTTAAAACTAGACTCAAACATACCTAGGCTTGACTGAGACACAAAATTTTCCACTTTTGCAAAATGGTTACATGGTAAAAAGTTGGGCAACACCCATCTTTCTGTAAGTTTACCTTTTCCTTTAATTTGGGATCACGTTGCAAGCAATACGCCTTTGATGCCTTGGATACCCTTTCACTTTCTTTTCCACACAAAGCTTTCCTTTGTTATTTACCTCATTCCTTAGAGAAGCTGTGAAATGAAGTTTTTTCCTTGAGGGCTTGGACTATTATTTCCTTTGATTTGGGTTCACACTTCATAAACTACTCCATCAGAAACCACTTTGTGGTATTTCCAAAGATTGTCTTCGCATCTAGATTTCATATTTTCACATTTTTATATCTTCTAAAATAGAAACTCTATCCTTTCGTATTAGACTAAAGGTGTAATCAAGGCATATATTATATGAAGATTTGAACAACTAGAAGTATTTTCATTAATTTTGTGGTTATTCTTTTTCTATTCTCAACACTACTTTGAAAATTAATTCGAAGTCATTTGCTTCCAAAGGAGGAGCACTTAGATTGATGAAATTCCATTTTTCTACACAAAGAAGATTCTGACTTCAGATTGGCACTGTTAGGGTTCCATGGTTGTGGATCCTTGTTGTTCTAATATTCTCTTCATGAATTAGTCTTCAAAATCACTTGGAGATGACAATATGCTATGCTCCTTCGAGATCTTGATTGACAAAGTATGCCAGAAATGGGAATTTGATAGCATAGGCTAGAATCCAAAAGGAACAACATGCTATCATTAGGAGTTAATTACAAAGTAATGATAGGCTCCCTTCTCATCAGGAAGATAGACAGACATAAACCCACCCAAAATTGGATCATCTAAGACCTTAATGCAAGGAAAAAACAAAAATCCCTCATAGAGGTGTCAGAGGAAGTGGAACATAGAAAACCTAGAAAGACTTAAAAGGCAAGCCTCAGTGATGCTTGATGAGAAGGAAGCTACCTCAGGAATACCTAGACAAGGAATCAAACATATATGCAATGAAAACTAACCAAGCTAGAAACTTAAAAGGGAAGGAATGAAATTTAACAATAGTTGGCTCTGATTGGGGACTTAGACATGCACATGTCTAAGAAGGGACCTAGCATCTCTAGTTTCACAAAGCTAGAACAAAAAACCTTATGGGGGAAACAAAAAAAATGCACAACAAGAATGAAAATACACTAGGAAAGTAGGAAGCTAAATTAGAGCATGCGACAAAAAGGAAAACTACCTAAGCTAACTCAAACTGTAGGGGCTACCTACTTTTAATTGCTGAGCTGATATAACTTCAAGTCATGGCCATTGTAGAAAATGGCAGAACCTCACCAGTGGGATAGGCCAATATGAAGAAGTTATTATGATTTACTTGTATAATTTTGAAAGGAACTTTCCAAAGCGGGTCAAATTTGTGATGCATACCTTTGGTTTCATGTCTCTTATCCCATAACAAGACTAGATCATTTTCCACAAACATTCTTGGTCTTGTTCTTTTGTCAAAGAAGCTCTTCACACACTCATGATGTTATCTGGTGTGGTTGACCAACTTTTTGTGCTCCTTGTCCAACTTGGCTAGGTACATTATTCTTTTTTCCAGAGCAATGTGAAATATGATATCTTCAATTGTTTATTGCAGCTTATAGACTAATAACTCCAAGGCAAGGGGAAGACTAGCCACAACTCCATAAACTAGCTCATATGGAGAAATACTAATGGACTTCTTAGGTGTTACTCTATCTTCCCAAAGAGCTTCATATAGCTTCTTGTACCAGTCCTTCTGATGGTTAGAAATAAGATTTCTCATGATATTGACTAAATTTATGCTGCTTGATTCTACTTGACCATTTCCCTTAGGGAAATAATTGAAGAATGCCTAAGGTGGATAATATTATCATAGAAAAATTCAACAATTTCCACTGAATAAAAATATGAAGCATTTTCCATAACCAACTTCAGTGGGACACCAAATATTACAAGGATTTTTTTCCCCTAAACTCACAAACAACTGGGGAAGTGGTTCCTTTGGTAGGTTTAGCTTCTACCCACTTAGTAAAGTAGTTTGTAGAAGTGATGATTTGTAAATGTCTTGCAGATGAAGGGGGTTAATTGGGCTAATAAAATGAATTTCACATTGTTGAAAGAGGCCCCCTAAGACTACTAGTCTTAGAGGCAAGGCAACCAACTAAGGTTTACCAACAAACAATTTTCTCTTTTCACATTGTGCTACCCATCTCTAGGCATCCTTAAACATACTTGGCCAGTATTAACTATTAGGGTAAAGCATTAATTTAATTTAATTTATTAAATCAGATTTACTCCCTTCTTAAGCTTTCACTTTATGCACTTTGCATTTTCATTTAATAATTAATTAGTAATTATTAAATGTCTTTTACCTCTTAGAGTTTCCCCTTTAGGTTTTCGATCTCCTTCTATAAGGATTGATCTTTTGTAATGATCTATTATTCTTTTCAGTTTGACAATACATTTTGCATATTCTCAGAGCAAAACCCTTGTCTTATCTTTGCTTTTTCTTCTCAATGATAGGTTCTTGCATGCAGGTATTCTTCCAGCTTTTTAGATTTATATTGCTTAAATCCTTCATGGTATCAAAGATGAATCTACTATAGCTTTTTCAATATTTGGAGAAAAATAAGAATAAGGGTTTGATAAAATAGATTTGACATTTTTGGGTATTTTCTATGAAAATAGGGTGGCATCTATTTTTTAGAGCACTTTGAGGCCAAACAGATCTCACGATTGGATTCAGAAGGTGTCAAAACCCCTATTTTCATATAAAGTTTGTCAATTTTGGACAATGTTGATTAGGAAGACAATTCTTTTTTGCAAAACAGGGCCGTACGACCTCTACACACACTCTAAGATGAAGAAAATTCATTAAAAAAATAAAATTAAAAAATTTATGATTTTTTATCACTGGTAGTTTAAAAACACCATAGTGGTTACCGAAACCACTAGCAGTCATGGTAAACTGCCATGGTGACCGCAAGCAGTTAACCTTAATCATCATGACCTTCAGTCTGCCCGCCACTGTCATGGCTCCACCATACTGCCACTATTGCCAAATCTCTCCTCCCTACTACCGCTTAGCTTATGCTCCACTAGAGCATCACCTAGGAGCAATTGCCATCGAGCTGCATCACCCGAGCTCTACTCAGAGCTTTTTTAATAGTTTAAAAAAACATTTTATTTTTCTTGTCTTTTGGAGGCCCTAGAGGTTTTTTTTCTCTAACTTGAGCATAAAGGGGTCTTTTTTTTATCCAAAAGAAGAACCAAGAATCTTATCTAGAGATGGAGACAATGGTGCAGGTAGTTTTTGGATACTTTTCCAGTTTGGTACCTATTTTTGTGCTCAAATTCTAATAATGTCTTCAATCTTCTAAGGGGCATAACTTTTTCATTATAGCTCCATTTTTTGATCTAGAAAAAGAAACAGAAATACCAGGTATTTGTGATACACAATTAAAGCTTTTTTCTCTATTTTTATATATGCATTCCTTTTACAAGATGGGGTTCAATTTTTTTGCATTGTGGGGCGTGTTTTTTCATTATTTTTTATTATAATATCAACATATTAGAAAATTTTGAAACCCCTTTTTAAAAAAATGGCCTAGATCTCTTCTTATCTAGTACTTCCAAACCCACACAACTGTCACACATGGAAATCTCATATGCAACGACTTCTCCATTCAAAGGGTTTGTAGTCTTTTTAGATATAGTGCAACTAGTATTTCAGAGTCAATATCAGACTTTCCAGCATAGGAATAAGATGGTTGAAGCCATGGGTCTAATTTCTTTGAGTGTTTCATACAACTTACTTTCATCTTGATGAGTGTTGCACTCCTCAAGAAATGTGGGTCAAATTTAATGACTTGTTTGGCACCATCGATGAGATTAGAGCACTTCAAATTGAGACAAAGCTTACTTCTCTTGTACTTGATGCTTTCTCCTCTATTGATGACTTTCTTATGAGATTCAAATAGCAGAGAACTTTGTTACAGGGATATGGGAAAGATAAGATAGATAAGGAGTGCATCTATCTGATTCTATTAAAGCTTCAAGGAAACTTTAATATTTTCTCTTCTATCTTCCATTCCACTATGGATGCCTTGGGTCCTAGATTTGTCATGCCCACTTTTGAGGTATTTTGTGATTGCTTGACTAAAGAGTATTCCAAGCTTACACAATTGGATACTATCACTAACTCAAAGACACAGGCATTGGTTGCTCATACATCTATACGAAAGCCAAATCAGAAATTCAAGAACAAGACAAATTCAACATGTAGCGAGAGTTCCTCCAAGCCTACTCCTAAATTAGATTCTTGGAACCCTCTATAAAGGGTAAATATTCTAAGTCTAGTGAGTCTTCCTCCAAGACTAAGAAGTACACAGGTGATCCTTGTAGTTTTTGTGGCAAGGAAGGACATCCAATTTCTAGGTACTGGAAACATCTTGAGGCTTTGGAGGAGGCCATGCAACAACATAGTATTGCTTCTTCGAAGCCACCATCTCATCCTTCAGGGAAAGGAAATGCTCTTTCTACATGAGTATTATCTTCTACAACTACACTGATTCTTAATTCAAGAGCTTCACACCATATGACACACTCACCTAATTTGGTTACCTCACTTTCTTAGAGTGTTACTACACAAATTATAGTTGGTGATTCTACACAGATTTTAGTCATAGGTTCAAGAACTATCTCTTTAGAATGTGGTTCACTATAGGATGTTCTCTTGTTTCCTTCTATTTCTATGACCCTCCTATCTATCTTTCATATTTGTCATTCTGGATCTGGAAAGATGGTTGAGTTATCACCACATGATATGGTTACTTGAGACCTCCATGATCTTGATTTGGTTTTTTCTACAAGGAGTGTTGATCTTCAATCTCACTTATATCAATTTGATGTCTTTGAGAGCTCTGATTTTATATGTGTTCTCTCATTTCTCATGCAGACAAAGTGAGAATTTTTTTGCACGAGCATTTTGGCCATGTCAACTATACAACTGATGAGTACACAAGAGCTAGAGATTGGGCTACCTCAAATCTCTTGTACTAACGGTCTTTGTCAAGGTTGTTCTATTGGAAAAAATCATAGAGATCCACTTTTAGTAGGTAGATCCACATTGTTAAGGCACCAATGGAGTTGATACACAATGATCTTATGTCATTTCCCACTCCATCTTTTTTAGGTGCTCGATATGTACTCACCTTCATAGATGAATTCTTTAGACACACATGGATGTACTTTTTGAAGTACAAGTCTGATGTCTTTGATTCATTTCAAATATTTAAGACATTTTTTTATAGAGAAGCAACCTGGTCTTTTTGTTAGGCATATATGCACTGAAAATGGGGGGAATATGTGAATCAATCTTTAAGAATTTTTTTCACTGAGCATGGTTTACAAAATCACTTCATGGTTCTCTGTACACCTCAATAGAATGGGGTTGCAGAGAGAAAGAATAAGACATTACGTGAGACGACCAATTGTATGATACAGTCTCGAGCTATGAGTTCTTTATTTTGGAATGAGGCTATGAATTGTGCAAATTATATTTAGAATCAGATGCTTCATAAGCCATTGCAACACATGACTCCTAAGGAGGCTTGGACTCATGTCAAGCTATGTATTTCTACTTTCTATAATTTTGGTAGTGAGGCTTGGCCATTTATTCTAATGCTCAACAGAAATCCATGGAGAAAAAAAGCTAACCACTCATCCTTTTTGGCTACTACAAGGATGTAAAGACATACAGGTTTTTTGATCCTGATTCTAGAGATGTCTTGTTTTGGTGAGTTGTTCAGTTTGATGAGTGTTATCCTTAGATGGGGCCACAATCACCAACTTCAACCTCACTACCCAATACTTCCTCTACTCTTCCATAGGATTATGCATCCTCTGAGGAAGATCTTGATATTGATCTACCTTCACCACCTCCACCATTTTTTCCATGAGTGCCTAAGTAGGCTCACGATATTGTTGATGTTGCAAGACCTATGGTAGGTGATCCTACCAATTTTCATCACACTTGTTCTCAAACTTTTGGTACTAGACTCTTGAGTCATGCTATTTTAGATCATACACATATTTTTTCATAGTAGGCATAACACTTAGAGTGGGATAGGGATATGGATGAGGAGTACTCTTCTTTGATGAAGAATCACACATGGGATCTTTGTCCTCTTCTAAAAGGAATAAAGTTGGTTTGGTGCAGGTGAGTGTACCATACCAAGTATGTTGCCGATGGTTCTATAGATAGGTACATGGAACATCTTTTTGCAAAGAGATTTTCACAAGTTGAGGGTATTGATTACTCTAAGACCTTTTCTCCTATTGCCAAGATGAATTCTATTTGCCTTGTACTCTCTCTTGTAGCTTCATAGGGATGGACAATTTTTTAGATGGACGTGAAGATTTATTTTTTGCATGGAGACCTTCATGAGGAGATCTATATGGAGTAGCCTAATAGTTTTGTGCAAGAATCTTCATTAGTATGAAGGCTTTAGAGGTTTTTATATGGTCTCAAACAAACCCCTCAGGCTCGATTTGAGAAGATGAATTCCTTCTTCCTTACTTCACAATTCACTTAGTGTCATTCTGATCATACAATTTACATTCAACATCATGGGACTAACTTATTGATACTTGTAATTTATGTAGATAATCTCATAATTATAGATAGCTAATCCTCCATGATACAGAGTGTTCAACAAGCCTTGAGAGAGAAATTTGAGATGATAGACCTTGGACTTCTGCACTATTTTTTGGGCCTACAAGTTATTTAGTCTTTGGATGGGATAACCATACTTCAGAAGAAGTATTCTCTTGATATGCTTTAGATATTCAACATGTTCAATTGCAAGCCTTCTCCCACACCTTTTCAATTAGGTGTTGTTTTATCTACCACTTGCACTACTCCTACAGTGAATTCCACTTTATATAGACAACTTGTGGGTAGTTTGTTGTACTTGACTCATACACGTCCTAATATTTCCTCTACAATTGGACTTGTCTCTTGATTCTCACATGATCCATGGGAGAGGCATTAGAAAGCCTCCAAATGTATCTTGAGGTACATTTAGGGTACTACATGTTATGGCGTTCACTACACATTAGGGGATCCTTACATTGTTGGTTATACAAACTTAGATTGGGCTGGTGATATTGATGATCACAAGTTTACTTTTGGATTTGTCTTCTATCTTGGTTTTGGTCATATTATATGTCCTTGCAAGAAGCAACATGCTTACACATTATCATCTATAGAGGAAAAGTTCAGGGTAGCTGTGCTAGCTAGTCAGGAGGTTTTGTGGCTTTGAGAATTGATGACAGAGTTTGGATTTCCTCTTGATAGTCCCACCTTTGTGTGGTGTGACAATTAGAGTGCTATACACATTTCTTGCAACCCAATTGAGCATCAGTGAACCAAGTACATTGAGATTCACATGCACTTTATCAAACATCTGATTTAGGATGACACTCTGAGCTTGGAGTACATTCCCACTATTGAGTAGGTTGCAGGCATCTTCACTCAACCTTTTGCATCCCTATGGTATCTTTAGTTGTGTTCTATGCTTGGGGTGAAGGAATTTGTCCTTGGGGGGTCTGAGCGATGAGTCTTTCCTTCTTTTATTGCTATCTCTTTTTGAAGTAGGGTTTTCCCCATTGGGTATTCTCTATTTCTTCATTTACAGAGATTTGGTTGTGATCGGGTACCTCATTAGGCATTGTTGCTAGGACCCAAGTTTTCTTTCAGCATTGCATTGTAGTTTCCTTTCTCTTTCAACATTGTATGTAGTTGCATTAATTCTCATCTTAAGGGGGTGTGTTAGAATAAAGGGTTAATTTAATTTAATTTATTAAATTACTTTTACTTCCTTGTTAATATTTCACTTTATGCACTTTGTATTTCCATTTAATAATTAATTAGTAATTATTAAATGTCTTTGACCTCTTATGGTTTCCCTTTTAGGTTTTTGATCTCCTTCTATAGGGATTGATCTTTTTTAATTATCTTTTATTCTTTTTAGTCTGATAATACAGTTTGTATATTCTCAGAGAAAAACCCTTGCCTCTTCTTTGCTTTTTCTTCTCTGTGCTAGGTTCTTGCATGTAGGTATTCTTTGGGTTTCGTGGATTTGTCTTGCTCAAATCCTTCATTAAAATTACCTCAAAATTTTATATGCTATGACTATAGAAGAGTAATACCCACCACAAGCTTTACCATGGACTGCTTTGAGAAATCTCTCCTATTGAGGCTTATCTACACATCTTAGGAACATTCCATTAATTGCCCTTTTGTATAGTTGATTATCATAAATGACATACTTAGTAGACTTGGTCGTAAAATCTCTTCTCTACTTATAGGTCAGTCCATTGGGGCATTCTCAATAAGTAAGGAAATAAGAAATATTTGAAAACCGAGGGTCTTGGAGGCTTACCATTAGGACTCTTGAGACTTGGTTATCTTCACTTACCTCCTAATTTTCTGCAATTTCTTTGCACAAACCATTGCCACAGACCAAATTGGTAGGTTTTAGCTTAATTTCATACTCTTGGACTTTGGCTACCCAGGCTACTCTTGAATTGAATCCTATTTCTTGTTGAGTTAAAGTACTTTTGACTGCCGAATCAAGAACATAAATGATTGAATGTGAATGCAGAACATAGAATCTAAAGTTCTTCAGGGCTCTAGCCATAACATAGGCATATTTTTCCATTTGGGAGTACCTTAGTTCATGTTCCTTGAGAGGGGTGCTCATAAAAGCAATAGGTTCTTAGATGCCTTCCTTATTTTCTTGCATGAGTATGAAAAAAAATGTATGGGCTGATGCATAGAAAAATAAAATAAACTCTTTGGTATAGTTAGGATGAACTAGGACATGGGCATGAGCTATAACAGTTTTGATCTCATTAAAGGCCTTTCTTCTAGAGTCATTCCACTTAAAATTTTGATTTCCCATCATCATGTCAATTATACACTTAGTAATTTCAAAGAAATCAGGAACAAAATGCCTTAAGAAATTTACCTAACCAAATAATGATTTAATTCCAATTTTTCTTGTGGTAGCTTGAGCTGCTATATAGCTTTGATGCATTTAGGATCAATTTTGATGTCTTCCTAAGACACTATGTGACCCAAAAACTTGCCCTCTATTACACAAAAGACATACTTCTTAGGGTTGAGGGAGATTCCATGTTCACTATCTTTTTAACACTTTCTCCAAATCTTTCAAATGATCCTCTCTTCTTTTAGAGAAAAATGTCAATTCATTCAGGTAGACAACAATAATTTTGTCCTTCAAATCTGGGAAGGATGAATTCATGGCTCTTTGAAAGGTGACTCCAACATTAGTTAACCCAAAGGTCATTCTGTTGTAAGAAAAAGTTTCCCAAGGAGTGGTGAAAGCTATTTTAAACTTATCATTTGGGTGTACTTCAATATAATTGAAGCCGGATAAACTATCCAACATAGACATCATTTTAGAACATGCCACTGTCTACAAAAAATGATCCATGTTAGGGAGAGCATAGTTGTTTTTGAGAGATGCTTGATTTAGATTTCTAAAATCAACACAGATTCTAATCTCCCCATTTTTCTTCTTGATAGGGATAATATTAGCTATCCATGTTGAATGGTGTATGGGGTAGATAATCTTAGCCTCTAACATTTTTTAAATTTCTTTGAAGATGGCATCTAAAATCATTGGGTTGTAGTTACGTTGTTTTTGCCTAAAAGGAACTGCATCTGGCTTAAGGGAAATTTTATGCTTAAATGCACCATCCTCGAAGGTTTTTAGGTCTTCATAACCCCATGCAAAAAAATCTTGATATTCACAAAGTAGTGCTTTAGCTCTGATTGCTTCTTTCGTTGAACAACAATTACCAATGTTGATCATTTTAGGCTTAATTTTAGTGCCTACATTAATTCCCTCATAATCATTTGAGGTTCCCCCTTTCCTACCTCTTCCTCTCCTAATTATGCATCATGTCTATTGAACAAACATTCTAAAGAGATTAGGTGTCTAGGAATTTTGTTACCTTTCAGTTGCTCAGTACCCAACTCCAAGTCTTTCTTATTATTAGGAGAAAACACTTAGTAGGGGGTAACACTCCCTTCAAAGTATAGGTTAGTGAAGGGCTCAGTTCCTTCTAGAAAGCATTGGATTTCTTATCATTGTTAAAGACTTGCCATGACTCAAGATTATCAGGCTCATTTGGTCTAAAGAGGACTTCAACCTTGTATTCCTTATCTTTGAATTTTGGATGAGGTAACAGAAGAGATGAAAAAGTAGCTAACATATTAGCTCTTACATTTTTTCCCCTTGGAACAACTTATATAGAAAAAACATCAAAATTTTCTATCTCATTCTAGGCTTTGTTCCTATAATTTCTCGGTCTTGGATTTTTCATAGTGAATTGAACTCAAACTTGCTTCACTATTAGTTCTGCATCACCTTGGGCTTTTAGGATTTTCACTCCCTTTTTCTTTGCAACAGTAATGCCTATGAGAAAAGCTTCATACTCTACAATTTTTTTTGGGCTTTTTAACTACAACTTTTATGCTAGTTGTGTCAAATCTCCACCAAGAGAAATGAGCACCACACATGCTATTCATCTGATAATTGCATAATTTCCATCGAATTCTAAGGTCCAAATTCCTTGATCATTAGGAGGATCTAATTTATCTGTAAGAGAACCAAAATTATTGAACATCATATAATTCCTATACTCCATTTCTTGATACAAGATTTGAGCCTTGCGATCATTAGATTTTATCATAGTGAATTTAGCCTTTTCCTCAAGGTCAAGCTTGATATTTTTGTTTCCAATGGGAATAATAGCATGAGACCAATATAGTTTTATTTCACTTCCCATATCCCAAAAAAAACTCCTACTGAGTAGCATGCCATAACTAGAAGGGATGCCAACCACAAGGATAGTCAATTTCATTCCTTTTTCTCTGTGTGTAGCTAAAGCTACTTGGGCATCCTTTACTTGACCTATTAGGGGAACCTTTTTTGCATCCATAGAATAAAAAAATCCAAAGGTCTTGGTTAAGGGAAAGCCTAAGGCACAAGAAATGGTAGAGGGCATGGCATTGTGTGATGCACTCGAGTTAATTATGTAGTTACTTAGCTTATGACCGTTGACATATAAACATGCATAGAAAGGATTAGGTTTCTAGCTAGGGGAGGTAATGAGGATTGATGATTCTTCTTCATTGAATAAAATAGGTAGGATTGGTTCTTCCTCAATAGGGGGAGACACACTAGTGCTAGGCTTATTACTAGCAACACTAATATTTGGGTGAACTTGATAACCAGACTCACCTCTGCAATAGTTAACTAACTTTTGCAATTCAACAAGATTAGATTTCAAGTATTCTAGAGGAGAGACTTGAATATGAGCATCTTTAAAATACTAAATAATATCAAATGAGGAAATGGGATGACCACTCAGCTCTGACTTTGACAACTATTTCTTTGAGGTAGAGGGGGTAGAAGTGCTAGCCATGGCTGGTGAAGTAGAAGAAACAATATTCCAAATAGGAATTGAGCTTGTTGGAGCTTTGTTTTTTTGTCTTCTTATAGTCATGATTATTTGTACTCCATCCAAAGTGGCAAAACATTCACCCCTTTATCCAAATCTAATTCATACTCCAAGTAAAAAGTTCTGAAGTCGCCAGGAGCAGAATCATCTTCACTTTCTAGATATTCTATTGTTAGCTCATTACTTGCATTCATCTTCTTGTATCTATTCATTTCAAGGCAATAGTTTCCATCATGATTTTCTCTTAAGTCGAATATGCACATTCTCTATTTCTTAGGAGCTTCCTCAATGACAAGCCTTTTTTAAGTAGGTGGTAACTATAATACATTTCCTTCATGTTTCTTTCTAGATATATATTGATAGGGCAGTTAAAATGAAGGGGATGGCTTACCCATTTGCCTTCTCATGACAATCATCTTATTTGAAAAATTTTGAAGCATTGCTTTTATGTTGTTGGTAGTGCTAGTAGTAGTGCTTGTGAAAGCTCCACTTTGAATGTCTCTTTTCCATTTTCCAACTACTATCAAATCATCTTCTAACTCTATGGCTAGAGTCTAAGAAGCTTGGATATTTTCCACATGCACTCTTCTGATTTGAAAACTAATATCTGGAGGCATAGGACTAATGGAAAACATCTTTTGATTGTTTGCAATTGGCCTACTTGCAACAGGAATTTGGTTAACCAATTTGTTAAAAATTGCAACAAAATATCTCATAGGAGTATTTGATTCCTTCTTGATTTGAGTGAGTTGAGACAACAATGTATGCTCATCTTCTTTAATTTTATAGTGGGCTTTAAACTAACTTCACATGTTATCCTAGGTTGTTATGCACCCAATAGGAAAATGTTGGAACCAATCAGCTACATTTTTAACTAGTGTTTCAACAAACATCCTTACGGTTATATCTTCATGTTGAGGGGAGACAATACTATAGGATACAAAGAAAGCAACAATATGTTCATCTATAGAAACCTTCCCATCATCATTGAATTTAGGGAAGTTCTTTTGGGAGGCTCTTGGTAAGTCATTATTAGTAGCAAGGTGTAGTGGACCAATAACATTACCCCTGGATACTACCATTGATGTAGGGAGAATGAATGGAATTGGATGGAAGTAACAAAAATAGGGGTTACAACTCCGTGTAAGGTGAGAGCATTACACAATGATGGAGTTTGTGTTTAGAAAATAGGTGGGGAAGAAGAGTGACTACATCTTCACGAAATAGGATGGGGTGGAGGAAACTAAACCCCATGTATACCCTCTAATACTAGTTCTCATGAGAAATCTCTTCCTCTTCTTAGGGGGTCTTCCAATATGGGGAAATAAACTTTCATGAGTACCTTGAATACTGGATCAATTTGAGCATGATCATGAACACTCCTGGTATACTTGGGATCCAAGGTGAACTAACTTGTTTATGGATAGGTACCTTTAGGCTTGACTCAACCTTCTTTTCTAAAGCACACCTTCCCATTACTCAACATTGAATTCTTCTCACTCTAATACAAAGCTTACACTTCTATACCTATTTATGGATTTTCTACTTCTCCAAGTGAGTGTATTTAACTAGCCCGTTATGTCTTCTTGTTCACTTTGAAAGCCAAGGTTGGGCTAGACTAATGGGATTTGGCCTTAATGAGATAGAACCATTTTACCTCATGAGTTAAAACAACAACTCAAAAAATATGTGAGTTCCCAGTTTAGAGATGTCCCAATGAAGCCATAGACAACCTCATTGAGAATTTGTTTGTAATAAATAACATGGAAAAATTCTGATTTCCCCAACAATGTCACCAAAAACTATTGGTTAAAAAATTTTATTTTTTAAATTGGTTTATAACATGACTCGTAATGTGCCCAATGTGGTGAAGGATGAAGTTGTTAGCAACATAATGGGCTAGTGTAGGTGTTCTATCAAGGAATCCTGAATTGAAATGTACGACTAACTTATATGCAAAGATTTGCAATGAATGTTATTTTTATTAGATCAACAAGATTTAGGGGTATGATCTTAACCATAGAGTAGAAGAGATATGACCAGATTGCCCAAAAAATTCAAACAATCCAGGAAAGTTTTTGATAATTACTCATTAAGTTCCACAACTATGAAGACACAAGAGTCACTTTAAGTTCTTTTGACTTCTAAATGCAATCTATCCAATATAATGAATGCAAAATACATCAATGCATGACTAAATAACAACACATATTATATAAGGAGAGGAAATTTGATCAACTAAGAAACACTCAAATTTCTCAAGTTATTGAGATTTCATAACAACCATTTGCTTCTTACTCAGTACCTTACATCAACCAAATCCATAACTTCTTACACAAAAAGAAAAATGAAAATGCACTAACTTGTATAGAATAGAGGGAATGAAATAATACTAAAAATTAGGGAAATAAATCTTATAACTATTGGGACTCAAAATTGCCTTCTTGATTTGGATACCATTCCAAGCTTTTGAGCCCTTTAAAGCTCATTTAATGCATGTGTACTTGACTATCTGTTTGAGGCCTAAGAGGTGTTTAATATTTCTAAAACCTTGCATTTACCATATCCATGCATTCCATGAAGTTAAATTTCCATTCCAATTTATTCTATGAAGTTCCATTTTGAGCAATGTTCAAATCTGCTTTTTTGCCCAAGTGTCAAATAATGACATGAGGCCTTGTTTGCATTTGAATATATTGCACCCAGTTATGTTTCATGACTCAATGCTTTGGGAATGTTTAGTATGCATATAAAAGAACCTATTCTTTAGATTTCAAGTCATTTTGATATGTTTTAATTAGGTTTTGAATCCCTCAAAGTCAGTTTTTATTGTTGTCATGTTGATGTAAATTGTTCAGAATTCTAGGAGGCCCTATTTGACTTCTTATAACTTTGACCTAGTTAACCAAAATGAGATAATTCCTTTTATATTACATTCTAGAGGTCAGAGACTTGTTAAGTCTCAATTTTGAGCTTATGATTAATCCGTTTGATAAATTTTTTAATGCCATTCCATATGCAATTTGTAAAGTTTTACTAGTGTCAAGAAGTGTAGATTGATCGGTACCCCTGTTCGGGATGCCATAACTCTGAATCTATGATAGTTGAGATTAAATGGATTGTACCATTTTACTCTAGTTTGAAAATACTTTAATTGTGGCAGTTTACAATTCTTGATGAATCTATCTGCACGCTTTCTCGAGTTCATTCTATTTGCAAAAATCACTTTTCTCCCATTGTTCCTAATTCTACAAATCTGAGTAGCCCACATTGACTGCTCATCAAATGTGCCTTGTTATTAATCATAAGCCCAAATCACATTTTTATACTTTCCTTGTGATAGTGAACTGATGCCCTAGTTTTGGTGCCCCCAAGTGTCAGTTCGACTTGTTTTCGAAGCCAAATTCGAACACATTTTATGGTTTTCTAACTTGTTTGCTTGTAAAAAAATTTGAGAGGGCAACTTTGATGGTCAATATATTTTGACTCCAAAGTCATCATGACAAAAAATCTAACAAGATACAAGAACATGGAAAATAGAATCACTGTGTTTGATTTAAGAGTCCAATTAGGTGTTTTGGTCAATTTTTAAAGCTAGTCAGAGGACCCCTTGGCATGAAACTGGCAGTTCACAAATGAGGTGAAAATGAGTTTTAAAAATTGAACCAATGATATAGATTGATCTTAGTCAGAATGGATCAATTTGATAGTTCAGTTGTTTGAAAATAATTTTTTTTTTAGTTGGACCTACTTTGGAGCCCGACTAAATGGTATCAAAGTGATAAAGTATATTGGGGATTAAAAGTTTTCTAAAGTGAAAGGGTTATAATGATTGTAATCATTATGATTTTAATATGGCTACACATCATTCAAAGTTGAAAAGGTGAAAGATCATGCTCAGAGTTTACCACAAAGATATTTACTAGACTCAGATTGCACAGGTTGTATTTGTTGTTCGTTGTTCAAGTATGTGTCATATTTTTTAGTAAGTTGTGTGGACTTATATCAAAGGTTACTGTAGGAAAATTTATGTATTGGTTTCATTAACAAAGGAAGGAGAAAGATCTAGTTCTACCACCTAACAGTTATGAAAGAATTTTGGAGCATTCATGTATGCTCACAGAATATCATTATTGTATATTGGAAGCCAATAAAATGTCTTTTGACAAAGCCAATCTTTTAATGGATGAAGGTCATCACTAAGGAGGGGTAAGTGATTGAATCAACTCAATTTTCCACCAATGTTCTTTGCAATAGGCAAGAGATGGGACAAAGCTTCTAAATATGCTCAAGGAAAAAGCAATTCCTTCAATTTTGAACCATTTTCTAAGTGTAGAAAAATAGTGCTTGAAGATGACAGTAGTGTCCCTTAGTTCAATTAGATAAGACCAAGCTAGATCCTCTGAAGAAACCTTTTCATGAAATATGGGACTTGTTAAGCTTTATAGAAGAGTGTGATATTGATCTCGAGGCCACTAGAATTAACCTTCTTGAAGATTTCACTCGATACAATGATGAAGTTCACATGGGTGCAGACATGGAGTTCTATGAGCTACAAATGGAGAATGTCAAATTTGTGTTTGGGTGTGAAGATTCAACTGTAGACATTGCAAAGGTGCATAGAATTCTAAAGGATCTATTAAAGAAGTGTAAAGCCAAGAAGTTAGTTGTGACAACTACTTGGACAGGAAGATACAGTGCAGACATTGCAGGTGGGGAAGCATAACTCACAAGGTGTTGCTACTGCAACTGTAGGTGAACTAATTTTTATTTATGGTAGATTTCTGGGAGCCTTTGGCAGGTAGTTGTGGTCTGGCAAAGCACAAAGATGGATGTTGGGAGTGGGAAATTGCACTTGGTGAATCTCCATATCCTAGATATCAACATGCTACAATTTTTGTCAATGCAAGGCTACATGTTTTTGGTGGAGCTCTTAGAGGTGGTCATATGGTAGAGGATGCTTCTAGTGTTGTAGTCTTGGATGGCACAAGTTGGAAGTTTATGTAAGAAAATAGGGGAAGATGCATGCAGAAGGAACTCCTCCAATTCGATCAAAGCATGAAGACAATTTTGTAGCATTTCCACATAGTTGTTTCTAATATAAAAGGGGACTACAAGTTTGGAGCACAAACGGATGGATAGGTGAAGTCATGTGGATGAAGAATTTGATGAAAGGTGGATAGGTGCAATAGAGAAAGATAGTTTTTGTTTAGGGATTTAATCCCACATTCATGTTGGTGAGGGATTTTAAATGTTTAAATATTATAGTACTCTCACCATTAGTTATCTTTGAGACACGATTTTGAAGCTAAAGAGACTCTTCGTGCAAGGCCCATGGCTGGCCAGGAGGAAATTTTGAATGGATATGCATGACATGGATCCTCTCGACAAATTGAAATGTAACACGTAGTGCTAGTTGGACAAACTATAATGTGACACATAACAAAGGACTCCTAATGTTGCACAAAAATTGAGGTAGTGACACCTGGCACAAGGTTGCTATGTCGCTACTGACATGGTAGTGCTGAGGTGGAATAACAACATAGCGACCAACCAACATGTAGATATGCATGATGTGGATCCTCTTGAAAAACCAAGATGTGACATGTAGCACTAGTTGGACAAACTAAAATGTGACATGTGGTAAAGGACTCCAGATGTGGCACACAAATTGAGGTAGTGACATGTTAGATAGAAACACATGGTACAAGGTTGCTAGGTCACTAGTGACATGGTAGTACTGAGGTGGCATAGCAACATAGTAATCAATTGACATGTGGCAGAGCTAGTGACATGGCAATAGTGACTGAGTAATGACATGGTGATGTTGGCTAGTGATGTGGCAGTAGTAATTGGGTGATGACATGGTATTATTGACTAGGTGATGACATGGATAGAGGTGCCATGTGTCACGATGTCTCTATGTCGTGATGATGTGGTACCATGATAACATGGATAGTGACATGATGACCTAATCAAAGGCCACTATGTGGTAGAGGGACCAGAAAGATATGGCAGAACATGGACCAATCTGGTGGTGCCATGAGGGACCAAAAAGATGTGGCAAAATAGGGACCATTATGATGGTGCCACATGGCACCTAAGTGGTAGATGATGGTGCAAAACTGACTAATTGTGTGTTGACATGAATCAAGCTTAGTCAAACCTAGTTTGACTTGGAAGACATTCTGGAGGGAAAAATTTAAATTCATAAAATAATATTTTATTATTATTTTCGTGTTTCTGCACATGCATGGTTTTACACGAAATTGATGATTTAATCTAAAGTTTTAACTTTAGGTTAAAATTAAATATTTGCTAAAGTTTAGACCTGTGAACTAGTTCAAGAGCCTGAATTTCAAAATGATATTTTGGGTATTTCCAATAAGCTAATATATGACTATTATATATCCTCAAAATTGGGAGAGAACAAACTTTCCATTTTCTGAGTTTATTTTTTCATAGGATGCCACTGGTTCAAGTTATTCAAGGTTTTGTCTTAAGTATCCAATTTTCAATTTCATTCAGTTAGGGCAGTTCAAAATTGAATTTTGATGAAATGGTGAACTGGATAAACATTAGAGGTAGTGGGGATGTAGTTAGGGGAAAATTTTGTCACCTCCAAGTCAATTCAGTTGATGGATTATCAACATTTAATATGCATTTTAAATATTTTGGCAACACAAGGGTTTTTCATCATTGAAGAAGAGATATTTCCAAGTTGGTTACAGACAATGATGAGAATCATATCAAATTTTAGTTGTAGAAAGATGAGAGATATTTTGCAATAGTAGGGAATGAAGATTCAAGTGGACACATGTCCCTTTCAGATCAGATCCAGGATTTCATTCTTTTCGTATATCTCTCTCTTTCTGATTCATTGTGAGGGTTCCAATCTTGAGTTTTCTCAGTATTGGGAGACCAGGGTTCAAGTTTTTGTTATGTTTTTTCATGACTGTGATACCATGCTTCAACATATCTCTCTTGTATGAACATCAATAGTTAAGCTAATATAGATAGTTCTGATCTATTTAGTGATTTTATGAATTGTTTATATGCATCTTCAATGTATAGTTTCAAAGAAATGAATACAAATGAGCAAGAATCTCCTTGGTTTCATTCTAATTCTCGTCTCCTATCTCTATAATTTGTAATGTTTTGAGGTTTAGGAACAAAAAACTTAGACCCATTTGTATCCTCGTAAGGTTGTATGTTTGATATATTTTTCTGTTGGAACAAAGGGCCAAGTAAATGGTTGATGTATTTGACAAGGTTGTTGGTTATTTGAGAAGGATATTTCATGAGAATGAGGTCTTTATGAACACCAATGTCTAATTCACAAAGTGATAAGATAGATCTGATATCTCGATGTATGGAATATGCCAATGGTATCATAGATGTATGTATAGGATTTGTGGAATTTCCCAATAGATAAGGCATTGATAAGCTACAGGATCAACTTGTTCTTACTACTGCATATTTGGGGTTTTGCTAAAATCAAAATTATAATCATCCATTTCCCTTTCCATTTAAGAGTTGAAAGGATGCCCTCACTTAGCTTGTCAATTTCCTAGGTCATGTCATTAGTTATTTCATGTCTATGGTATTTGTATAAGTATAGAAAATATAAAGGCTTAATCTACTTTATTTATCTTTAGCCTATGCTTTGAATACTGTTACCATATGAAGATTATATAGGTCCACCCACCTAGGTTTTGCAGAGCCTGAAGTAGAAGAAGAGTCTAGCCTTATAGTTGGCTCGGTATCTGAAAGGATATGTTGCAGATGGGAAGTAGCTACCCCTAGATGTAGTTCTCATCGGGGTAATTTGAAATTGTAACATTTTGAAACACCAACAATAACCACTAAAAAAAAGGAAACAAAACCTAGTTCATTTGCAATCCCAAAACTTTCATTAACAACACATTTCATTCCAAGCTCCATACAAGAACTAACACTAGGTTAACATGAATGACATAATCAAAATATGGACACAAAGTATCACATAGTAGTCCCAGCTACAGGGATTTTCCCACATAAAAATCTTGTCGATCTTATTTACTTCTAAAAAAGTTACATTTATAGGACTTCTTAGAAATGGTCAGTTACATTTCAAGATTACTCAATAGAGCATATTTGATCATTTTTAAAATAGGGTGGACAGGTTAGTCATCTGTTAGAAAAATTTAGCCAATGAGGAGAATGCCAAATATGGCTACAATGTCAAAGAGAGAGAGAGAGAGAGAAGGGGTGACACTTGTCATATGTTTGTAGGGAGAGTATAATTCTCTGTCAAACAAAGCATAGGTTCTTTGGAGTTACGACCTTGGCTTTATATGCCTTCATTGCATCAATTACACTCTTCAACTCATGGACATTTGGAATGAGAATGTTTTCATCTCTAATCATCCAATAATCATGCATTTCTAGAAACTTTGGATATCTTTGATTGGAGCTTCTCTGCTACATGCTTTAAAAAACATTCCACTACTAAGAGTTCTAAAATCCTTGCCACTAGAAACTTGGCGGATTAGCAGCCTCTTCAAATTCAAGATGCATGCCTTTGGGTTCATGTCTCTTATCCCATAGTAGGACTAGATCATTTTCCACAAACCTTCTTGGTCTTGCTCTTTTGTTAAAGAAGCTCTTCACACACTTCTAATGATTTGTGATGTGGTCAACCAACTTTTCACATTCCTCTTCCAACTTGGCTAGGTACATTATTCATTTTTCTAGAGCTATGTGAAATACATGATCTTCAATTGTTTGTTATAGCTTGCAAACTGATAACTCCAAGGGAAGGGGAAGATTGGCTTCAACTCCATAAAATAGCTCAAATAGAGAAACACCAATGGAATTCTTAGGTGTTACTCTATCTTTCCAAAGAGATTCATATAGCTTCTTGTGGTAGCCCTTCTGATTTTTAGAAACAAACTTTCTCATGACCTTGTCTAAATTTTTGTTTCTTGATTTTTCTTGACCATTTCTCCAAGGGAAGTAATCTAAAGAATGACTAAGGTGGATACTATTATCATAGCAGAATTCAACAATTTTCATTGAAGAAAAATATGAAGCTTTGTCCATAACCAACTATAGTGGGACACCAAATCTTACAAGGATATTTTCTTTCATGAAATCACAAACAACTTGGGAAGTGGTTCTTTTGGTAGGTTTAGCTTCCACCCACTTAGTAAAGTAGTTTGTAGTAGTGATGATGCATAAATATCCTACAGATGAAGGGGGGTTAATTGGTCCAATAAAATCAATTCCCCATTGCTGAAAGGGGCAATCTATGACTATTGGTCTTAGAGGCAGGGCAACCAACTAAGGTTTACCAACAAAAAAATTTGTCCTTCACCACATTGGGCACATTAGGAGTCAAGCTATAAACCAAAAAAAAAAAAAGACAAACTGTTAACCAACAATCATCATATTCAATATTATCTCTAGAGAAGAATCTATCTCAATCATTAAGGTGTTCTATTCAATCTTTTCCTTCATCTGCTTAATTGTAAAAGGTCCAAGAGGTGGTGAAGTATAGTAATTGTCCATGTAATATAATGCATAGTCTTTGATTCTAGATAGATACAACTTTATCCTACTTTTTCATGAGAATAAGTGCTCCTTGTTCAACATGGGTACCTCCCTCTTATACATCTACACATCTTTAGCTCAAGCACTTTAAAATTTTCCTCTAAGCACCAAATTCTCTAATACCAATTGTTGAATGTGTTGGCGCTCAAAATTGTAGCTTGAATTTTGAGCACTAGTGAGAAAATTGAGCCCTATAAACGCTTTTAAATGCATATGTACCTGACTGTACCTTTGAGCCTTATGAGGTGTTTAATGTTTCTAACACCTTTCATTTAGTGTGTCTATGTGTTCCATGAAGTTAAATTGAGATTTTGAGCTATTTCATGAAGTCTCGTTTTGAGCTAGTTTCAAATCTGCATTTTACCCTTTGTCAAACAACAGGAGGAGGTTGTGTTTGCATTTGAATATCTCTCACCCAGAAATGTTCAATGACTTGCCACTTTGGAAGTATTTAGTGTCCATACCTGAGGGCCTATTTTTTAGATTTTGAGTCGTTTCAAGTCTGTTTGACTAGGTTTCGAATCCTTCAAAGTTGGTCAGTTACTGTTTTCATGCTTTTGCAATTAATTCTGAATTTTGGGAAGCCCTATTTGACAAGTTATAACTTTTGACCAGTTCACAAAAATGCTAAAATTTCTTTTGCATTACATTATAGATGTTAGAGACTTGTTATGTTTCAAGTTTCATCTCATGACAAATCTGTTTGATCAGTTTTCAAACACGATTCCAAATAGAATTTCTATCTTTTTACTGGTGTTAGCAGATGCAGATTATTTGGTACCCCTGTTCGTGATGTCATAACTCAAAACCTGTGATTGGCTGGATTGAATGGATTGTACCATTGTGTTGTCCTCTAAAAATATTTTAAGTCTGTCAGTTTGCATATCTTGACAAATCCATTTGCACACTTTTCCAAGTCAATTCCATTTGTAAAAATCATTATCTTGTCATTGTTCTGATCTACAAATTCTGAGTAGCCTACTTTGACCACTCGCCATTTGTGCCCTGTTATTCATCATGAGCCCAAATCCCAAATTTATACTCACTTCGTGACAGAGAACCAACACCCTGAATTTCGTTCTCCCAAGTGTCCATTTGCCCAATTTTCAAAGCCAAATCCAAACTCAGTTTATTGTTTTCTGACATGTTTACTTGCACGTGATTCTGAAAGGGTGATTTTGACGGTCAATATCTTTTGACCCTGAATTTGTCATGAGATGAGATTTGACAGGGTAAAAGTGTGTGGAACAAAGAATCAGTTTGCCAGTTTTCAGAGCCTAGTCAGGTGTTTGGGTCAGTTTTTAAGGCCAGTCAAAGAACCTCCTGGCACAAAGTTGACAAGTTGCAGATTAATGGTAAAATGATTTTTTAATTGATGGTTCAATGATCAAAATTGGTTCTAATCAGTTTGAAATGATTGGTAGATCAGTTTGAGAATTCAGTCGTTTGGAAACAAATTTTTTTTAGCCGGACCCACTTTTAGGCCCGGCTAAATTCATCGAATGAACAAGTCACTAGTAATAAAAAAATTTCAACATAAGAACAAGGAAAGAATTTTTGAAAGGCTTTATCTAGTCGTGATTTATGCCCTTATGTCCATCTAACAATTTCAAACGCAGTTTCTCAAAGTTGGGGCAAGTATTAATTGGCCTAAAGCAATGGAGGATTGAATTAGATATAAGCTGAGATTAGTAAGAGCCTATTGGCTTTGAAAGAGTGCATTCGTGCTCTTAATAATGATCAAATCCACATTCCTTTCCAGGAAAGCAAGTTAACAAAGGTGCTTCGTAACTCATTTGTTGGTGATTCTCGCACAGTTATGATCTCGTGTATTTCTCCTAATGCAGGTTCCTGTGAACATACACTCAATATTCTATTCTTCCCACATGCCTTGCAATTGATTGTATTTTATGGGCAACTTGGTAATGAGACACTGAGTTGGGATGAAGCAACTTTATGAGCACCTACTTTTCGTGTTTTGAAGAAAATGGTTTAAGGATGCGTAGCTGATGCAGTTCCTTTTGGAAATATTTTTGCAGATACTTTCTTGCAGCATCTGTACCGCTAGCTTTGCAGTCCGCAGTCAAAGCTACATGATCCAACTCTTCATCGAGTTCTTCAAAAGGTTATGCGAAAAGTGTTTGCGTTGCTACTAGCAGAATTCTATAAACTTGGGGCAATAATTATCTATGCAAATTTCTCCAGAATTATTGTTGATATAGGGACACTGGCAGCAGGGGCGACAAACATAATAGGAGAGAAGAAGTCATTGGAAGTAGGAATAGAGAATTTCCTTCACGAAAGGGAGTAGCCATAAACTCTAGCGCATCAACAACAAGTTGTAGTCCAAGAAAGAACGCAGTCAATCAAACAAAAGAAAGAGCCAAACTAAAAAAACAGAGACTCCGTGCATAATGTAAGTGAGAGGCCCACGTGAGTAGAAAAGAGGCCATGACTTTTGAGGGACACCCTACGCCATCAACAAAAAAGCTCACACAAAGCCTCACCACTGCTTGCAAAGAGAAAGGAAATAAAGAAATGGTAAGGCACACTAAGGAAAATGGAGCCATCCACAGACCCATGTAGCCAGAGTTTGAAGAATCTATCTAGCGTGAAAAGAAGAAGCCAATGCATTGAAAGCATGGAAGCAGCCAGCATATGGAGCCGCAGCCAAAGACAATGGGGGAGCCGTTTTAAGGAACCCACGTCATGAAAAATCCATAGACACCATTAAGAAAGTAGCATGTTAAGGGAAAAAGTTTGTAGGGACATCGCGTGAGCAGACAGGGCAAAAAAAACTAAGAAAAATATTAATCCCACATGCACAAACTGGGGAGACATTCTAATCTTTAAATACAACAACATTCAGTACGGAAGATGTCTACGAGACAACGATTTTTTGGAAAGCCAAGTGTTGATTGTGGGGCTTGACCTTGTTGATGACTAGCTAGAGGCAAAGAATAAAATTTTGAAAGAACACACATCTAAAAGTAAGATGACATCATCATAATCCAAATGCGCTGAAAAAGTCAAAGAATTCGGCTAGTCGCTACCTCGCTAGAGAAAAAATCTCAAAAATTCGACTAGTGACATAATGATCGCCGAAAAATCATAAAATTGACAAAATCGTGTGGCCTGTTCAGTCAGAATGATTGTGTAATGACATGGCAGTCTCATAGAGAATCACAGAGTGACAAATGGCAACAAGGAAGTGATGTGGCGAGCAAGTTTCAAGGATGCACCAGATCGTGCCACGTGGTAGATCAGAAGGTCGTCAGTATGTCACTAAGAGGAAGTTGCTCACTCGTTAGTATAGTGACATAGCGAGTATGACATGGCACGATGAGGAGATGATGATGTGGCACCCAGTTGTATAAGCCCGAGCTAATCACGTGATGACACGTGGTGGGATGGTCAAACTAAGTTTGACTTGGATGGAGAATGGTGGAAAAAGTTTGAGAAAACATAAATTTTAATATTTTATTATTTTCTAAACGTGCAAGTCATTTAAATCATGTTTGAACTTTAATATAGTTTGAACTTTATGAAAAGTTTAAATTTTTGCAAAATGCATACCTGTGAACGAGAGCCTGAAACTTCAAATGGCCATATCTAGAGCGATTTTTATCAAAAATAGGCATTCCAATATACCACTGAAACTAGGAGAATCTAAATTTTCTGTTTTTGAATTCAGTTTGTGCACAGGTATTCACCAGTTCGTGCTATAGGCCAGTTTGTGTTTCCTAGGGCATTGGCAGTAGAACAAGGAAATTTGATCATTAAGTATCAGAGTTTGTTAAAGGGTGGATTTGAAGACCTTTTGAAGCTTGAATATGGAGAAAGCAATCTGGAAAAGGTTGCATTGGCTTCTTGAAATTACATTTCAATTGATTTTACTTTTACCATGATTTCAACTTGGCATCAAAAATCTATTATGATGGTGAACCAAATATCTAAGATTCTTTATGCCTTGTAGAGCCGGAATGATGGGGATTTGATTTTTAGTTATAGAGAAAAAGTAGAGAGAGGCTTTTGATCTTCTTGGGAAGGAATTCTAAGGGTACACATGTAAGTTGCAGATTCAATCCGAGAATTGCTTCCTTCCTATATCTTTCTTCCTTCTTCTCTTTTGCAAGGTTGTTGGCAGTTTGCTCTGGGTAATACCAGCAGGGTTCCAGTTCTACTGTTGAAACCAGGGTAGTTGATGGTTTTGCTTCCTGTCTATTGAGCTGAGCTCTAGCAGTGAAGACCACACACCTATTTATGTGCAGATTTTCATTTCATGTCATGTATTTTCATTCTGAGATACTGGAAATTGATGCTAGATTATGTGAAGTATCTTGAGTTTCATTTAGTTTTACCAGTCTAATATATTCAATCTTTCCATGGATTAATATAAAAGGGGATTTACATGAATTATCTGAGTTTCCATATTCTGTCTCCTAATTCTTCATATGTCATTAACTTTGTGATTAAATGGAGAAGGTTCATTTGATCTAAGGTAGCTTGGATGAGTTGTGTATCAGATCTGTTGTTGCTTCTAACTCAAGGAGTTAGGTAAATGCTTCAGTGTTCTGATAGGGTTTTTGGGTGTATGAAGGGGATATTTTGTAAGAATGGGATTTGGGGATTTCAGTTGATAAACTTGATTGTAATGCAAACTAGTTAGGTCATCCTGCTGGTAATGATTCTATGTTTCAATGGATAAGGCACTGATCACTAAATCAGATGCAAGCTTATATGAATGTCATTTGCACAAAATCTTTTATTCAAAATAAATTCAAGTTTTCATATCTTATAGTGGGCTAAAAAGGATTAACCCTCACTCAACTTATGAATTTCATAGATATGCATCTGCCTACTATAGATCTGTGTTATTGCATGAGTTATTAGGATAAATAAGGGTTTTATTTGCATAATTAGGTTTAGATTTATGTTTTAAATGCACTAGTTCCATATCTCAGAACCTCAAGGTTAACCCACCTAGGTCTTGCAGAGCCTAAAGTGAAGAAGGAATTATGCCTTATAGTTGGCCCAAGACTACAATTAGATGTATCTGTCATAGGAATTTTCTAGCCTTAGATGCATTTGTCTGGTTTCTTGGTTGTTTGTAAAATTGTTAAATCAAGAGCCAACAAAATGACTAGGGGGGCGGGGGGTGAATTAGTTTTCCTAGGTCCCTTAAACAATTTTCACCCTATAACACTTATCTATAGATAACTCTAGAATGCATTCAAGTATAAAGGAATATGCATATAAATGAGTAAATAATATGCATGCACTCACAAATACTTTGACACCATATTTTAATGTGGAAACCCAATTTGGGTAAAAACCATTGTGGGAATTGTCACCCACAAAGAAATTCACTCTTCTGAAGTGAGTTCAATTAAGAGCCAAGCTTGTTGAAGGTTACAATGCACATCAGTTAAATGTGACCCTATTAAGGGATTTTTACCAAATATTGATTAGATCTATCATCCTATTCATGAGTGGCTTAATTAAAGTTCTTAGTAAATTTGTTGGAATGCCACCTTATAAAGGATTTATAGATAGGACTATTAAATCCACTCGGTTAATCTACTATAATGGCTAGAGAGAAACAGTGAAATAATCTATATTGGAAACAACACTACCTTTTCTTGTCTAGATATCCTTTCTACTCAAATCTCTTCTTCAAACTCTTCCTTGCTAGATGATCAACACACACTCTTTATATCATCAATCTCCTTTTGATTCACACTTTACCCGAACTCTAGTTTGCTCGACGACTCTTCTATCTTTATTTGGCTATTAACAACAACCTCATTCTTTTTTGTGCCTTATATAAACAATTTTCTCTCTTAATCAAATTCATTAGTGTTTTCTTAAATTTCTCTCATCCATTGAATCACATCATTATATCTTGACTTACATTCATTGAATCTGCCACTAGGTAAAACATTTTATGCATCATGCTAGTTGTAATTCACCTTGGCACTTGAACTTTTCTTGGATCATGAACCTTTCCTTAATCTCTTCCATTTGATCTTACCTAAATAATTTTATCCATATATTTTAATAACAAACTTCTTGTCTTCCATAGGATCTTCTGGAACAATCTAGATTCTGGCTTGATGTCATCCCATTATTGATTTGATCAAAACTGTTTAACTTGTCGACATGTTTTCTTCCTTTACTGAATAACCTCATCATCTCAGTTAACGTTGTTCACCCAGCTAATACCATTTCTTGGTAAAACTTAAATCTTTTATTCTCAAACTTATGCTCGGTACACTTCCACTGAATAATATCTTAAATCCATTACCTAGAATGGATAATATCATGGATTCCCTGAGTAGAGAAAAATAATTTAGCAAGATTGATTTGAAGAGTAGTTATCATGAGATCAGAATTAGAGAATGAGATGAATGGAATATTTCTTTCAAGACAAAATAAAGTTTGCATGAGTGGTTGGTTATGCCTTCTACTTAGCTAACACACTTAGTAATTTTATGAGGCTAATGAAAGAAGTTCTAAAGAATTTCTTGCGAAAGTTTGTTATTGTATATTTGGATGAAATTTTGATATTCAATATAAACAGGGAAGGTCATTTGTTTCATTTGAGATAGGTATTATAGAGGAAATAATGTATTTTGGATTTATGATTTTAATTCATGGTTTGAGGATGGATCCCAAAAAGGTTAAAGAAATGTTGGAGTGGCCTACACTTGAACATTTTGAAGAGGTAAGAGGGATATTTTTTGCATAATTGATCTCTAATATAGTAAGTTGATGATGGTAAGGTGGAAAGAAGAACTTGCGGATTGCATAATAATTAGTTATATTGTTTGTCATTAATGTCAAACTATTTGGTAGATTATTTTGACTTGTTAGCATATCATCAGCTGGTAACTATATTGGATTTATAGGGGGGCACATAAGTATGATTTTAAGGGGACCTATCAGGTAACAATTGGAACAAAAAATGGGAAGCAATTTAATGGTTGGATTTCTTATCGATGAATATATCTTATCAGAGGACATATCATATTAGAGATTCTATGTCTTATAAATGAAAGTGAGTAGAAACCTTATCAAAGTAAAGGAGACCTTATCAGATTTAACAATTATTAGGTATAAGGAAGTTAAAGTTAATATTATGGATTAAAAAGGGAAACATGACAACACATGAGTAATATAGTGGTAATACAAGAATCAAGGTAGAGAAGACTGTTCAAGAAGATAACAATGTCACGCTACCAGAAATCATGAGATTTTTTGATCATTGGATCTAGGTTTAGATTTTTATTAAGAACGTCTACTTAAGGTAAGAAAGAAGAAGAACTGGGTATCATGAATAAGTGAAGTGTGGATGGGAAGGAAAAAATGAAGAAGATAGAGCTATCGGAGCATATTAATAGTAATTGGGTTGCAATTGTATTTGAAAATTATAGATAGATAATGATATGTTTGTGTTACAGAGCTTTAATGGATATGATATAGCAAAACCAACGAAAACTACAAATTGCTTTGTTGTTGTTACTTTTTTATCACTATGAAAGTTAAAATCATTTTAAAATGGTAGCCCTAATTAGTCTATTGTAAATCCTTTAATAGGGTAACATTATTAGATTAGAGTGTTGAAATACTTTAACAAGGTTACTCCTAATAGGGCAAAGATTGTAACAGGTCTAAAGGAAAATCTTTTAACATGGTAATACCTAATAGTGTTCTTATAACCCTTAACTGGGAAAGAACCTAACAAAGTGTATTTCAAAAGATTACAAATATTTGTGCACACCAATCTTACACTATGGTTGTCACCCAAATTGGGTTTCTATGATATAAATACTAGAGTTGTTGTTGTGTGAATGTTTTATTGTTATGAAGGAATATTTCATGAATATTCAATCTATAGTGTTGTTATAGGTATGACTGGATCTTATCGGTAACAATACTCATATTTGCTAAGTTGATTTTTAATTAGTGATTACTAATTCACCCCTCCTCCCCCTCAGTAATCAATCCTATACCTACAATTGGTATCAGAGATTAGGTCCCTTACTTGAAAGCTTAAGTGCTTAGGGAAAAGATCTTAAGATGTATAGGAAGGATGCACCAAAGTTTAATAAGTATGAGAATGACCTTGGAATGTGGGATAACAAGATAAAAATACTCTTATCAGGACTTGTGGAGAGCATGGATGAATACCTTACTAGAGAGTATGTGGAGTCAACTGGTACACTTGATAAGACACATATAATAGGAATGTTGATTCATAAAACTATGATGATAGAGCTGGCTAGTGCTTTGAAGAGCCTTGAGTATGTTGATATCCATAATCTACCTATAACAAAGAATACATTAAACAAATTGCTAAAATTACACAGTAGTGAAAATGTAGTGTCTCTCGTGTTTGTAGTTTATACCTTATCTATTTTGATTTGAGAGATACTTGTCGATGTCATATTGTTATTTGTACTTTGAGATGACCTGAGGGTCAGATGTTATACTTTGATTTAGTACCATAGATACTTTACTGCTATACTATTCAGTTTATCATATTTGCATGTTGATGCTATTTTGAGATGATAGCAGATCTATGATGATATCTGGTTATATGGTTTATTGGACATATTTGTTGATTATGTTATGAGTTGGATTTTATGCTATGGTTATTTACTTCATTCTTGTTCTTTGTGCTTTATGTGAACATGGGTGATGTAAATGGATTAATTAGTTATTTAATGCATTTTTCTTTGACTATGATATTATTATGCAATTGCACTTGATCATGTGTTTTAGTGTGCAAGAATTATATCCCTAGTAGTGACACATGGAGTTAGTGATTCAACCATTCATATTTTACGAATGTCGTCATTGTATGGTTGACGTATCCTTATTTAATTATTTTAAATTAAAATTAGTAAATATAAACTCATCTGCATTATGTGATTAGACCAGTGAGTGTGTCTATGCATTTAGAACTCTATCCGAAAGTGTTAAGTGATTTTCTGTGATTTTGGGTTTTCAAGTTTTAAATCATTTCAGATTTAATTTTTGGCAGCTTTGCCTTAGGTGAATTCTCATTATGGAGAATAATCTATTTTTGTTTGGGTCGATTCAGAGTCTAACTGCACTAGTTGGCTATTTTCCCTAATCGACTATTCACTTGAAAAGTGAATAAGTATTGAAAAAGTGATTTTATTATTCACTTCTCACTTTTTGAAATAGAAAAATTGAGAGCTTTTTGAGAATCCTCTTCTAAAGGATTAAAATTATGTTCATTCTGGGAGTTGTGAGTGTGGGTTTTTTGCGAGGTCAAGCTCGTTGGATCTAGCTCGGGGAGTTCTTGCTTTGCCATCACTTTCAGTAGTTTCGGCGAGATATTTATTTTATTCTACGGGTTTTAGTTTTTGCCCCTTGTGTTGTCAAGTAGGGCCTTCCCATTTTGTTGTTTTTACTCCATTTCAGCTTCTATTTCTTGTAGCAGTATGTTAGGAGGCTGAGAACTAGTGTTCTCCTCCATTTCTGTTTGTCAGTTCTACCCGGTTTGTCGGGTATGAACATTTTCCCTATTAGGATGGAGGTTTGGGGTTTTGAGCCGTTATGCTGGCCATTTTTTCATATGGTGTCTGAACTCATTTATTATTGGATTTTTGGGGTTTTTGCACCCAAAGGTCAAATGGGTTTTAATTTTGGAATTTTTCCAATTTTGGGGTTTTTACCTCATTTTGCATGCCGCCCTATTTTCTTAGGTTTTCTTGGCATGTGTTTGGTCATGGACCTGGAAGATCCATTTGGATATTAGTCTGACCACTATTGTACTTTTATTTTTGCATTGTGATGCATGTTGCATTTGTTCTCCTGAGTCTATTTTTAGTTGAGTGAATTTTTGCATTATTTTTTAATCTAGTCCTTGTGCTTTGATCTTCATGATGGTGATGCAACACACACAAGTACGTGCACATACATTTATCAAGTGATTTTTGAGTCCTAGTATTCTGTGGTATTTCCAAAAATAAGATCATTGGGGTTGCATTGAGAATTTGCATGCCTACGAGCACTCATCATTGGATGAGCATGGGTAGGTTAGGGTAGCATATGGAAGGGTTTCTATCTCATAGCCTGGTGACCATTTCTCAATTGGCAAAAGAAGTTTTATATAAGTGATAACTAAATAAAGCAATAGGTGGTAATAAAATATAAGATAATTAAAAAGTTGGGTTTGTGCACCTTCTGTTGGGAAAAGCCATCGCCTGTAGTGTGCATTTCCCGTTGGGGAGTTCAACTACCAATACTAGCTTGGTCTTGTCAATGCCAAGTGACTCTCCATGATGTCAACCCCTACTCAGTAGCACATTGAGGTGTCTGACTAGGACCCATAGTTTATGCATTGTCTATGTCATGGATTCAGTCATCATACTGCTTGGTGTGTGTGTGTTAGCCATGGATGTTTGCTTTGCGTATGTTTGTGGTTAGATCATTATCTCCATCAACATGGTGGTTGTGGACCTATGGGTGCCACGTGGTTGGGAGGCATAGCTACCTTCACCACTACTAGGGACTGGTGTACAAAGATGGCCTTTGTCCTTGTGCGACCATTGTTGGATGTGTTCACTTGGTACTTCAGGTTTCAGAGTATGCTTTCTTGTGATTTATGCTTTCAATTGGATGCTTGTTTATCATTTTTTGATGATGTTAGTTACTAGCACATTTCCTATTATGATGATGAGCATGTGATAGGTGATGTTATCTACTTGTAGGAGTATCTTATGCTTATTTCTAGCATGTTAGATGTCCTTATGCTTATGTTATAGCACGTTTAGTAGTGATGTCCCTATTACGATAGTACTAATGATCTGATTGGTGGCTTGGGATGTTACACATGGGGGATGGCTAGGGCCCATGATGGTCTTATGATGCTATTGACGGTTGGGAGGAATTACTTGTTTAGTTAGTTTGTACTGCTCATTGTGATTTTATTTCTACTCACTGCGATGTTGTTTTTAGTACTATGTGATGTTTCCCTTCTGTCATTTTTCCTTGTTGTATGATTATATGGTTAGATGTTATTTCCAGCTTTTTATCTTTTAGATGTGGTTTGAGTGTTCTTGCCTTGAAATGTGGATAAGGTACTCCTCATTGTGGAGGAACTTTGTTTCTTTTTGCTTTTTGTTCTTGCATGCTAATTTGGGATCTTGCATGAGATTGCACTTTCTCGTGTGAGGATGCAATCTTTACGTGGCATATTGGGTTTCTTCGCATGGCTCAATACTTTCTAAGCAAAACCCTACACCAATTCTAGGGTATCTTGGTTATACGACCAAACACTTCCTCATGCTCTTGAGCACTTCGTCATGCAAAAAGGAAATTCTTCACATAGCTTGATGTACTTCTTTGCATGGAATTCTAGCAAAGAATTTTCTCATGCAAAAAATAGGGTCCATCTAGGCTTGTTGGAGAAAAGTTTGGAAGTTGGTTTTGGACACCCTTTTAGGTTTTAAACCTTCCTAGTTCAAAATGGATTTCCTAAGGGGTTTAAAATATAATGTTTAAGTATAAGTTGACACATATTTAATTCCTTATACTTAAGATATATTTTAATAAATGCAGCAAATCTTTTGAGATAGGTTCCAAACCTCTATGAGCTAAGATAAAGATTCTAGGAAATTTTAGGGCTTTAGAAATTCAGACTTAGCCAAATTTTAGGGCTTTAGGATTTCAAACTTAGCCTATTTTCAGGAGTCAACTTTTAGCTTTTAGCTTGGTTGATCTCTTATGTTTTTGGTCAATGGTGATGCTTGGAGATCTTTGGTGATTGGTTGTTAATTAGTCTTCCATTGCGATCTTTATGATCCATGTATGATGATTGTCTTGTGCTTTCATACTTGTTTTAAAAAAAAAAATCTTGCTTATATTTCATCCTTGTTCCAAGGATCTCCAAGTGGGGCATTGCAGAAAAACATATTCTAGAAGAAAATTTGAAGCACTTAAAGGGAAATTAGATTCCATAAGAATGCATGATCATGAAACTATCTCTTAGTATGGGACAAGAATCAAAAAGATTATTGCAGCTATTAAAGGAGCACGTGAAATAATAGAAGGAAATAAAGTTGTAAGTAAAATGTTGAAAACCCTACCTAATAGGTATGAAATTAGAGTTTGTACTATATAAGAGTTAAGGATAATTTTAAAAAGAAAGATTTCTATTGATTATCTTATCAATAGACTAACAATGTTTAAGCTAAGTAATTATGACACTAGCCAACTAACTAGTGAAGTTTCCTTTAAAGATTCAATAAATAATGAACAACAAAAAAAGGAAAAATCTATTAATAATGATGAATATGAAGGCATAGGACTAGAAGAGAAAGATCTAGAAGAGTTGGAATCTTTGAGCACAAAAAGGTTTCCTAAAGGCAAAGGTATATACAAAAGAAATATTCCTATTGCATTTTGGAATTGTAGGCAGATCGGTCCTTTTGCACATAGGTGTCCCAACAAACCAAAGAAAGAGAATAATGGGGGTAAGATGGATAAATACAAGAAGTACACAAAATTGTGCTAAAGGGAAAGAAGTCATGTTACATAGCAGAGGATAAAGAAAATGAATATTATACACATGGAGATAACAATAATGAGGAAATAATCTTTGTTGTTGTAAAGGAAGAGTCTGCTACCAACAAGGATTCTATTGGTGAGGAGAAGAAATTGATCTCAAATATAAACAAGAACAATGATTGGATCATTGGCAATGGTTGTTCTCATCACATGACTAGAGACAGGGATAAATTCATAACAATGGAGTAGTGTCATGGAGGGATAAATTCAGAACAATGATTGGATCATTGATCAACTTGCATAATTAGAGGAAAATATACAATGACTTTAATTGATGAAATTACTTGTGATGATGTTTATTGGATAGGTGGTTTACAATATAATTTTTTGAGTGTTTTACAGTTGAATAAAAAGGTTTCAGATTTGTGTTTAGCGATGAAAAGTGTCTGATATTAGGGGAAAGAATGGAAAGTTGGTCGCTACTGATGAATAAACAAGAGATAACCTTTTCAAGTTGACCACAAAACTAGGTATTGTCTAATTGCTAAGATATAAGAAAGTTGGTTATGGGATAAGAGATTGTGTCATGTACATTTTGATAATCCAGAGAAAGTAAGTAAAAATAAAAGTGTTAGAGGAATGTCGATAGTGGAAAAATTAGAAAATCTTATATCTAAAGAGCGTCAGTTTGGAAAGATGAATTATTCAAGTTTTACTTGTAAATACTACTCAACACAACACATATTGGATTTAGTACACACATATATTAATGGTCCTATTAGTTCTTAAAGCTATCATGGATATAAGTACTTTATAATATTTTTTAATGACTATTAGTTCTCTCTAACAATTCTAGGATTGGCTTGTTCCTCATCAAAATCATAATCCATCATTATCTCTTTAACTTCAAACTTTTCATCAACATTCACATTTGCACACTCAATTGTCTTAGTTCTATAATTAAAACATTTGTAAGCTTTTCTTTTCAATCAATAACCAAGAAACATACCTTCACCACTTCTTGGATCAAACTTACCAATATCATCATCTCTCTTTATGTAGCACTTGTTGAAATTACAATAGGAAAGGCAAACTTCTGAGGGGGGGGGTGAACTAGTAGTTTAAACTTTGACCCATAAAATCATTCACCATGCATCCATCTCATACACTTACTAAGTAAACTGAAATAACATGTAAAGCATATACATCTAAAACATATAAACAAGTAGACATTCACACACTTATGACACCAGTTATGATTACCCAGAAACCCTCCAATGAGAAGGTAAAACTAGGGTGGGGATGACACCCACAAATATTCACTATTGAAGTAACAAAGTGTATCCAATGAAGGTTACAATGTTTTGACCATGAGACATGATCTACCCTGTGAAAGGTTTGCCCTGTTAAAGTCTTAAAAAGACTATTAGGTCTCATCCTATTAAAGGATTTCAACACCCTGTTAGAAGTGTGCCTTGCTAAAGGACTTTAACTCACAATTATGTAAGCACCTTGCTAAAGGATTTCAATACATCTTGTTAGGACTACTCTATTAAGAGATTTAACTGATTCACCTGATATAATGATTCACCAATGATCCTATGGTCAGCACTTAGTTGCTTGATGACAAATCACCTCTAAATTGATGTATTCTTGATCCTTCTTGATCAGATGTCTCTTTGCTATATACTTTTCCCTTCCTCTATTCTCCTTTAGCTAATTCTGTAACGTAATCTCAGATCATAACTCATTAGCCACCATGAATGCTCTATTTATGCTTGCAAACTTATCTCTTCACTCCTTCATACACTTTAGAAAGTTTAGGGTTTGTCCTCCTTAAGAATACATGGGCGACTTAGGGTTAGGTATGAATCAACGACTATGATTTATCTATTTTACCGCTTAAACCTTCCCTTTACCTAGTTGGCTACATGTAATTGCATTGCAAATCCAACTTAAGATTCATCCTTACCTCCAAAATGTCATAATTCAATCTTTAAGTCAGCTCAAAAATTGTGTACATAGTTGTTTGTACCATTACAAATAACTATGAAAAAACCATCTCACTTAGCATCTGAAGTCTCTGGTGCTCGACATATATTGCTTTCTTTACTGTGACTCAAAATTTATATCACTCAGCATGTTCTTCTTACTTGGCTCTTGAATCACTCGGCATACACTATCTCCTTGGCAGATGAGTGGCTTGGTACTCACTATGGACTTGACATGCTCTATTAAATACATGTTGTGCTCGACATGTGCTACTTGTTCGGCATGAACTAAGTAAATGACATAAGTGTGTAGACACTCACTTGTCAAAACCAATATGAGATCAACAATCTCCCCCTTTGACATGAGTGTCAAAAATAATTGGTCATCCATTAATATCCTTATCTTTATGAGCATAACATATCTCTTATGTGGCTTATGTGAAAAACTTCATATTTTTAAAATTTTGTAACAACTTATACCTCAAAATTTGATTTGATAACTCCCCCTGAGTTGATAGGTCTATTCTATACTCAAAATTTTGTACTCCTACTGAGTAAATATTTCTCAATTGATACTCTTTGACTTCATGTTGTTTCTCTGCTTGCTCCCCCTTAGCTTATTCTATCTTTTTCTCTATCCCTTTTCTTACTCTCCCCCATTCTTCTTTATCTCTATCTCCCCAAATTCTATATCTCCCATAAAATCTATATCTCCTTTATTCCTCCCCCTTTTTGACACTGATGTCAATGGGCTATACACTGATAATGTGTTTGTCTAGAAAGGATTTATGGACCTCTAGAATAATTTTGAGAGCTACATCCTAATTTTGACATGATACATCCAAAGACTTGATTTGGATGTCCAGCTCGATAGCAAGATGGACTAGGCCATCTAATGTTGAAAGAGTGGGGTCTTTCTTCATAATAGTTTTACCATAGCTTAATTCCTCCTACAAAATTTCCATGTGTGGGGTCAATTTTGTTTGGATGCTAATTAGTTTTTCCCTTATATTTGCTTCATCTGCAAACAATGCTGCTAACTAATTCTAGGTTTGTAGCAAAGTTCTGAAGTGCTTTTCACTTTGAGCTAGTTTCATAGGCAATTTTGTACCCGGTGCATTTATTTGACTTTACAAAATCAAAATGTGACTTCTTGTCTCTTGTGTGAAGAGTGTGGATTGCATAGTTTAGTGTACAATGAGAAAATGTTCTCAAGTACCTTCTTCACACTTTATACTTTAGTTGCCAATGCAACTTGTGTGAGTGCTATATCACCTAATATTTTTTCATTTACTTTATTTTGAAATTTCTTTTCTGACCATTCTAACAATTTAGCATTTGTGTCAAGGTCTGCATCACTTACCTTTTCCACTATAGTTTTCATTTGTTCAATGAGTGGCTTGGTCTCATCTGAAGTAGGTAGACTAAATGCATCTAAAAAGATGTCTTTGATGTCCAACAATGCTTTCTTTTGCTTGTGCTCCCTTTTGAGTAGTTCCTGATGCTTCTTTCTAGCTAGGGCTTCCTAGAGTATGCCCATCTTCTCAATTGTCATTGTGTCATAATCATACTTTGGTAACACAATATCTTCATCAAGGCTTACATATCCATATTGTATTACTTCTTCAGTCTTTGATGATCTTGGACTCGACACTGAGATCTACAATGGTGTTGCATCTGTACTTAGCTTCTGAAGAGTATGACTTGAAGGAGTGCCAGATACTAGTAAGGTTACCAGGGCTTGAATAGCTACTTGCTCCTTCATCCTTGTTGTCAACTCAATCTCTTTAGGCTTGTCCTTGTTATCCACAATGTTTTGACTCACACCTTGTACTTGTGCTATAGGTGTAGATAAGATTATCTGACCTGTTTGACTTTGTCCATTAGTAGTGGCTTGCGTTTTCACTGTATTCTTCTCAAATGTATCAACCTTTTCAATTGTATCAACCTTTTCTGATGTAGTTTTAGGTACTTTATCCAAAGGTTGTACATTAGTGACTTAAGGGGTGATAGTAGGTGTTTCTTGTGTATTCACCTCTTCCCTTGTTGTGTTAGTCACTATTTTTTGCAATTCATCTACACTCACCAATACAATATTATCACATAATTTTTCTTGTAGTGTAAACTGATCTTATATCTTTTTGAGATCTTCCTCTATAAGGGGATTGATGTTCTAAGCAGTTAGATCAGAAACATCCTTCACTATTACTATTTTAGTATTTACACTTTTTGTTTGTTGAGGGCTGACATTTGGTAGTTGTGTATCTTGTACACTCTATTCTTCTTGCTACTTCGCCTTAGCTGTTGTCTTGTCATCTATGTTCATTTATGTCCCTCCCTCAATAGTGTCTTCATTGTTATCATCTTCTTCATCATCTTTTACCTCTATAGGCTCTTGTTCACCTACCTTTATTGTTGCTAGTCCATATGTGACTTTCCACATTTGTGTGGACTTCTTAACAACATCTTCAATATTATTTTGTAGTATCCTAAAGGTTCTATACTTTGGAATAAATCTAACTACATATTTCTTCATGGCCTTAGCAATTTGTGCCTTACTAAGTTCAAACATCACTTGTGCAAGTGAAGTCTCCCTTATTTGTCTTTCCAAGTTCAAGCAATAGTGTCATTTCTACTCAACTCTCTCATATAAAATTTTGGGCATAGAGTTAGCAATCTCTAGTGGGGTTTTCTTAAAAAATTTCATAATGGCATATATAGTGTCCTCCACTTGATTCTTTTCTACTTTACCAAGGTTATCAAAATCAACATAAGAAAATCCTAACAAGTCTGCACTATTCTTCCTATTCTCACATAGGTTTTCAAGATCTGAAGTTGTATTGTGACTCACCACTTTAAATTGGCTATTGTTAGTCGATTCTATTTTCTCCTCATCATATTCAACTTGTGCAATGTATTTCCTCCTTTAATTTTTTTTAGCTCCTCCTTCCTACTCTACTGGTTTGGCTTTCTCCTTTGCCTTTTGTGTAGTGATACATGCACTAGCCCTTGTAGTAGGTGTAGTTGGTTTGGGCTAGCTCAGTTTGACAATCTTCTTGGCCCTTGTCACTAGTTGGTCCTTAGCCTTCCTCTTCTTTTGATCAATGGGAGTAGGTGCTTCCTCAACTTCTTCTCCCTTGACACCTTTAGCAATTTTTGTCTCCTCCTCTAGTTGATCTTATCCCATTCCTTGTGTAAGTGAAAGTGGTGCTTGTGTTTGGATGTCTTCTTCCTCTTCATCCTCTTCCTACTTGACACCTTTACCAAATTTAGCTTTTAGTTTCTTCACCAATTTTTCTTTCTTCTTTATAATAGAGGCAGTCTTTAGTTCCATAATGATTTAGACTTAGCCATCTCATAGTTTCCAAAAGTAGTAGCATCTTTTTCTATATCTTCTGCAAGTAAAGTTGTAATAGTTGTAGAGGCTTCACCTACATTTATTTCATAACCTAATGGTCTCAACAATCTTGCCCTTGGGGTTGTTGCTTGAACAAATGTATAGTCAGCATCCATTAGGAAACAAATATCATCATAATGCTTTTCCACTAGTGATACTGGAATTCTAAATGTTTTCTTGATAGACTATTTAAAGTCCTCAAAGTAGCTGGTCATAACTGACTCAAAGTTCTCACCCAATTGTTCAATGAATTCACCAATCTATACTGCCATTGACCTATTTATTTTCCATCCCATAATACCAAATGTAGGGAATGTGTTTTGAACATAAAAGAAAATGCATATCAAAATAAAACCAAATTTGCATTGAGCACTCTTTGTCTTCCTTATAGCTCCTAGGTTCTCAACCAATTGTTGTAGTTATAACTTTTCTAGATCATATATGTGATCCTTTTTCACAATCTTGTAACCAACATCTACTACAATACAGGGCACATTGTTTAATCTATTGGATTGGTAAAACTTATGTGAGATAACCCTGACAACAAAGTCTATCAATGGAACTATGATGGTATCAATAGTCATTCCTCTCTTATTCCACATGACTCCTATATTCTTTTCAATAACTTCTTTTGAATCACTCCTTAGAGTCTTAGGCCGGTCTAGGGTTGGATACTTTATTACCCTATGGATTATCCTTTTAGTGATTTTGATTGGTCCATTTTCCAACCATAGTGAACTATCATGGATTCTTCTTAACACAATTCTAATCCATTCAGTTTTGAATACATTTGGGAAATCTAGGGCATGAGTTAACCCTTTCTTTTGTCCAATTTTAAATTCTCCCCTTAGTACACCATTCTCACATAGTCTATCATATGCTTGCCTAATCTCCATATCTATAATACTACCAATTTTGTAATTGCAACATTTCTTGACATCTTGAACCATTAAAACATTCGATGGTGTCATGGATAAAGCACTAGAGGGGTCTTTTTTGTAAGCAATATCAAGTATGGACTTGAATATTGTTTACTTAACTTCATTACTAACTAGTTGAACATTCAAAACCTCCTTACCCTCAACATTCTTTAAAATAGATGCCATTATGTGAAACTAGAGTTTATGAAAATATAGACAACGTAACTCAACACTTGATAAATACCTTGCAAGATTTGACAAAATGGTGTTGAATCACTACTCAAATCTTTTGCAATCACTTTGGATGAATTTCGGATCACCTCTTGCTCTCCTTGCTCTTTCTCAATTTTGAAATGATGAAAAATAAGTTGAAATTGATCAAATACCCTTTTGAAACCCTACAATTAATGTTGAGTGCTTACATAGTTGTAAGCTCGGTATCAACCAATTTTAGGCTTACTCAACATCCATTAGCATTTCATTCATTTGGTAGCCATTACAAGCTCAACATCAACTAGCTAGTTTATTAGCTTGACATCCTCTAGCATTTCACTCAGCAATCATAGGAGACATTTCATGCTCGACAATAACATGGAAAAATTGAAGAATTTTCTTGGATTCCTAATAACATCTTGCATCTTTGTGCATGCTAATGTAATATTTTTAGTACTAAATCCTTTGGAACTGATGTATGATATAACTTTTGAATATGATTCCCACATACCTCTTGATTTCTTAGTTTGATGAGGTGTGATCATCTGACCCATTGGGTGAAGTGATCCCATCTCCATTTGATGTGTTGCAGTCATCCTTTTTCTTCCATGTCTTGCTCATTTCACTTCTAACATTTTCCTTGCCTTTTCCTTTATCAAACTCACAACTTGGTGCCTTTGACCTTTTTGGACAATATTGACTGATGTGACCAATCTTCAAATAGCTAAACATGTGGTTTGACTCAACCACCTTTCGTAGTCACCTCTGAAGTGTGTCCTAATACAATTCTTAGGAACATGTGACCCATATTCTTGACAATAATGACAGCTATATCTTGTATTATAATCCCAGTTATAAAAGTTGTCATTGTTCCTTAACTTTGTTTGCCTTTTGATGAACACTTGGGTTTGGCTCTGCACTCAAAAGCTCTATTCCCATACTTCTGATAGTTATAACAATATCCTTCAAATCTTTGTGTGTGCATGGTCCTAGTTCTACATTCATGTGTCTGATGACCTTGTTTATTGCACTTATGATAGTGAACCATGCTTTTGTGCTTGACATTCTAATTTTTAGTTCTACTTTTGCACACATTAATAGTATGTCCTTTCTTACCACAATTATGACAGGTAGGTTTGGAATTCTTACCTTTGTTGCTCCTTTCTTCAACACTTTTGGGTGATTCTCCTTATTCAATACTTGTCTATCCCAATCTAGATGTGTCATTGTTAGGTCTAGGGGATCTCAATAATCACTCAAAGTATTTGATAGCTTCACTTGGTTAATTGAAACTTTCAAAAAATTCATTTTTCCCTTTTTAGGTCACTTTGCAATTCAATGTTGTTATCTCAATGTGTTTAACATTCAGTTCACAGTTGGCATTCATCATTTGACTCAATGTATCCAATTGTATGTTGGAAATCTTGGTTAGCTCTAATGATTTCTCTTCCAGTCTATTGCTCAAAATTATTTTGTCTTCTTCAATCATGGCATTGTCTTCCATAGCTTTCTTCTTATCTTTAGTCACCTCACATAGTAGTATGGCTTTTGATTCTTGCTCTAACTTGAGATTTCTTATTTCCTTAGCTTGGGCTCTATTATTTTCCATTAGATTTGCAATTACTACATGAAACTCATTGGAGTCTCCATTAGCAAATAGCTTAGTAGTAACAATAGTACGATAGTACCAACATATCCTCATGGAGTGCAAGTAATGCCTAGTCAATTCATCCCACTAAGTCCAATTCTACTACAACAGATACTAGTTATACCAACTCTAGCCATTACCTACCTAAGATATGAACCTTCAAAAGTTGCTTTCTTTGAGAAAAAGGCCACACCATCTACTAAGGCAGAAAATATCCTCATAGCCGAGTTAGGTCAAATGAAGAAGACCATGTCTCAGATTACCAATGAACTAATCCATCCAAGATTGTCCCAAGGGTAGAATGAAAACTTTCAAAGAATAAATGCAGGCCCTTACAACAATAACTATGGTCAAAATTACAATAAGAATTTCAGCAGAAATAACAATGCAAGGAACAATTTCAATCCTCTAGATCGCAACAACGGTTTCCAAAGATAGAATTGACAATGGAATACTCATCCAAGCAATGGAAGTGTTGTTGCAAACAATAATAATAATACTCAATTTGTGGACATCAATCAAATTGACACTAGTCAAAATATACCCAATGATGGTGGCTCATATTTCAATGGAAATTAAGAAGTGAACTAGAATTCACAATGCACTAACAATGAGCCCCCTATGCAGTTCAATACTATGTTTTTAGATTCTTATGATTCTCTCAAGTCAATGAAGAATTTACTTTTCCATTCAATCAAGAATCAGATCCTAAACTAGTAGAGATGTTCACTTTTTAGAATGATAATCAAAATACTTACAACTTACAGAATTGAAGGGAACCTATGACTGATGGAATTCCTCCTGCATTGTAATCAATGCCACCAAATCCAAGAGCAAATAACAATATAGCACCTATTAGAGAACCCTATGTTGGACAAAAAAATCAAAACCAAGGAAACATACCTACGATACTGAAGAATCTTGCTTGGTCAACTAAAAAATACAGTGCAGTAGAAGATTTAAAAAGAACAAAGGCCAATATATCCTTGTTTGATATGCTACAAAATTTCTCTTATCAGAGGGAAGCACTACTGAAGACTCTGGATCATACCAAGACAAAACCTATCATAGGTTATCAAAAGATAGTTTCACAATAGGTTAACACTTCTAAGGCTATTTCAACCATGTATAAAGACAAGGCCGAAGTACCTCCTTTCTTTCTTAGTCTTAGAATTTTTGGACAAAATCTTCACAATTGTCTCATAGACTTAGGAGCTTCTTGCAATGTCATGCCACTTTTGATAGCTCAAAGGTTGGGAGTCACTTCTCAACCCACAAATTGAATAGTAATTCAACTTGATAAAATGAAAGTAAAGGTTATTGGGGTATTGAAAGATGTTTGAATATAATTAACTACAAACCCTCAAATTTAAGATATCATAGACATGCATGTGGTGGAAATTTTAGAAACATACAGCTTGTTACTGAGTAGAGAATGGACCCGGTGTCTAAGAGGATGGTTCTCAATTGATTTTACTCAACTATGATTACCTTGGAAGGGATTAAATAACCAGATCAAGATAGAAATTGAGCCAAAATTGAAGACAATGATCACAGAGTGCAATGCACTGAATGAAGTACTAGTTCTTCAATTAGACTTAGGTTCTTACAAGGTAATGGATCTTGACATAACTTAAATTAAAAAACCAGACAATCCAAATGAAGAATCATTGAACCCTATCCCAAGAGAAGAGATTGTGACTCAATTCATAGATAACATGATTGCAAATTTGCAATGCTTAGGAGAAGAATCGAACCAAAACATTTTTATCCTTCTAGGATTTTGCAAGTTGTACAAAGTAAGTCATTTCAAATTTGAGTGTTCACATTTCCAAGAAGCGATTTCTTGATTATTAACTTAGGTAATGCACTTTAAAAATGGTCAAGCTCCAAGTGAGGTACCAAATGGAAATGTGAGTCCCACATGCATATCTAAAGTCATGGATAATGATGAAGAGGAAAAACAAGATCTAATTGCATCATACAATGACACCTCTTTAGATGGTGGAGCTTTGTCTTCCCCTCCACCAGGGATGATTAAAGTCCTAAGAAGAAGGCACTTTGTAAAGGGTCAAGGCTGGACTTTGGTAGTAGTTCAACCTAAACCACAAATTGATAAAATCACAGAGTTGATTGGGGAAATTCAAGATGAACAAAAGAAATGAATGGTCCCCATATCAAAGGTAAACAATAATATACATCAAGTCCACCACGTAAAAAGAATGCAATGGATCCTGAAGAAACAATCCTTCAAAGTCCAAGTGAAAGAAAATATTTGAACAAATAAGCACAAGTCAAGGAAGCTAAAATAATAACTAATATTGACACTCAAGTTTGACAGATCTAAATGCAAATTAGGAGTTGGCATAGGTATTGAACTAATGAATCCCAAAGGTAGGTGTTTTTATGTTGCATATCATTTGCAATTTAGGTGTACTAACAATGTTGTAGAATATGAAGCCTTGATCCATAGACTTTTCTTCGCTTTAGAGAAGGATGTAAGCTCTCATAAATGAAGGAGACTCTTAGTTGGTGATCAGATAGGTTAAATCAATCTACTATTGTAATGATAGAAGACTACTTGCTTATCAAAAAAGGGTTTGGGACTTGATGGAATATTTCAAATCCTAAAACATAAGGTCCATCCCAAGAAGAAGGAATATGGTAATCGATGCCCTTGCAATTTCAACCACTGCATTACAACCCATTGAAAGAATGAAGCTCAAAAGGTTTTTAGTTGAACTAGTGGTTTCCCCATCTATTCTAGATAATATTACCAATTTCAATGTCTTCCAAGATGATCAATGTATTCTTGAGTTCATTATGTGTAATGGTATGTTCAAAGGGCAAGAGATCGATGACACTCTTGATGAGAAACTTAAGGATGATGAACTAGAAGATGAAGATGGGATTATAAATTTAAAAATTAATACTATTCCTAAGGGGATGGTAGAATTGGAATGTATCTTCAACTAAGATGAATCGGCACATAGTAAGAAAATTGTTAAAGAAAAATGGATTGAAGAATGTGATTCATATAATCTAGGCACAGAAGAAGACCCTAAGTTGGTGAGAATTAGAAAGGTGTGTAATCCCCAAGAATGAGAAAGTATTCTTTAGTTACTTACATAATACAAAGATTCCATTGCATATAGTTACAAATAAATCAAGACATATGATCTTGACATCATCACTCATGATATCCTATTGAAGCCTAATGCTAAGCCTTTTCTTCAAAGACATAATCTGTGAACCCCATTATTGAACCATTAATAATGAAAGAGGTATAGAAGTTGCTCGATGCTAAGATTATCTTTCTAATACAACATTCTACATGGGTTGCTAATTTTGTGCTAGTAAGGAAAAATACTGGAGAAGTTTTCCTTTGTGTAGACTTTCACAATTTGAACAAAGCATCCCAGAAAGATAACTACCCTTTGCCTTCACTAGATGAAGTACTAAAGATTGTAAATGGGTCTAAAATGATGTCTTTTCTGGATGGAGATTCAAGATACAATCAGGTGATGGTAGACAAGGAAGAAAAGTTAAAGACTACATTAAAACAAAATGGGGAACCTTTGTATAAAGAACAATTTCCTTTGGATTAATCAACACAGGATCTACATTTCAAAGAGCGATGGATGAAGTATTCAAGGGGCTAATAAATAGATGTCTAGTTATCTATATAGATGACCTAACTCTCTTTTCAAAATATTGGAGTAGTCATACTATTGATTTGAGACAAATTTTTAATCGATGTTGGAGATATGGTATATCTCTTAACCCTAAGAATTGTTCATTCGAGGTTACCAAAGGAAACATTTTGGGTCACATTATCTCTGAAGTTTGGATATCCATTGATCCTAAGAGAATAGAAGCAATTTTGAAGTTGTTACCTCCCCATAGTCACAAACAACTTAAATATTTCTTTGTGAATATTAATTTTGTATGAAATTTCCTTAGTGGATTCACTGAGATAGTTCACCCCCTCAATGACTTGCTGAAGAAGGGAGCAAAAAATGAATGGGTTTCTGAATCAAGAAGTCTTTTGAGGATATCAAAGTAGCTATCTCCATGGCTCTAGTACTTCTTAGCCCTGATTATGAGTTTCCTTTCAACATCCATTCTTTTTCTTTGGAACATTCATGTGCAGGGATTCTCATATAAAAGAAAGATAAAGAAGATGCAAGACCTATCACATTCATGAGTTGTCCACTGAATGTCAAATTGAACTATTCCAATCTTGACAAACAATCATTTGCCCTGATAAAGGAAGTCAAGAAAATTTTCCATTACATAATCAGGAGTAAGGTGTATGCTATTGTGTCAGATCCTAAAATCAAATCATTACTGATGCACAATGAATTGGGTGAAAGAAGAGCAAAATGGATGGCTATATTACAAGAGTTTGATTTGGAAATTCAACCAATGAATCTAGGAAGAGGACAAGGACTAGCCAAGATGATAGCTAACAATGAGATCAGAATTGATAATGAAGAACAAATCATAGTGTCTCTAGTAGACATTGGTGAAGGGATAATCATTGATGTTTGGTATCAAGATACTATCTATTACCTCTTGCAGAATCAATACCCTAACTAGATGAATAGTTCCCAACATAGACAACTCAAGATGAATGTGAATCCTACATGCTTCAAGATAGGAAACTTTACAGGAAGAAATATGAAGGAATTTAGCTAAAAAATTTGGGACATAAAGAAGAAAAATAAATATTGGAATAGTATCACAACAAATATGGCACTGGACATGGGTCAATAGAGGCTATGACCCATCAAATTTTGAGATCAAGTTACCTTTGGCCTATAATTTTTAAGGATACATTCAAACATGTACGCTCTTTTCACACTTGTCAAACAAGTTCCAACAGGGAGAGACACCTAGCTATGTCACTACAACTTGTATTTGAGGTATGCCCTTTTGCTAAGTGGTTACTGGACTTTATTGAACTAGTAAAACCACTATCATCAACATGGCATATGTTTTTCCTTACAGCTATAGATTATTGAACATGATGGACTGAAGCTGAAACTTTCTGAAACTGTACAACAAAAGTGGTTATTGATTTCTTGGAAGAGCACATTTCCACTAGGTTTGGAATATCATTCTTCATGGTGTGTGATAGTGGGTCATATTTTGTGTTGATGTTTCTTACTCAATGGGATGTCAAAGGGAAATTGGTACATTAAGCCTAAAGATTCAAGATTTTAAAGTTTTGACCTCCAAAATAATTGAAAGCTACTTGAAATATTTAAAATCCAGTTGTCACTGGACACATGTTAGAGGAATGCTTTCTAATGAAGAAATGTGTATCATTTCTTCCCTTTTTGTTGGGGCTATTTGTTGTGGTCTCACAATGCACGCCCAATTTTGAGTCACAAAATGGGGACCCCCCTAGTTTCAAAACTCTCTATGAGGCATCTATTCCAGAGCCTCAGTCATTGAGGACCCTCCCCTAGGTCTAGGTCAAACCCCAATCCTCAATTGGGTAGTGTCGAGCAGTTAGGCAAGGAAAAAATCAAGTTCTTTAACTCTAAAGTGTGCACTTGCCACTTCCACACATGTGCATGTGTGTTAAGTGTGTAGATGCACAGTTTGCATGATGCACACATGAGTACATGTGCATGTGCACACCATTGGAGGTGCACACTAGACTAAGGAGTCGAAGCTATATAACCCTCTCCCCTTTCCTTCACTAGTCTCTCACTCTGGATTTTTAGCACACCTCCAGACCTCCAAGACCTCCACAATCGTGCCATTTTCTCCTAAAAAAAAAGACTCCAACATAAGCCATGCAACTCATGGAGGTGCACACCTCTGCATAAGGTAAAAAAATAAAGAAATAAAGTCCCCCCCTTCTTGCTTAGCACAATGAGCTGATGCGTATGTGTGCAATTGTGCACATGTGCACCCTGTGCACTTGCAAAGGTGTGCTATATGCACAACTATGCACTTTTCCATTCAAAGGGGAAAATGATGTGCACTAGCACACATGCATAGGTGCACTAGGTGTGCTAGTGAGTAAAACTAGAGTTGAAGGAAAAAAATTCATAGTTTTGTTAGTTCTGACTAGTTTTGGCCCACTTTTTCGTCTGTCTAGGTCCTAATTAAGTCTTATTTTTGTCTTCCCACATTTGTAAACTAATTTTTTCCTCTTTTGTGTAGATATAATGGCATCATCATCATCTTCCATTGTAGAGAAAATGGCATCCAAACCCATAGCATTCAAGTACCAAGGAGCTCCCAAGAAGTCTCGATTCCAAGATGGGCATGTAGAGATTCGAAATATCGAACTCGATCACATTAACTAGAACACATTTTTGACAATATGAAACAAACCAAAGGAAAGGTCTTTAATGATATTAGTTTTGATCTAGAGTGGGTTGGTGAATGACGCATCACACCCTACATTAGTTCAATCCTCATAACTGATCATGACACTGGTAGAACACTACGTGACAAAGGAGAAGGTCATAAAGCATTTCATAAGAGAGATAGTCCTTGATCTTTGACCATACAACATAGAGAAAGTATTCCACCTTTTGAGGGTAGACCAATACCTCCAAATATCTTATGATGAAGCAGACAGGTGGTACAGAGAGAATGAGAAAGAGGCAAAGGAATTGGTACAATCCACATTCATTATCCATAGGATACCTCTAGGTCGAAGAGTAGGCAAGGTGGACATGACCTAAGGATATAGGAAGGATGACATCAAATATTTGATTGTTCTTCTCAGCAAAGCAACGGGCCTCCCTGTAGTGGGACACCTACAAACGTGGATGGTTCACTTCATTGAGACCATAAGAGCTGAAAAGATGTCTATTGATTGGGCCACCATCCTAAGTGACAACTTGGATGAGCAAATAGTCTTAGTCAAGATAGACTGACACTTCTATTTGACATCATACATGGTGTACCTGCTAGCAACTAGAACCACCAACTACCCAGGGCTATATAGAATGGGAAGCATGTAATATGCAAATGCTTTGCCCTATGTTATTTTTCTATAACTTGTTAAGAAGAATCTTGCACCACAAAGTGTGGAATATAGGGTAGTCAATGATGGATTTATTTTTGCCATCATCAAGTTTATTAAGGGAGATTATGCTAAATGATTGTCAGTAGAGGCGGTGACAAGAATAATTGAAGTAGGAGCCTACTACATTCAGTTTAAGACATTCACATATCTTAGGGTAGTTGGTACTCTTTTGTGCCCCAAAAAGTGCCCAAGGTACCCTTCAGATCAACTAATACTTTTGGAGATAGCACAGCAACTCACTTCTGCATATCACAAAGTGAGGAAACAACACAAGAAGACCTCGGTCTAGCCAATCATTATCAAGGCATTTGAGGTAAAGAAAAAACAAGATATTTCTACCTCTGATTCATAATGGAATCAATATCCCTTAGAAGACTATCAGGCTCCTCCCCCATATTTTGACAATTTTGGGATGGTTCAACATCTAGTGGGGAAGTATTTTGTTCATGAAGAAGCCTTGGAAGATCACTAGATGAATGTGATAGATGACTATGATGTTTGCATTAGCGACTATTGTAAGATGAGTCTACATCTGGCAAAAAATACACTTAAAATAAAGATTCCTTTAAAGGCCATAGAAAGAGATGTCTGAAAGGTAATGGATCATTTGTATAATAGGGATAAAATATATAATAGACTCATTATGAACATAGAGTGATGCAATGGAGCCTGCTAGAGTGATCCTTTGAGGATCAACTAGTCCTTAGATCCTCTTCACTAAAGGTATACCAAACAAAAGTCTCCTTTGATCCTGTCAAATGTGCTTAAGCACCAAGCACAAGTGCCCAAATTAGGATGGTAGGTTATCACAACCAATCTCCCAAACAAGTTCATTCCTTCCAACAAGACAATTTATCACAAATTGCCCAATAATGCATAAATTGACAATTTTTGACACAAGACCCCAAAAACACATAAAAGGACCAAGGGTAACTCAAGGTTGAAATTGTGGTCTATTTAGGTCCATTATGAAGTGGATTGATGGCCAAAACCATACTCTGCAACATTTACCTTATGGTTGCTTCACAAATCCACTATCTTAGGCTTGTAGCCATTTTTCATGAAATTTTGACTTAACTTCAGAAATATCCATATAACCCTATGAAAAAGTCAAATATTCTGATACCCTTTTGTGGTTTACTAAACATGCCAAAGCACTCAAACTGGAAGGTATGAACAAATTAGGTTTTACCTAGTTTCTTCTCTAGTCAATTAGCCCTATTAGGTCTCCAAATACAAAGGAAGTATACTTTCCAAAGGCCCAAACTTCAAAATAACACTTGGAAAATAAAGGGACATGCATAAAAAAGTTTTAAACCTAATTGCAAGGTATGGTGACTCTTCTAGAGCAAGTTATGGGAGATGTTGATCAGTGCTATAAGCATGCACATGGCTCTTGCATGCCTAGGGCATCAAATTTATCTTTGCTACTTGCACATATGAACTTAAGACCAAATGCAACTTAAAGTTAATAATTCACACTTGGACTTCACCAAAGGCCATTAAATTCCCATTGTGAAATCATGAGATATGACAAATTCTTATTGAAACCCTAGGCATGACAATTTTGAAGAGAAACTTCTACTAAAATCTGAATATCTTGAGTTAGGAGATTGATCAAGACCTCAAACTAAGTGCATTGGAAAGGTAATTCATCCACCTATTTGAAAATGCATATTTGTCACCCTATTTAATCTATACACATCTGTACTATTGACATTCTAGTCATGTTTGTTATTAGTGACATATACTTATTCAGATTGTGAGTTCATACTGAGCATAATGTACAGTTAACAATGTTAACCAAGATTTCATTTGTTATTGAGTCCTATAGTTGCTACCAAGTCCTATGGATAGATTTTAGTTTGAACTGAGTAGTTACTATAGAATTGATGAACAATAGTAGATATCGTGCATTTTAGTGTATGCCGAGTTTAGCAATGCAAATCAAGTTGTGCAGTGTTTATCGAGTTCACAAATGATGTAATGCAAGTCTAGTGTTGACCAAACTACTGAGTGTTAACCAAGAAACTCATTTTATACTGAGCTCAAGGTAATAGTGTTTACTAAGTTATGCAGTGTGAATCAAGTGATTCAATTTATATGTTGAGTTTCATAGTATTCATCAAGTCACAGTGCAAACCGAGTTCAAGACTACTTGGAAGTGATCAGTATGGACCGAGCTTCTACATCTACCGACTGCATGATGATGCCAAGTATTAGAACCTCACTGAGTTAGTCTTTAGAGCTTGAGTTTCTACGCTTTGGCTGACTTTGTAATATTTGTGTAAACTTGTATTGTGGTCAACTTTGTAATTATGAAATTGGATTGATATATATAATGTATTGTATCACATCCAAATATATGTAAGGAAGTAATGTAATCATTAGAGGAGAGAAAAAGAGTGAATTACAAAGGCTATAGTAGCATAAGGAATAGCAAAAATACATCTATCATAGCAAGGTGATTTGTATACTCAAAGGAATCTCATTCAATAAACCAAGTTGTAGATTAGAGATTAGCTACTATTTCATCCTAACATATGTATTAGTCAAATCCTTTAACAAGGTAGACCTAATAGTCTTATGTAAATCTCTTTACCGAGTGCATACTTCATTGTATGTTTGTAAATCTTTTTGCAAGGTGGACCTAGCATTCCTTATTGCTTCTAACAGGGAAAAACATTAGAAGTGATCATTGTAAGCCTTCATAGGCCAACTTTATACTATAGTACTAAAGCTTTTGGGTATCATCCCCACATTAGTTTTACTTTCTATTTGGAAGGTTTTTGGGTCACCAAATCTTCTATTAAAGTGTTGTGTATGCTTTCATGTTTTCAGTTTCTCATGCATGAAGTTAGATCAGAATTCATATAAAGGATTAAGTGCTAATTGGGATAAAATTTTTAGAAGTTACTAATTCACCCTTCCCCTCTCAGTAACTTAGCTTGTCATAATATTTCCAATAATTAGTATCAAATAATTTTGGTTCTTAGTGGAAATTTTAACAGCTTGAGCAAAGATCAAAGGAAATGGAGGTATTTAGACTTGACAAAGCTATTGACAATGAGAAGCTAGATTTGGAATTGGGCATTGGACAACTCAAGAAAGCAAAAGAGAAACTTTCCCAATCCCTGAAAAGAAGAAAAGATCTTGCAATCTAGATGAAAATTCACTCTACATTGAAGAAAGAATTGAATACATCATTTCAAACAATTTAAATGAAACTGATGAAGCAATCAAAAAACTATTAGAAAAGAATAGTACTCTTCAAGAAGAAGTAAGAAAACTAAGAAGAGAGCAAGAGTTTCAGTGAGTAAGATTGTGTGAAGTCATGGAAGAGAAAAAAAAGATAAGAGAAGAGATAGAAGAAAAGAAAAATGAAATTTAGCACCTATCCCTTCAATAAGCAGACTTCATTGATCAACTTACCAATGCAAATGAAGAAATCATGAACCTGAGATTAGAGAATGAAAGATTGTAGAATGATCTAATTATTGAAAGGAAAACCAATGAAATAATGTTGAAATCCCAAGAAGAGATGAATCACTTGAATGAGCAAAGTCATTTCAAACAAAAAGGAAAAGCAGGAATTGGATATAGAGAAGAAGGTGAAACATCCAAGCAAGGAGCTCAAAGGAACCAAAAACCTACTTACAATCACTATGGTAAGATAGGTCATACTTCAAACAAATGTTGGAGCAATGGGAAAGAAAAATTCAATGGAAAATGCTATAATTGTAATCAACATGGTCATAGAGCAAATGAATGCAAAGAGAAACCAAAGTTTGAAAGAAAATGTCACAAATGTAAGAAGGATGGGCACAAGTCATCAAAATGAAAAACTAAGATATTGAATCCAGTAGAACAAATTATGAAAGCTATATTTGGTTGGGACTATAACACTTGGTGCATATGTCATTACTATGGAGAATTTGGACACATTGGAATGAATTGTGTAAAGCATCACATGAGGAAGAGAGTTACTACCAAAAGATGTTGCATTTGTACAAAACTTGGTCATCTAGCCAAGAACTATATGAATACTGGAAGAATAAAAGATGAAAAGAAGGCAAAAGCTGATAACATCATAAAAAAAATGAGACAGAAATGGGTTCCAAAGTCTATCGAGAATGCAAGTCCAAGCAATGATGATCAAGTCACTCAAGAATTGGGTGACTCCACCATTTCCACTTGATTTCTCAAAGGAGAACTAGAACTAGGCTACCAAAGAAGACATCTAAATAAGTTCCAGTTGATGAAACAAAAGATCTATATCAACATTCAAGATGCAGAGGGATCATCGAGTAAGAGGTACCAGTTACTACCGAGTTACCTTCCTTATTGAGTGAGGTTGGGTCACAGACTCTATAGAGCGAGGTTGGGAGTAACTAAATCTTATGTGGCTACCGAATGATGGAAGACTCTACCAAGTAATCAATGCAAGAAAAGTGGATGACAATATGTCAATTTGATCTAACATTCATACCAGGAATTTATGTTGAAATTTGATAAAAGAAATGAAATTGAAGTCATTTTTACCGTAAATTTTCAAGAGCAAATTGTGTAGAGCAATCTTCAAGAGCATTCAAGCAATTTGAGAAAATTGTTACAAAAAGTTTTTGAATTCTCTCAAACCCTACTAAGTGGAGAAGGTAGCCACCAGCAGAAAAATGAAATGAGGATCAGACATGTTAGTTTATGGTGTAGAATGGAAGGTATCAGATTTTAAGGTCACTCCTGTAGTCATAGAAACCCTAGATCCAAGTGGAGCGTAGTCGCAAATCCCTCCCAAGGTACTGTTGATCAATGATATATGTTCTTATTTTAAATGTGTGATTCAAGATATTGGTACTCTAGAAATGGATTAATGTTTAAAGGAGTTATGCGTTGATGGAGTTTTGAAACATGAGCATCAACATCTCGAGGCTAAAGGATTAACCCATATTCCTCACATACCTCATGATTTCCAAGTAAAATGGATTAGGTTTATCCTCAATCATGTACACAATGGATAGTTGTGGTTGGAGCAACCAATTTTGATTACCAAAAAGATGATCCACAGGATCAGTGGTCTCCCAATGTTGGCAAAAGATAAAATGACTAAAACCCTAGGTCAGGTTGAACTAGAGAAGAAAACCCTAACCAAGTGGGATGGTAGGGGAATGAATATTAGTAGTGTCACTAACATGGAATTGAAGTTCAATATTCATGTCATTGCAAACAAGATCTACAGTTTGATCAGGTTGAATAGTGTGTCTTGTGAAGCCGTAGACCTAGCTTACAAGGTAGTCAAGAATAACCTATCTCTTAACCTTGCCAAGCTAATGTTGAATCAATTCAAAAAGAACATGGAGAGCATCAGGAAATCAAAGAATAATCGATGTAAGTTTATATCTCTATTGACATGTTTATTCTTTTATATTCTAAAATTCTTTCCATCAAAAGGTATTGTTGTTTGGAAGAAAGATGTGCCAGTACTCTATCAAATTAATGAATACATTGTTGAGATGGGAGAAAATTACACTAGTATCATGGATAATTATTTTGATGCATTCAAGGAGAAAATGAATAATAGATATTGGATCCCTAAGAAACTAGTTGAGGATTATAAGGATGATGTATGTTTTATGGTGGATACTGATAAGGTATACATTCAAGAAGTTAGGCCTAGAATTGCATGGGTGAAACCTCTAGGATATGAGGTAAACATTGATGAAACAAAAGATATAATTGAAGCATTGATAAATGAACTAGTTGACCCCAAGGCTACATATTTTGGTACATGTGATGAGGCTAATGCCTAGATAGAACTAGAGATCAAGCTCCCTCGGGTGGTTAACAAAGACAAGAAGAGGATTGCCAAGTTGAAAACAAGTTCTACTCTCATGTTAACCAAGGGCAAAGGTGAAGATGAAGAACCAGAGGATAAAGAATTAGAGGAAGAGGAACCACTAAAGAAAAAGGGCAAGGTAATCATTACTAAGCCTACCAAAACAACCACTATAGTATTCACTGAGAGATCCTCCAGGAAGAAAGAGAACAAAGAAGGGGGAGACGTAATCTTCAAGAAGTCTCCACCCACATTTGATGAGAGGATGAAAGTATTGGAATCAAGTTCTATAATTAAAAACTTCAAGGCATTAAAATATGAAACTAGAATAGCTGATGACAAAAAGCAGATTGAAGACATGTTGATATCTAAGATGGGCAGATGGAAGTACTCACCTGATCAGCTCACTCAGCAAATTCCCAATACTTTAATGGATAAGATCAAGCCAAGATGGGAGCAAGCAATGCAAACTACAAGGGACATTTATGAGTAGACCCTGAGGCAACTTATGCCAAATCTGACTAACAAGGAAGTGAAGGAATCTTTAAAGAAAAATAAAGAAAAATTAACTTTAAGATTCAATACTCTTCTTATTTTGTTGAATGAAATAGAGAATGTGGTGAAGAATGCAACAAATACATGGAAGAACATCTATCTTCTTCACAAACCAAGTGATTTTCCAGTTAGTATAAGTGACAAGGATGAAAATGATCAAGAAAAGGATGATGAAGCAACACATTTTGATAGTGAGGATGATGAAGAGGAATAAGAGCAAGAGGCTACAGAGGAAGATACATAGGATGTTGAGGAAACTGACCCAGTCAAGATTGTTGCAATAGTTATTGCTTCACTTCCTCACTCTCCAAGCAAAACATTGACATCACCAAGCACAAAGATAGCCTTAGTAGGATTGATTGTGCCTGGCACAAGTATTCAATCAATCTTTTCACTAGTTTAGCTCAACACATCATTGACTAAAGTGTCAACTACATCTATCGAGCTACAGACTCTTCCCTCTTCAACAGTTTTGGATACATCAATTTTGGCTACAACATGTATTTCTACAATGAGTGTACTATTAATTTTTGTAGCAAGTCCTACTATTTCTACTATTTTTTCCATTCCAAGAACACATGCAATAAGTGCAAGGATAGTTGAGACCAAGCCTCAACCAAGCACAAAATTTTTGGACAAAGGAAAAGAAAAGGAGGAGTACATAGATTTTGATTAGGAGATTGTCATTCCAAATTGGGACATCTCCAATCTAACTCCAAATCAGATGCAAACCTTTGGTGAAATTCTTCAAAATAAATCCAAGTAGCAAAGGCTAAGAGAAGAAAGAAATAAGGAGTTCAAGATCATTGAAGATGCAAAGAACATTCTAGTAGAGGTTATCGGTATAGAGGTTGATACTTCTCAACCAATTTTGTATTAGTTAGGCAAGGTAGTCCAGAAATACAATGAAGATCTGAATGGATAGGATAAATTATTGTAAAGAGTAGAGAAAAAGTTTGAGAATAAGGTGTTAGAACTTATTGCTCAACAGATTTCCATACACCCAGTAGAGCTATCTACTATTTTGAGTTCTCTGGAAACTTCTTGTATTAATGTATCATTACTTTTTGGCAAATTATGTGAGACATCAATTTTCACAAAAGAAATAAAGGTTAAATTGTCTAAAATTGATGAAGATCTAAAGGCAAGTGCACATTAGTTGTAGCTTGACCCGAGTTCTAGCTCTGCTCACTTCAACAGAATCAAATTTTTAACAGATATGCAGGTAGAACTACTCAGAGAAGAGGCCAGAATCATATCTACTTTGATAGATATCTAGAATATGATTCTCCCTAACATGGTTGCACTATAGAAGCATATTGCATATTCAAAAACCCTCATCCATGATGACAATTTCTCTATTGCAAACCACATGATTGAATTATCAGTAGAAGTGCAGGTTGCATTGAACACATGCAGGGTCCTACAAGAGAACTAGGACAAGACCTTGGCACTCATACTAAAGGTACATTCAAACTTCTTGAATCATTTTGGCATTACTATGTAAATACATATAGTATAAATCTTTGGCATTAATGTCAAAAAGGGGGAGAAAACATAGAAGTTATAAGGAGAAGCTTTAAAGAAAATGGGGGAGAAAGATGTAAAAAGAAAGGGGGAGAAGATTGTAAGAAGACTGTAAAGCAAATGTATATTGTATGTACAGTATACTATATATTATCTATGGAGGAGCATTACCATGTATAGAAATTTATCCTTTACAAAACCAATTTTGAAAAATCTCAAAAATAATAGACTCTACTGAGTTGGAGACATAAGGTGATGGATAATTCAATTTTGACTAACAAGTGTTTTTGTCACTAATGCTAAAGGGGGAGATTTTTGACATTCCAGTCATTTTTTTAATTAGTGACATACACTTATTCACATTGTGAGTTCATACCAAGCATATTATATAGTTAACAGTGTTAACCAAGCATTTTAGTTGTTACCGAGTCCTACAGTTACTATCGAGTCCTATGGATAAATTTTAGTTTGAATCGAGTAGTTACTACAAAATTGATGAACAACAATATAAATTGAGCATTTTAGTGTATGCTAAGTTTACTAATGCAAATCGAGTTATGCAGTGTTTACCGAGTTCCAAATGATGTGATGCGAGTCTAGTGTTGATCAAGCTACTCAGTGTTAACCAAGAGACTCAGTTTATACCGAGCTCAAGGTAATAGTGTTTATCAAGCTATGCAATGTGAATCAAGTGATTTAGTGTATATGACAAGTTTCATAGTATTCACTAAGTCACCAATGTAGACCGAGTTCAAAACTACTTGGAAGTGATCAATATGGATTGAGATTCTACTATCGAGTGCATGACAATGTTGAACATTGACAGTGGATACCAAGTATTAGAACCTCACTGAGTCTGTATTTAGAGCTCAAGTTTCTACATTTTGGCCGACTTTGTAATATTAGTGTAAACTTGTATTATGGCCAACTTTGTAATTATGAAATTGGATTGATATATAATGTATTGTATCACATCCAAATATATGTAAGGAAGTAATGTAATCATCAGAGAAGAGAAAAATAGTGAATTAAAAAGGCTACAATAGTATAAGGAGCAACAAAGATTCATTTATCACAGCAAGGTGATTTGTACACTCAAAGGAATCTCATTCAACAAACCAAGTTGCAGATCAAAGATCAACTACTATTTCATCCTAATAGGTGGATCAGTCAAATCCTTTAACAAGGTAGACCTGACAGCCTTATGTAAATCTCTTTACCGAGTGCATACTTCATTGTATGTTTGTAAATCCTTTTGCAAGGTGGGCTGAGTAGTTCTTATTGCTCCTAACAAGGTATATCATCAGAAGTGATTGTAATGAGCCTAGCTTGAGCTGACTCAAAAACTCCTCTTTATTCCCTTGAAATTTTGTTAAACAAATTGAATGCAACTTCCCAACTTGGTGATCTAAGTTATCAGTCTAGTATAAATACTTGAAGATGATATCAAAGCACTCTAAATGATTAAAATTCAATACTACAATGCATAAATTCACATCTAAAGGCATGAATGAATTCTCTTAATCATCTACAATGCATATCAATGACTTCTAAGTAAAAGAACTTGCACCAGCAACCAAAAGGTATTTTGTCAATTAGTTGTCATGCATCCTCGTACAAAGATCAAGCTAATAAAATGATTTAGAAAAACTACTTATTCCTCCTTCATTGCAAATGCCCTTCCAATACAATGCTGATATCAAAAGCCAAGACTCTGGCATCATACATATGAATGAATGCTTAAGTCTAATATAGACTGCCACCTACAACAGTAGCATCTAAATAACATATAATATGCATGAATAAACAAAGGAAACCTAGTTATGTTGCATCCTCCTTAAAATATTCAATTCTTCAAAATAAGGTTGACAAATAACTCCAAAATGATGCACCCAAGCTACTAGAAGGATCACAAACTCACTAAATTTCTTATCTGATTTTTGATGCTTCCAAAACATGAAATTGCCCTTGTTTGAAAAATTTCTCAAGGGAATCCAAAGTTTTCCCATAGCATGTTCTTGTAGCAGCAAGAACATTGTAGCGAATCACTGTAGCAAAGTTCCTGGAGCAATTTACTGTGTGCCATGTTACTGTAGCAACGTTCCTGTAGCAACACCTAACTTATTCTTTCTCCACAAATCTGGCCCTTGGCCACAAATTTGACACAATGAAGTGACCGAAATATCACCTCCAATCTACAATAATTCAGGTGAAAATTCACATCCTCAAAATTGCTATCATTGGGAGTTTTTTTTCCCAAAGACAAATTGATTACCTACCGACCACTTGGCTCCACAAATACTTAAGAAGAAATCATCAATCATCAATATCAAATCTGCTTGCCTCAATAGTGATACCTCAAGGTCTCTTTAAGTTTTTTTCCTCTAGAGGTCAGCCTCAATAAAATAATAATATTTTTTCTTTTTTTTATTTCTAGAAGATTCCAATTTTTTTAATTGTTGCACTTTATAAAATATTAAAATATTATATTATTAATAAAGTGCATCTCAACATCAAATTATAAAATAAGGTTTCCACAAATAGAAACAATAATGATATATGATGGAAAACCTTATTCCAACCAAAAACTGAGCCAAGTAATCATCGAATGACTGCCAGATGACTCTCTCACCATGCCTTATTAGCCTACGAGAGTTGTTAATAAGCTAATCCTGTTGATATGTCATTTTCAACTAGAAGGGGACATTACAGTCCACCCCTCCTGAAATTGCTTGTCCTCAAGCAATTCACCACTTGGATCCCACGAGAAGAACTACATAATGTCCCTGACATCACCAAAAAATCTCTACAATATTTGCTCAAACTAAAACTATCGTACCAACTCAATATCATCATCAAGTGTTGCAAAAGTATAAGCCTCAAATGGAAGCAAGCCAAGAGACTGATCAACCTTGCCTCCAAACTTCGTACAAGCTAAACTATCATCCCAACCATTCAACACATGCACTCCTGAATTGTGCTTCATGAATAGGTCATGTACATGAGAATAAAAAATGAAGTTGTAAGCATTCCTACCCATGTACACCTCTAAAATCTCCTCTATGAGCCCCGCTTGCAATCCCAATGCACTAGTAGGATCACAAATATTATCAACAATGCTCATCTCAAGACTGGAATCAAGAGAGCTATCATCATCCAAGCCATAGAGTGGATTATCATTTGACCAAGTGGCTTCCACTTTGAACAATGGATTGAGATTGATCTTAGGTTTCTCCTGAATCACTTTCTTCTTTATCTTACTATCTAGCCCTCTGATAGAATGCAAGCCTCCATCTGTAATACCCCTATATACATGCCTCCTACCATCAACCTGAAAAGAAATTTCCATCTTAGGTACATTGAGGGTAAATACTCCCATGTCCTGGAGAAACTTCATTCCCAAAAATATGTCCATCCCTCCCATGTTGACCACATAAAAATCTAAATGTAACTCATAGTTTCTCAATCCCAAGGTTGATTAGCAACCTTTCTGGTGCATGCGAGAGTATATCCATCTACTACTTGAACTCTGAATCCATCAAAATCCTCAACCTGAAGTCTACATCGAGCTATAAAATCTCCATTAATAAAGTTGTGTGTTACACTAGTATCAAGCATAGTGATGCAACACTGTCCATTAACTATCCCTCTGAACTTGAATGTCATCTCATTCTGAACATTGGCAATATATGCCATGGGAGCAAAAGTCTTCTAACCCTGATCAAGTTCTGAAGCAACCTATTGATCAAATTCATCATAATTGGACTCCTTAAAGTATTTCCACATGAAATGGTTTGCCTTTCCCTTAGGCCTCAAAGGGCAATCATGATCCTTGTTGTAAGGCTCCTTGCACCAATAGCATAATTTCCTCTTCCTCAACTCTTCTCGTGTCTCCTCATCAATCGTAGGTGCTAATTTCTTTTTCTTGTCTAATTGTTGAGGAGTCTCATTGCTTGTTGAAGGGATTTCCTTATGCAAGCTCTTGCTCTTTGGTGCTACAAACTCCATGCTCCTAGCCTTCTTCATTTCCTCCTAAAGAGTAAGAGGATCAAAGGCTTTTATCCATCCTCTCATAGGCTCCAATAAGCCCTCCATGAATAACACTACTAGCCATCTCTTTGAGATGTTGGAAGCCATCATTGATAATCTCTTAAATTCTCCAATGTAACTCTCCAAACTCCCAACTTGCTTGAGTTGAGCCAAATCTCTAAAGTATGATTTTGGGTCTTTCTTGTCAAAGCGTTACACCAATCTATCCACAAACTCTTGATCAGATGTGATCTGATTATGTTGCAATGTAACTAACCCATGATACCACCATTCATGTGTTGTGCCCTCCAAATGCAAAGTGACATACTTGATGGCTTCCTCTTCTATCATCGGTTGAAGAGCCAAAAATGTATCCAACTTATAAATCCGTGACTGTGCAGTAGTTTTGCCACTTCCATCAAACATAGGTAATGTAAGCTCATTAGTAGCCTGCTTGAGATCCTTATTCTGATTTTGAGGTCTCCTCTCTTGTCAAGACCTATAGTAGTCCATCCTCATTTGTACAAAACAATCAAAATGCATGAGCTCTCAAGCTCCTGGTGTCAATAGTTGCCATTCATCATGAGCAACCATATATGCATCAGCAAAGATAGGCTCCTCAACATCTTCAACGTTCTCTTCTACTGTGCATTCTTCCCTCAAGAAGGTAGGTCATATAGGTCTATTTTTTGTTTTGGAAAGAGTTTTGTGAACTCTATGTGATCCCACTACACTCCTATTATCCCCTTGCTCCTAATTCTATTTGTCATGTGGGTTCCTGCGCTCAACCACAGTAGTGAGTTCCTGCAAAGCCTGAGCCATCCGCTCTTGTCCTATAACCATTGCTATGATAAATTCCCTTATTTCTTGATCCTCATTCCTATTATCTCTTGGTGGGCTACGTTCTTTCCTGTCACCCATGGTGTCTAGTTGCCTGTGCAAATCTTGTTCCCTATCAAACAAAGCTCACCTGTGAGTGTAAAATTTATGGGAGCCAAACTCAAGTGGTTGCATGTGATTTTCTAAACCTTCAAGATGGAATGATTTAGTGATGATACCACTGTAATGAGCCTAGCCTGAGCTAACTCAAAAAATCCTCTTTGTTCCCTTGAAATTTTGTCAAACAAATTGAATGCAACTTCCCAACTTGCTAGTCTGAGTTATCAGTCTAGTATAAATACTTGAAGATGATATCAAAGTACTCTAAATGATTAAAATTCAATACTACAATGCATAAATTCACATCCAAAGGCATGAATGAATTCTCTTAATCATCTATAATGCATATCAATGACTTCTAAGTAAAAGAACTTGCACCTACAGCTAACTGGTATTTTGTCAAACAATTGTCATGCATCCTTATACAAAGATCAAACTAATACAATGTTTTAGAACAACTACTTATTCCTCCTTCATTGCAAATTCCCTTCCAATATAATGTTGATATCAAAAGCCAAGACTCTAGCATCATACATATGAATGAATGCTTAAGTCTAATATAGACAGCCGCCTATAGTAGTAGCATCTAAATAACATATAATATGCATGAATAAAAAAAGGAAACTTGGTTATGTTGCAGCCTCCTTAAAATATTCGATTCTTCAAAATGAGGTTCCCAAACAGCTCCAAAATTATGTTCCTAAGCTACTAGAAGGACCATGAACTCACGGAATTTCTTATCTGATTTTTGATGCTTCCAAAACATGAAATTGCCCTTGTCTAAAAAACTACTCAAGGGAATCCGGATTTTTCCTGTAGCAAGTTCCTATAGCAGCAAGAACACTGTAGTGAATTACTGTAGAAAAGTTCTTGTAGTAATTTACTGTAGTGGCTGTATTATAGCAGGGTTCCTTTAGCAATTTACTATAGCCACATCACTGTAGTAGCGTTCCTATAGCAATTTGGTGTAGCTGCATCATTGTAGCAGCATTCCTATAGCAACACCCAACTTATTCTTTCTCCACAAATTTAACCCTTAGCCAAAAATTTGGCACAATGAAGTGACTGAAATATCACCTGCAATCTGCAATAATTCAGGTGATATTTCACACCCTCAAAATTGCTATCATTGGGATTTTTCCTTCCCAAAGACAAATTGATTACCTGCAGACCACTTGGCTCCACAAATACTCAAGAAGAAATCATCAATCATCAATATCAAATTTGCCTGCCTCAATAGTGAGACCTCAAGGTCTATTTAAGTTTTTTTCCTCTAGAGGTCAGCCTCAATAAAATAATATTATTTTCTTCTTTTTGACTTCTAGAAGATTACAATATTTTTTAATTGTTGCACTTTGTAAAATATTAAAATATTATATTATTAATAAAGTGCATCTCAACATCAAATTATAAAATAAGGTTTCCACAAATAGAAACAATAATCATATATGATGGAAAACCTTACTCCAACCAAAAACTAAGCCAAGTAATCATCGAATGACTACTAAATAACTCTCTCACCATGCCTCGTTAGCCTATGAGAGTCGTTGATAGGCTAATCCTGCTTATATGTCATTGTCGACTAGAAGGGAACATTACAGTGATCATTGTAAGCCTTAACAAGTGAACTTTATACTGTAGTACTAAAGCTTGTGGGTGCCATCCCCACCCTAGTTTTACTTTCTATTTGGAAGGTTTTTGGGTCACCAAATCTTGTGTCAAATTTTTGTGTATGCTTTCATGTTTTCAGTTTCTCATGCATGAAGTTAGATCAAAATTCATATAAAGGATCAAAATTCAAAATGCATGAGACCTAACACCCACCTGAAAGGGATTATGTAGGCATCCCCAATGGTCATAATGGATTTTCAAACCATCTTTGATCATTGGGGATCAAATTACAAGTTTTTGTACTTTTTGCTAAAAGTTGATTGATGACCTTTTAGCATTTTTTGCATTTTATGCAACTTTTACAATTTATGAACAGAACATGTTCAAACCTTAACTTACTGACCCAAATAGGATCAAAAAATGCTAAAAACATGAAAAAATGAAATATCCTTAGATTTTAATTCATTTTACTGCCTTTGACCATAGTTTACCAAGGGTTTACAAATATACCAATCTTGGAACTAGACCTTACAAATAGGTCCAAATGCTTAGATGTTATTTCTAACCTATCCTATAGGTTCTTAGGACTTTGAAGATTTCTCATTTGTTATGGGTGCTCCTACACCATAATCTCCTTGAATTTTTGAACTCAAGTTCCCACTTGAGGTTAACTACTCAACTAAGGTGCCATGTTGCTTGATCTAATCCTCTGTCATCCAAGTTGCATCAATGTTAGGGAGTCCTTTCCATTTCACTAGATGATGCATGTATTTGTTATGCCTTGTTTATTTCAGCAACTTGGTATCCAATATTGTCTCCAACTCAACTAGTCTACTTTGAGAGAGGTTAGTGACATATTCTTCGTCCATTTCAACATGATGACCTTGTTCACTTCTTGAACCTATCAAACCCTTATAAGGAGCAAGGTCTGCAACATTGAAAATAGGAGAGATTTGCGGTAGGGGAAGAGATATTTCATAGGTATTCTCACCCATTTTTTCGAGTATAGTACATGGCCCAACCTTCTTCATATGAAGTTTTGTATACATATCCTTAGGTAGTCTCTCTTTCCTCATGAATGCCCATACCTTGTCTCCAACTTTGAAATGGACTTCTCTTCTTCTCTTATATTCTTGTTCTTTGAACTTCATAGTGGATTTTTGTAATGCTTTCTTCACTTCATTCTGTACCTTGGTAATTAGCTTTGCAAATTACTCTCCTTGTGTACTGACTCAAAAATTTGATGGTACTTTGAAGTCCATAAACAGTTTGGAAATGAGTTTTGCCAATTGACCTATTCATGGAATCATTGAAGGAAAATTCTACTTGGGGTAAGAGTAAATCCCAACTTTGAGAATGTTGTTCAATTAGAAATCTTAGGAGGTTTCCAAATGATCTATTTACCACCCTCCATCTACCCATCAGTTTGTGGGTGATAGGCAGAGCTATAGGTCAAATTAGTTCCAAGCTTTTTGAAAAGAGTCCTCCAAAAATTTCCTTGAAACTTTACATCCCTTCTTGATACAATTGTTTGTGGTAGGTCATGGATTTTGACTACTTTAAAGAAGAGATGTACAATATGAGATGCATCATTAGTGCTCTTATAGGGTACAAAGTAGACCATCTTGTTGAATCTATCCACTATAACAAACACACTATCAAATCCTTATTTGGTTCTAGGTAGACCCATTACAAAATCCATTGAAATGGATTCCCAAGGCCTTGTGGGAATTGGTAAAGGTTGATACAATCCCTAAAATTTGGATACTCCTTTAGTTTGTTAGAAAAGGGTACAAGTTTCAATGAACTTCTTGATGTCATTTCCCATCTTTGGGCAAAAATAACTCCTCTTTACCATTTCCATTATTTTGTCTATTCCAAAGAAACCAAATAAGCCACCACAATGTTTCTCCCTAATAATATTTGTCCTCATGGAACACTTAAGAATGCATAGTTGAGTCCCTTTGAATAGGAGTCCATTCTGAATCAAATATTTAGAAAAATCAATATGGTACTTGCCTACCATTTTAGTGCAAACTTCAAAAGCTTCTCCAAAATTTGGATCATCTGCATACAAGTGCTTTAGTGAGTCTATGCCCAAACTCTAGAGTTGAACCTCTTCAATCAATCCAACTCTCCTACTAATGGTATCTACCACCTTGTTTGCTACTCCCTTCTTGTGCTTGATATTGAATGTATATGCTTGTAGTTGCTCCATCCATTTGAGATGTTCGACTAATAAATTTTCTTAAAAATTAAGGAAACTTAATGCATGATTATCAGTATAAACTACAAACTCCTTAGGGATTAGATAGTGTCTCCATTTATTTAGGGCTTGTACCATAACATATAACTCTAGATCATATGTATAGTACTTCTTCTTTGCCTCATTGAGTTTTTCTAAAAATAATGCTACTAGTTTGCCTTCTTGGCTTAGGACTTTACCTATTGCCAAGTTATTTGCATCTGTCTCTACAATGAATACCTTGTTGAAGTTAGGAAGCACCAAGATTGGATATAGAGAAAATCTATTCTTCAAATATTGGAAAGCATCACTAGCCTCTTTTGTCTGATCAAAATTGTTCTTCCTTCCTCCTTTAATGGTGTCTACCATAGGAGCACACACATGACTGAAATTCTTGATGAATTTCCTATAGGAAGTAGCAAGGCCATGAAAGCTCCATATATCACCTTGATTCTTTGGTGGAGGCCAGTTAACAATGGCTTCAACCTTCTCAAGGTCCATCTTGAGGGTGCTTTGTGAGATGACAAAGCCTAGGAACACAAGTGCTTTCTTCATGAATATGCATTTTCCGAAGTTGATCACCAACTTGTGATGATGAAGTCTCCTCAAAACCTATTCCACATTATCAAGGTGTTCTTCTCAGCTATGAATAAAGATTAGTATATCATCAAGCTATACAACAACAAATTTTCTAATGAAATCAATGAATATCTCATTCATAAGCCTCATAAATGTAATAGGTGCATTACTTAACCCAAAAGGCATTACCAAACATTCAAAAAGGTATTCAGTAGTTTTAGATGATGTCTTCCATTCATCTCATAGTTTGATCTTGATTTAATGGTATCTTGAATTTAAGTCAATTTTGGTGAAATAACAAGCACCTCCTTGTTGATTTAGCAAATCCTCAATACTTGGCATGGGAAATCTATATCTTATCTTGATCTTATTTATAGCTCTGTTGTCAATTCATAACCTCCACTTTGCATCCTTTTTAGGGACAAGGATAGATGGGACCACACAAGGACTAAGAATTCTTTGAATCAGGCCTTTCTCAAGCAAATCATTGACTTGTTTTGCAATTTTTGCATTTTGGACTAGAGTCATCTTATAGGGTGCTTTGTTAGGAGAAGATGAGCCAAGGATCAAGTCAATTTTATGACTAATATCTCTTATGAGAGGGAGGCTTCAGGGAAAATCATAGGAATTCACATCACTGTACTTAAGTAGCAGAGCCTTGACTTCATTTGGTACAAGCTCTTTTTCCTTAGCACTAATGTTTTCCATAGGTTTAGAAACCAGTATGAATCATTGGGAGTTAGGTTCTTTCAATGCTTTCAGCATTTCCTTCTCTCCTATGGTGACTGCAATAGATTCTACCTTAGGATTAGGCATTGGTTTCATTGTGAAGGTTGCTCCATTCTTTTCTATGGAATAGGTATTTTTTCTACAATGGTGTGTAGCATCTACATCATATTGCCAGGGTATACCAAGAAGAATGTGGGAGCCATCCATCTCAACCACATCACAGAGAACTTTATCCTTAAAGTCTATAGTAGAGAACTCTACCCAAGATTATTCAATTACTAAGGTTTGTTGACCTTTTGTAAGTCAAGAGACATGATAGGGGAAGGGATGGGGCTTCTTAGGTAACTTAAGTTTCCCAACCATTTAAGAGGACACAAAATTCTCAATTGAACCAGAATCAATTAACAAACTACATACCTTGCCTTAACATTTGATCTTTGTTCTGAATAGGTTCTTCCTTTGGGGCAGTTCTTGGGTCTGAGGGATTTGTAAGAAAACTTACCTCATCATTAAACATGTGCCTTCCTCGGGTTCAAGATCCCTACAATCAAGTTGATCTTCCTTAATGAGTTGTGCTCTCCTCTCCCCTAGTTATTGTTCCTCTTTTCAAGACACTTACCTGCATGGTGACCCAATTGATTATAGTTGTAGCATTTGATGGGCCATTGCCTCTTTCTCTACTTCTACTAAAAGTATTTCCTCCTTTATAGTTCCCCTTGGAACTAGACTCTCCCTAATCCTTGTTCTGATCAAAAGTCTTATTGCCATAAATTTTACCTTTGCTCCAAGAGTTGTTCTTGCCATTGAAGTTCTTATTATTCTTATTCTTCTTCCCTTTGTTTTGGTTCTGCTTCCTCTTCCATTTCTCCTCTACCTTGATGGCTAAGTGATGGCACTTATTCACAGAAGTGGAGGTGTGCAACCTTAGTTCCCCATTCATGTACCTTGCAAGTTTTTTTTCCTCATACTCCACTATGCTTATCTTCATACACAACTTTAGGAACTCCTCTGTATAGGAACTGACATCTAGGTCCTTTTGTTTCAGGCTCTTCTTCCTTCTATGGAGTTGTACCTAATAGTCTTTAGGCACATAGGTTTCTCTAACTAGTGCCACCATTTAGTCCCAATAAAAGATTATGCTTCTTCCTTTCTTCACACTTTTAGTTTGGATGAAGTTCCACCGAGTTAGGGTTGCTCCCTTCAACTTGAACTTTTCCATTTTTACTCTTTGCTTCTCTGGAATGTCTTCACATTCAAAGAAATTGATTAAGGCCTCAATTTAATCTAAGGCCACATTAGCATTCATCTTGCCATTAAAATTTGGTAGTTCCAACTTGCCCTCCATGGTTCTCTTCTACATGGATTTGAAAGAATTCAATAGAGGTCTTTGTTTAGCAATCAATTAACCATCTTCCTCAAGGTCTTTAGCCTCATCATTCTTGTCTTCTTTAGAAAGTGCCTCCTTGTTCTTATCTATCTTGCTTTCAAGTTCCTTCAACCTCTTTCCTAGAGAAGCATTAGTTTCCCTTTGTTCTCTCATGACATTTTCAAGTTCTAAATTAGTTACCCTTGTAGGTATTTCTTCTTCTTCAGTGAGATACATTGCTCTGATACCGCTTGATGCAATAGAGTCTGATGGAGTGATCCTTTAAGGATCAACTAGTACTTAAATCCTCTTCACTCAAAGTATGCCGAACAAAAGTGTCATTTGATCTTGTCAATTTTTTTAAAGCACCAATCAAAAGTGCCCAATTAGGATGTTAGACTATCAGAACCAATCTCTCAAACAAGGAAATCCCTTCCAACAAGATAATTTATCACAAATTGCTCAATAATACACAAATTGGCAATTTTTGACACACGACCCCCAAAAAAAAAAAAAAGGACCAAGTTTGACTCAAGGTTTAACTTGTGGTCTATTTAGGTCCATTATGAATTGGATTGATGGTCAAAACCATATTGTGCAACATTTACCTTATGGTTGCTTCACAAATCCACTATCCTAGGCTTGTAGCCCTTTTTCATAAAATTTTGACTTAACTTTAGCAATATCCAAATAAACCTATGAAAAAACCACATATTCTGGTACCCTTTTGGGGTTTACTAAACATTCCAAAGCACTAGGACTAGAAGGCATGAACAAATTAGGTTTTACCTAGTTTCTTCTCTAGGCAATTAACCCGATTAGGTCTCCAAATACAAAGGAAGTATACTTTCCAAAGGACCAAAATTAAGACTAACACTTGGAAAATAAAGGGGAATTCATAAAAAAAATTTAAACCTAATTGCAAGGTTTGGTGACTCTTCTGGAGCAAGTTATGAGAGATGTTGATCAATGTTATAAGCATGCACATGGCTCTTGCATGCCTAGGGCATCAAATTTATCTTTGCCACCTGCATTTATGAAATTAAGAACAAATAAACCTTAAAGTACATAATACACACTTGCATTTCACAAGAGGCCATTAAATTCCCATGGTGAAATCCTAAGATATGACAAATTCTTATTGAAACCCTAGGTATGACAACTTTTAAGAGCAACTCCTACAAAAATCTCAATATCTTGAGTTGGGAGATTGACCAAGACCTCAAACCAAATGAATTGGAAAGTTAATTCATCCACCTATCTATAAAATTATACTTATCACCCTAATGCATCTGTACACATCCATACACATTGGTACAACATGAAAATAATAGGAAATCTGAGTTGTTTTTATTGATTTGAATGCAAAAGTACATCATGATACCTACCACCCACCTAAAAGGGCTTATGTAAGAATCCCCAATAGTCACAACAACTTTTTGACCCATTTTTGGTCATTGGGGATCAAATTACAAGTTTTTGCACTTTTTGCTAAAAGTTGCTTGACAATTTTTTTTCAATTTTTGCATTTTATGCAACTTTTGCAATTTATGAACAAAACATGTTCAAACCTTAACTGACTGACGCAACTAGGATAAAAACATGCTAAAAATAGGAAAACATGAAATATCCTAAGATCTTAAGTCACTTGACCACCTTTGACCATAGTTGACCAAGGGCTTATAATTATGCCAATCTTGGAACTAGGTCTTACAAATAAGTCCAAAAGCTTAGATGTTATTTCTAACCTATCCTATAGGTTCTTAGGACTTTGAAGATTCCTCATTTGTTGTGGGTTCTCCTACACCATAGAGATAGGGTAGGAGGAGAATGATGACATAGATCATTAGGCCAGACATGTAGTAGAGTTAACAAGGGAATGACTCTGTAAGCCATTCTGGATGGATCCAGTTCCCCAGGACATACCATTACAAGCTACAACCAGGCCTTGGAAAGGTAAAGGTGCTAAGTTCACCATACCAACCTACCCTACTAAATCACTACTAAGGTCAGAAATAGTGCATCAACATGAGTAGGAGATTTAGAATTTTGAGGCTGAAGAGGGAAAAGGTAAGAGGAAAAGGGCAGCCCCTAGGGTGAGGAAACAAGTGGCTAAGACCCAAACATCACAAGATCAACAAGAACCAGAGCTAGCTAACCAACCTGAACTAGAGAAAGCTCAGCCAAATAAATAAGAGGAGGAAGTTCCAAAAGAACAAGGGGTCCCACCACTAAGAACATCAAAGGAAGAAGCCTCCCTATCTATTCCGAAGAGAGCTAGAATGAAAACAACTATAGTAGGTATTTGAAGGAGGAGATTAAAGAAGAAGAGTACTCCCTCTCCACAGGTTCCAGAGACCATTTTTAAAGTAGAGGATGAGGAGGAAGGGGAACAAATAAAATTTTTCCCCTTAAGTTAGAGAACTCATTTGACCAATGCAACATAGGTGGAGAGAAGGAGAAGCTCTACTCAAACACCTCCATCTACTCCTAGGGAGCCTATCTAGGTAGAAACTTTAGAAGGTGAACAATAAAAATTGATAGCTGAGATGGAAAGTGAGGGAACTAATATTTTGACCTCTTGAATTTTGACTTCATGTATGTAGGCACTGAGATGGTGGGTGAAACGATAAGGGATACCTCAACAAATGAGCCATTATGAGAGGATTGGAATCAATTGTCTCCTCTACTGTAGGGACCTCTTGGCATTCCACTAGCACCACCACAGGTTATGGCCATAGTATTAGATAAAGGGTCAGTAGTTCCACCACCTTCAGCAATACAAGTAGAAGTAGAAATTTAGGACACAAATGAAGGATAATATCAACAACTTCATGTCGATGAAGTATCTGAAGAGGGGTAAATAGTAGAAGAAACTCAACAAAATCCCCTAGATATAGAGGCTAGATCCTTAGCCCAGATGAGCATAGAATCTCCCTCAAAAGAACTCCCTTGACATGAGAAAACTCTAAAGAGGATTGATAAGGGAAAGGAGCCTGCTTCATAGCCAACTTCTTAAGCCAAGTACATGTCCCCAATGGGCACCACGCCATCAAGGCTGAAGAAGGAGGTTATGATTTGACAGAAGAAGTAGATGGAGCTAATAGAAGAGGAAGGAATGAAGGAATTAATAAAAGTAATAAAGAAGCCTGAGCTAGCTAAGGGTGATGCTAGAACACTTGCCTTCATTATGAAGAATCAAGATTAGGACCTTATAGCTCATATTGTCATTCATCCTCCTCATGCCGACATCAAAGAATTGACTCCTAAGGATTACCAAATGAACGAGACCATATTGGGAAATCCTATAGTGGGCATGTCTAATGTGTTGATTATTACAAGCCTCAAGGAAGTGTTGAAGCACTTAGATCAGGATGAATCATAGTTGATAACATTATGAAAGTAGAATGATATGTTAAGACGATGCCTCAATGAAGTGGTGGGATCCATTGATGTGGAAAATCCAGAGGTCACTCTTAGAGATGCCCTTGGAAGGAAACATGCAGGGTTACAAATGGACTCATTTTTGGAAGCATGTTAGCAATGGCGTGACAATTTTGAGAAAAGAGGAGTGCAAATAATACAGTAGTAATTTGACCCTGTTACACTATGTCTAGACTCATGCTGACAAGGTTTGCTCCATTGTAAACCAAGATTTTGGGTTGATGGATGAAGTGTGTACATGGTCTAATGATCTACAAGCAATCAGATCAATAAAGGGCCAAAGATACTAGATGTTGATGGAAGTATACTCAATGGAAGAGCTAGATAAGCTAGATGATTGGATAGAGAAGATATCCTTGGGGAATAAATTAATGGAGGGATTATGTGAGGGAATCCAATGGATAAAAAATAAAGCTCAAGAGTAGTTTTTGGAAGCAAAAAGGTACTATAACACCACTAGCCTTGAGATTTTTGAAGATGAGTCAAAGACCAAGTTTTCCTCTATGTAGTCAATAGTTCAAAAATTTAGGGATACATTTGAAAATTCTTCATCAAAAGATGATATATGACAAGCATTCAAAACTAAAGAAGCATTGTTGGAACTCGACACCAAGCTTGAGGATTTTGTGAATACTAGGATAGAAGTAAGTAATTACTGACAAGTAGTAAAGAACAAGTATGATACATTAGATTTACTAGAGGCTAGTGAAGTTGTTGAGATAATAGAGAAGTTCAAGAATAACATCCAGACATCATTTTGGTATAAAGGGGAAGAAAACCCAAATCTTGGAAATTCAATTTTGACACTTAAGAGATATTTTTTAGATTTTTGGATCCTATCACCAAGGTGCACAGGTGCGCTTTTCTCAAAGGTGCCCCGATAGTTTTTGAAGAAGAAGTAGTGTGGTGACACTTAACTACCAGTTGATATTCTAAAGCATTACATGCATCAAAAATACATTTTGACGATAATTTAGCTCCCAGAGATGCCTAAACAAGGTTGAGCTTCAATTTTTAGAGCTTCCAGAGACTTATACATCATCTCACAACTTCCTTCTTCTTATCTTCTCATTCTTTTGTGTCATGTAAAGGCTCATGCACCCATTAATGGATATAAACAAAGGTAGAGACCTACTTAGCACCATTTAGAGAATTAGTTTGTATATAATTAGATTTTTTATATTAGTTTTTAGCATAAGGTTGCATTTAAAGAGAACTCACTCCTAACACAAAAGGAGGAGAGGATTTCTTTATAATACATGGATTTACTATGTCCTCTAGGCCATTATTTTGATGCAATAATATGTGTTATTGGTGCTCTCATTCTGAGTGTAGTTATTCTTGTTGGAGTGTGTTATTTTTGTAAATTCATGTTCATGAATAATAATGGAGCCAATGGTCTTATTGTGCTGGTATGATTGTACAATCTTTTAGTTCTAGTGTAATGAATTGGAGAAAGGATCATCTTTTTCCATGCATAGCATTTTGTCTCATGTGAGCACACTTTTCGTGACCTCACGATTTGATGAAACATGAAACATCTTTTAGTTATTTCTGAAGTTCTCATCAACGATTGCATCAATGGAGTTGAGGAAGTGTTAATCCTAATTTCATTGGTTTCCTACCAAGATCCTTTTGATAATTTAATTTGCAGACATGTTGCTACTTTGTCTTATGTCCGTTAGGAATTTCCCTTTCAAGCAATTTGTTTTAATCTCTCATTACTCTACCTTTATTATTTTCTTTTTAAACACTTGACTAAAAATATGAATTCATATAGTTGCATCGATAAATTGCATTCATCATAAAATAGAAAATACAAAATATATCTCTTTGTGGTTATATTTCAACAATAGGTTGTGTAGATTTTTTGGAACTAACAAAGGCCTCCTCATGAACATACACATTTATTTTCAATTGAGCTACCTAGCAAGTTAAAAAAACAACCATACGAAACCTTGGAGTTGGTCATTGATCAAATTTTCAAGAGAGAGGTTCAAAAGGATCTCTATTGTTTAGCATCGTGGAAAATGACAACTCAACACATCTGTGTTGCTAACTCTTTTCTTCTTTTCAGGTATTGAGAGAGTTGATCCTTTAGTTTCTTGATTTGTTCCATGGCCACATGTAGATCCAACTTTTCACTCTCAATGAATTTTTCTAGTTTGTACACTTCCATTGCCTTTGATATTTGCTCTCAAGCTGCCAAACTTCTTACAAGAGAACCTTGGTTTGATACCAATTGTTGAAAATGTAATGATGACCAAATTACTGAGAGGGGAGCAGGGGTGAATCGGGAACCATTTAAAACTTCTTTCCCTTATTCCCACTTTATTAAATAATCTAATCTACTTGCATGCATGGAACATAAAGTAATAAAAGAAACAACACCATAACACTTTGACACAATATTTGGTAACCCAGAAACCCTCCAAGGAGAAGGTAAAACTGGGGCACGAGAATGACACCCACAATGTCTCACTACTGCAATAATAAAGTTGGCCTATTAGGGCTTACAATTGATCATTTCTAGCGATCTACTCAGTTAAGTGTAGGTAGGACTATTAGGTCCACCTTGTTAAAGGATTTATAAAATATAATGAAGTATGCACTCGGTTAAGAGATTCTACAAGGATTGTTAGGTCCACCTAGTTAGAGGATTGGAGATTGATACACATGTTAAGAGGAATCAACAAGTTGATCTATGCTTTGCAACTTTTTTTGTTGATGAAGATCCTTTGAATAATATAATGATCACCTAACTGTGATAGATGAGTCTCTACTTTGCCTTTGTATTTCTTGGTAACTTCCTAATCAATCTACTCTTTAATTATCCACATTCACTTATGGAAATGAATGATATAATTCTATGATTATTTGGATAATGAGATATCTTTCATATATACCAATCCAAATAGTAACTCTACATAAGGTTGGCTCCAATAGTTTCATAAACAATTTCCAAGTCGACTTAATGCTGATACTGGGGTCCAATAGCTTACTCAGGTGATATGTTGATATGTGGGCAACTCTGTCTACTCAGTTGACACTGGATGCTTGGTTCACATTGATCACATGGCAAACATTGATGGCTCAGTTCACACTACTTTTTCCTACTCGATTCTCATTTTGAAATAGGGAGTACTTGGCTACTCAGTTTACACTAGAGCTTGGTTGACATTGCTAACTCAATTCATACTGGAGCTTGGTTAGTATTCATCTGCTTAGTAGCTCAGGATATACTAGTGCTTGATGCCTGAGGGAAAGCTCGGTTGTAGTACTAACTGAATTCCCATGATGACTAAGTGTTTTTGCACTAATTGACAATATGTCTTGCCACAGGGTCAATAGTCTCTAGGATTATTTGGAATCTTTTTCTCCAAAATAGGAGCCCTTCCACATGTCAAAGATCTACACATTTTATTTTCACCAAAACAAGATAAATCCTGTAAAATAAAATAGATTTTTTTCCCTTTAATTTAGGAGCTAATTTTTTTAAGTTGAAACATAGTATAAAGTTTATGGGACTACTCATGCTTAAATATTCCTAAAAATTATCAATGATCATAACTCTATCTTAAGGAATCCCACCTCAATGGGATCCCAACCTTAGAGAGAAGGAACAAGGATCCCCACATATATTATACATTTAAAATACAAATTAAATAATTTATTAAAATTATATATAAATAATCTATGATTTCAAGTACAAATTAAGAAAATAAAGAGATGAATTAGCTATTTCTTAAATGGTAATTAAATTTTATGCATCTATTTGTAATTGTACTAAATTATACTAGACATATTAAAAATCTTTTAAATATATGTAATTAAGATGTCTACACTAGTCTTAAAATTGAACATAAAAAATATGCACTTCAAAATTAAATTTTATTTATTTCAAATATATTCAACTTATATATAAATTAAAATTTTACGATATATATTTTTCTTGGTAATAAAATTAATTCTATCAATAAAGATAAATCATTACAAAATAGATTCTAACATTCTGATAAAACAACACCACCTCAACTTGCGAGGGGTTGGGGGGGGGGAGGGTTTAATCAATAGTTTAAACTTGGACCCATAAAATTTTTACCACACATCCATCTCATACATTCAATGAGTAAACTAGAATAACATGTAAAGCATGTACATCTAGAACATGCAAAACATATAAGAAATCACACAAATATGACACCAGATATGATTACCCAGAAACTCTCCAAGTGAGAAGGTAAAAATGGGGTGGGGATGACACCCACAAATATTCACTACTATAGTAATAAAGTGTATCTAATGAAGGTTACAATGTTTTGATCATGAGACATGATCTACCCTATCGAAGGTTTGCCTCGTTAAAGGCTTACAAAGATTGTTAGGTCTCACCTTGTTAGCGGATTTCAATACGCTGATAGAAGTGTGCCTTACTAAAGGACTTTAACTCACAACTAAGTAAGCAACCTATTAAAGGATTTCATATAGCCTATTAGGACTACTTTGTTAAGAGATTTTGACAGAAATCACTTGTTAGAATATCTCAGCTTTGATCATGTGGTTAGCACTTGATTGCTTGATAACAGATCACCTCTAAACAATGTCTTCTTGATCCTTCTTGATTAGATGTCTCTTTGTTGTATCCTTTTCTCTATCCTCTATTCTACTCTAACTGATTCTGTAATGTAGTTTCACTTCATAACTTCTAAGCCACCATGAATGCTTTGCTCATGCATGCAAACTATTCTCTTTGCTCCTTCTACAAATTACACACTCGCTCATAGAGAATTTAGGGTTTATCCTCCTTATGAAGACTTAGGTGACTTTGGGTTAGGTATGAATCTATGGTTGAGATTCATCCATTTTGCCACTTAATCCTTCCCATTTTTTGATTTGCTACATGTAATTGCATAGAGAATCCAACTTGAGATTCGTCCTTATCTCCAAAATATCAAAATTCAATCTTAAGTTGGCTCAAAAGTGATTTACATAGTTGTCTGTTCCTTTACAAACAAATATGTCAAAACTATCTTACTCGCATCTAAAGTCTTTGACACTCAGCATACACTAATCTTTATACTATGACTTGGCACCTATATTGCTCGACATCCACTATTCACTCAGCTCCTATGTCACTTGGCATATATTTTCTGCTTGGCACTTGAGTGATTCGACACATGAGTGGCTCGGCACTCACTATGACTCAGCATGATCTAATATATACATGTTGTGCTTGGGATGTACTACTTGTTCAGCATGAACTAAGTAAATAGCTTAAGTGTGTTGACACTCATAAAAACCAATCTGAGATCAAAAATCTCCCCCTTTGACATGAGTGTGAAAAACACTTGAGTATACATTAACATTCTTAATCTTACAAGCATAACATATCTCACCTTGGCTTAGATACAAAACTTCAAAATTTCAAAAAATTTGTAACAACTTATATGCCACAAAAGTTGATAACTCCCCCTAAGTTAATATGTCTATTCTATAACCAAAGTTTTGTACTCCTATTGAGTAAATGTGTCTCTGCTGATACATTTTGACTTCATGCTCTATTTTGGTAATACTCTTTTATCTGATACTTCTTGTGTTTTGATGCTTCTCCCTCTTTTCTTGCTCTCCCCCATTTCTCACTTTCCTTATGTCTCCCCATTCTCTCATTCTTCCCAAAATATTTCTCCCCCTTAATCTTATTCTCCCCCTTTTTGACGCTTATCTCAAATGAGCTATACACTTATTGTATGTTTGTCCAAAAAAGATTTATGGACATCCAATATCATTTTGAGAGTTGCATCCCATTTCTTACATGCTACATCCAATGACTTGATTTAGATTGCTAGCTCAAGAACAAGGTGAACTAGACCATCTAAGGTAGAAAGATTTGGGTCTTTCTTCATTAAGGTTTCAGCATAGCCTAGCTCCTTGTGCAAATTTCCATATGGGAGAGTGAAAGTGGCCTAGATGCTAATCACTTTGGCCTTGATGTTGGCTTCATCTACTATCAATATAGCTAACTGACTCTAGGTTTGAAGCAGTTTTCTGAAGTGCTTATCACTCTAAGCTAGATTCATAGGTAGTTTTGCACCTGATGTAGTAATTTGGCTCTCCAAACTCAGAATGTGACTTCTAGTCTCTTGGGTGAAGAGTGATGAATTGCGCAATTTAGTGTACAATGAGAATATGTTCTCAAGTACCTTCTTCACATCCTTAACCTTAGTTGCCAATGCAACTTGTGTTAGTGCTATGTCAACTAATATCTTTTCATTCATTTTTTTTTGGAATTTCTTTTCTAACCATTCAAGTAATTTTGCATTAGTATCTAGGTCTTCATTACTGACCTTCTCCAGTATATCTATCAGTTGCTCCATTAGTGGCTTGGTCCCATTCAAAGTTGGCAAACTGAATGCATCTAAAAGATGTCTTTAATATCTTGTAGTGCATGCTTTTGCCTATGCTCCATTCTAAGAATTTCTTGATGCTTTTTCCTTGCTAGGGCTTGCTATAGTATGCCTATTTGTTCTATGGTCATGATATCATAATCATATTTTGGAAAAATGATTTCTTCATCAAGACTCACATCTCCATATTGAATCACTTCTTCAGCCTTTGATGAACTTAGGCTCAGCACTGAGATCTGTAATGGTGTAGCATTTGTGCTTGACTTTTGAAGAGTATGACTTGATGGAGTGTCAGATATTGGTAAGGTTACTAGGGATTGAATAGTTGTTTTTCCTTCAGTTGTGGTGTCATCTCACTCTCTTCAGGCTTGCCCTATTCTACCACAATGATCTAACTTTCACCTTGATCTTGTGCTATTGGTGCAGATAATTCTATCTGACTTGTTTCTTGTTGTTCTACAGTAGCAACTTGTGCTTCCATTGTGTTCTTTTCTACTATATCAATCTTGGAGATTGTATCAACCTTGTTTGATTTGGTTTTTGGTATCTTGACCAAAGGTTGTACATTAGTGACTTGAGGGATGATAGAAGGTGGTTCTTGTGGATTCACCTTTTCCCTTTTAGTATCAGTCACTATCTTCTATAATTCATCCACACTTACCAAAATAGGATTGTCACAAAGTTTAGCTTGCAGTGTACATTGATCTAGTATCTTCTTCAAATCATCCTCTATAAGGGGATTGATGTTCTGAGTTCATAGATCAGAAACATCCTTAATAGTTACTATCTTGATAGTCTCCCTTGTTACATGTTGAGGACTGACACTCGACAATTGTGTGTCTTGCGCACTCTACTCTTTTTGTTGCTCTTCCTCAGTTGTTGCCTTGTCATCTATTGTCATTTCTACTCCTCCCTTAATTGTACCTTCATCCTTATCATCTTCTTCATCATCCTTTACCTTAATGGGTTCTTCCTCACATTCCTTTGTTAAAGTTAACCCATAAGTAAGTTTCCACATTTGAGTGGTCTTCTTAACAACATCCTCAATATTATTTTGCAAAATGTTGAAAGCTCTGTATTTAGATACAAACCAAACTGCATATTTCTTCACAGCCTTAGCAATCTATGCCTTAGTAAGTTCAGGCATCACTTGAGCTAGAGATGTTTCTCTAATCTATCTCTCCAAGTTTAGGTAATAGTGCCATTTTTTCTCAACTCTGTTATATAGACTCTTAGGTATTGAGTTGGAAACTTCTAGTGGAGTTGACTTAAATTTTTCCATCATGGCATATATGGCCTCCTCCACTTGATTTTTCTCTACCTCACCCAAATTATCCAAATCAACATGACTTAATCCTGATAAGACTACACTATTCTTAACATTTTCACATAAATTTTCTAAATTTGACAAAGGATTGTGATTCACCACCTTAAACTGGTTGTTGTCATCTAATTCTATTTTCTCTTCATCTGATTCAGCTTGTGCCACATACTTTCTTCTTGGCCTTTTCTTCTCTTGGCCTCCTTGCTCTATTGGTTTGGTCTTTTCCTTGGCCATTTGAGTTGTTGCATGTGCACTAGCTCTTGTAGTAGGTGTAGTGGACTTGGGCTAACTTGGCTTGGCTGCCTTCTTAGCTTTAGCCACTAGTTGGACCTTATACTTCCTCTTCTTTGGCTTGGCAGGAGTAGGTGCTTCCTCAGATTCTTCTCCCTTGGAACCTTCAATCTCCTCCTCTTCTTGTTCTTCTCCCATACCTTATGTCAAAGCTAGTGGTGCATGTACCTGAGAGTCTTCTTCCTCTTCATCCTCTTCTTCTTCTTCTTCTTCTTCTTGCTCGACACCCTCTCCAAATTTGGCTTTCAATTTCTTTACTATCTTCTCCTTTTTCTTCATGGTAGAGATAGTCTTCAATTCCATGGTAATTTTGAACTTTACCATCTCATTGTTTCCAAATATCTTTGCACTTTTATCTACTTCTTGTTGTAATACTTTAGAATAACTGAGAGAGGGGGAGGCCTGAATCAGTTATCCAAGGTCCAGATGTATAAATAACCCATAAAACATTATTCATCATGCATGCATCCATAATATTATGAAATCACTTAAAACTTGTAGGTTATGTCAAATCAACTTTGCAGAAATGTAAAGCATGAAACATAATAGATTCATAAACACACTTGACACAATGATTTACGTGGAAACCCAATTTGAGAAAAGCCAACCCTGTTAAAGGTTACAATACACATTGTTAAATGTGACTCTGTTAAAGGATTTCAATCACATTGTTAGGAGTGAGCCTTGTTAGAGGACTTTAGACCATTCACTTGGAATGTCACCTGATTGAAGGATTTACAAATGATTGTTAGGTCAAACTTAATCCAAAGGATTTACCCTTGACTGATACAATTGTTAGAGAGTAACAGTAAGGCTTTGATCTAATACAACTTACAACTTCATTTGTAGATTACAGATCATTATTCAATCCTTAATTCTGCTTGGCATTCATACTTTGCAACTCTGATAGCTTGTTCACCTCCAAGTATTCATACCCTTAAGCCTTCTTGCTTAACATGCCATTGCAAACTCTTCTTTTAGGTCACTAGATGAAGCAAAACCCTTGACTCCTTGTCTTCCTTAGGTTCTCACACATGAAAAACTTGCTTCATGACCAACCATTCCTACAAATAGGAAATTAAGATCTTTTTTCGCTCATTCTCCATCTTTCAATTTAGGATTTGGATGGATTAGGTAGGATACAATGTATAAACTCTCCTAAAATCCTCTTTTAATTTGCCTTAAAATAGTTTACCTTGAATTCTGTGACACCATCTTATCAACCTTGTCTTCCAAACTATTCATGATCTTTTAAATAATGCAGCAGCTTGACAGTATCAAGCTTATGATGCTCAGCACATACTGTGTTGCTTGACATCCACTATGAAATCACTCGACATGAACTAAAGTTTACAGTGCTTGACATCAACTAAACTTTACTTGGCATCCACTATTCTACTCGACATACACTAGAATGAACTTTTACTTGGCTCCAACTGATTTTCTACTCAGCTTGCTCTATCTTTGCTCAGCACCTACTATCCACTCGGTCAAGCTTGGTAGAAAAACTTTGTGTAACTTGTTCTAAACTTTCTAATGTAACCAACCTTTTTAACCTTAAGTAGATTATCAAAACATCATGTTATCATTGTCTTAACTAATTCTTGTACTTCATTATATAATTATAACTCAACCTTTCCTCTAGGTGCTATTGTTACATCTTTTGATCAAATCCTCTTCATCAATCAAATAAGTGATAGTACTTGAATCTTATAAGCAATTGTCTCACCATGAAATAGCAGGTTTGACATTAGTGACAAAACCATGATTGAAGCATACTAGTCATACTTATATGTTCTCAAAAATCTCCCTCTTTTAAAAATCTCCTTCTTTGATTAGCTTCTTCAATCTATTCTTAACAATCTCCCTCTCTGGCATTGATGGCAAACCAAACTGATCAACCAAATAACCAAATGGTAAACACCTTCTTCAACCAAACTGACTAGGTTAAAACAGTAAGACAATACCAAAAAGAAAACTTGTATTGAAATCTCTCCCTCTATCAGCAACTTCCATCTTCTGAATAGGTTACAAAATGCTTTCTTATAACTCCCTCTTACTATATCTCTGTCTTACTAGGTAGGTGTTAGGATTTCTCTTTCTTTGCTCTCTTGATCAACAACTATCTCCTTCAAAAATTATCTCCCTCTTAGGATTAGTAAACTCTCCCTCTTTGACAATAATCTCTTGATATAATCTCTCCCTCTTGATTAGTCAATCTCTCTTGATCAGTAAAACTCTCCCTCTTTGACAACGATGCAAAAGACTTGTCATCTTTAACATGATATATATAAACTTTTTCAATTTCTTCAATTTCTCCCTCTGTCACCTTGCTTATGACTAATTTGAAGTTTTAGCTCTTTGATTACTTTAGGTAGCTCCTAAAGTAAGATCCTCTGCATCAATGTGTAACATATGAAAATCAACTTGTTTGATGCAAGACACTCCTCTTGTTACTTATTTAGCCTTAGATACAGGTATCACCCCTAGTTTACCTCTTATATACTCATGAGCATCCTTATGTAATGCTTTTGTGAAGATATCAACAATTTGTTCCTTTGTGTTGACATATTCCATCTCCACCTCTTTATCTTGAACTAACTCTCTCAAGTAATGATACTTGATTGCAATGTGCTTAGTCTTTGTGTGCATCACATGATTCTTTGACATATTGATAGCACTTGTATTATCACAATAAAGTATCAATGGTTCTATGATCTCTTCCTTCATACCTTTGAGTCGTTGTTTGATCCATACAATGTTTGTACAATTTACAGCATCAACAACATATTCAGCTTCAATAGTAGATTGTGAAGTGCAATTTTATTTCTTACTAGTTCATGTAACCAGCCTCTTGCTAAGAAAAATGCTCCTCCACTAGTGCTCTTTCTGTCATCAATGTTTCCAACCCAATCAACATCAGTGTAGCCTCTCAATTCAAATTTTTCATTCTTCTTATAGTATAGAGCAAACTCTTTTGTTCCTTTCAAATATCTCATTATTCTCTTTACAGCCATCAAATGATTCTCCCTAGGATTAGTAGAGAATATTGTGACTATCCCTATAGATAATGCAATATCAGGTATGCTATGTACTACATATTGCAATTTTCCAATCAGAGACCTATACAATGTTTGATTCACCTCAGTTGAATCATCATTCTTTGACAACTTGTGTCTTGTTACCATAGGTGTACTTACTGGTTTGGAATCCTCCAATCCAAAAGTTTTCAATTTTTTCTTGACATACATTGACTGAGTGATGTATATACCATATTTCATTTGATACACTTGCAAACCCACAAAAAAATTGATCACTCCAAACATAGACATCTCAAATTCTTGCTTCATCTGATTTGCAAAATCCTTACATAAAGCATCTTGACCTCCAAATATGATATCATCAACAAAATTTCAAATAATAAAATACCTTTGCCTTTCTTTGTCTTCATGTATAGATTGTTGTTATCATCAGTCCTTTCAAATCGAATATTCACAAGATAATTATGAAGTCTCTCATACCATGCTCTTTGTGCTTATTTCAAACCATATAGAGCCTTGTGTAGTCCACATACCATGTTCTTATTGTTAACATCAACAAAACCTTCTATCTGTTTTATGTAAACTTCTTCCTCTAATATACCATTCAGAAATGTAGATTTAACATCCATTTGATAAACTTTGAAACTTTTGTATGCAGAATAAGCAAGTAAAGTTCTTACTCCTTCTAATCTAGCAACAGGGGCAAATGCCTATCCATAGTCAATTCCTTCTTCTTGTGCATATCCCATGCAAACTAGTCTTGCTTTGTTCCTTGTGACTTCATCATTTTCATCTAACTTGTTTCTAAATACCCAAATGGTATCAATCACATTTTTGTCTTCTGGTCTAGGAACTAGAGTCCATGTTTTCTTTTTCTCAATTTGGTCAATCTCTTCTTCCATAGATTTACTCTAGTCAACATCTTCTAACACATCTCTCACTGATTTGGGTTCCTTCATGCTCTAGAAACATGTATCATTTCTCAATTTGTTTCTTTTCATTTGTCTAGCATATTTATCTCCAATGATTTGAGCAGTAGGATGACATCTTTTGACATACTTAGACAATCTTAGTTTAGCTCTTGTTTCTTCATTTTGTCTTTCAACTTCAAAGTCAATGTGTACATCTCTATCAGGTAGCTCAACATCTTTTTCATGTATAGTAATCTCAGAATCAAAATACACATCCACTTCATTCTATAACTCGACATCTATATGCAGCTCAGTTCCTAAATGCAACTTAGCATTCATAGGGTGTGAATCAACAGTTACTAAAACTTGTTGATTTGTAGCTTGATTTGCAACATCTTCATTAGCAAGCATACCTTCATAAAAGTATACAAATGATTTATATTCTTCTTGTTCTTTCATAGGTTTAGCCTCATATACCTCTGTATATTCATGAAGTTTACCATTCCTATCATCTTTAAGAATGTAACATTTACTTCTAAATACCTTAAAATATTTTACATTGGGTGAGTATCCATACCATAGTTCAAAAGGTGTTAACTAAGTATCTTTCTTGATTTGCACATGTTTCAAGGTATAAATAGCTATATTTACAACTTCTCTCCAATATTTCAAAGCAACATTCTTCTCCATCATGAGTATTCTAGCATAGTCCATTAGAGATCTATTCCTCCTTTCAGCTATTCCATTTTGTGGAGGTGTTCTAGGGGAAAATTTCTTTCTTTTGATTCCTCTGTCAGTACAGAACATTTCAAACTTATTTGATGTGAATTCTCCTCCTATGTCAGATCTCAAACACTTCAGACCTTTACCTATTTCCTTCTCAACTCTTGCTAAGTACCACTTAAACATTTGGAAAGCATCATATTTCTATTTTACAAATAATATAACTGTCATCATCCTAGAATGGTCATCAACAAATAGCATAATGTACTTATCTTCTTTTTAGCTTTGTGCATCAATTGGTCCACACAAGTCAGTATGAACAATCAATAATATTCCTTTAGAGGTATAAGTTTTACTCTTAAAACTTGACTTAGTCATTTTGCTTAACTAACATTGTTTGCAGATTACATTATCAAGCTTCTTCAATTTAGGAAAACCTCTAACTTTCTTCATGTTACTAATACTAATCAAGTTATCAAAGTTAACATGACATAACCTCTTGTGCCATAGCCATACATCATCAAATTTTACAACAAGACAAGTAGCATCCTCTATATCAAGATAGAATAGATTACTTCTAGTTTGATCACCCTTTCTAATCAGTTACCCATTTCTGTCATATATCTTAGCAATCTTGTTTTCAAACTCAACCTTACATCCCAAATTATTCAATTATGACACACTCAAAAAATTATAGTCAAGTCCTTCAATACAGTAAGCATTGTCACATAAAATCTTATCTGTGAGTTTAATAGAACCTTTTCCTTTTATCAAACATGGTGCATCATTACCAAATCTTACACAATTTTATCATAACAATTCAAGTTAATGAACTTACTTTTGTCTCTAGTCATGTGATGTGAACACCCACTATCAATGATCCATCTATCATTCTTGTTCACACAAGTCACAAGTGCAGTTGCCTCATCTTCATCAGATTCATCCTTCATTGCAACATACACCACTTCATCATCATGTTCATCAAATTCTTCTTTTGTTTCCTCTTCAGCAATGTAGCAATACTTCTTGCCTTTGTCTTTGTAATCCGTGTTGTCTTCATCTCTTCTACTCTTGTAATTGTCACCACCTCTATAGTTCTTCTCCTTTAGACATCTAGCAGTAATATGACCAACCTCATTACAATTGAAACAAATGATGGGTAACTTACATTTGAACTTTCTTTTACCTTTGTGGAATCTTCTTGTTAGTAGTGCTTCAAGTTGTTCAACATCCTCCTCATCTATATCATTGTCACTGGACACATACTTCTTCTTTTTCTTTTCCTTCTTTTCATCAGGTTCCTTCAATGATACCTTAGCTTGGAAAGAAGATTCAATCTTTTTAGGTTTTTAGTTATCAAAGTTAGATAGCTCAAAAGCAATGAGTCTACCTACCAGACCTTCAAGTGATAGTTTATTCCCTGCTATGCATTTTAGTTCTTGAATTGCAGAAACTATAATAGCATATATAGGCAATAATGTCCTTTAAACTTTTCTTAGTATGGTATCATCATCTATATTACCAGTAGTTCCTCTTATTGCATTAACAACTTCTTTTATCCTTTCAACATATTGAGCAATATTCTCACCTACTTCATTTCTCATATCATCAAACTTACCTCTTAGACTTTCAGTTTTGGCTCTTATAATATTTTTGTCTCCTCCATAGATAGTAGTTAGGGCATCCCACATTTTCTTTGCATTTTCAAGACTATATCATCAAATTTGGTATAACTTAGGGTAGAGGCATTCTCCAACATTTCTTGGTTCTATTCTTTCTTCTTCTTCATATCCTAAGCAGTAGTACCAGTAGGATCAACATGCTCCACTAAAATAGTAGGTTGTGCATGATCTTCAAGTCCTCCAAGGTTTAGCTTCATCAAACTTTCCCATTCAAGAAAGTTATCTCTATTAAGCTTGCATACTTCTCTTTTTGACATCTTGATCTTTGTGCTTCTAGTACGTTCATACTAGTCCTCTTAAGTAGATGGGTTTGATACCAATTGTTGTAATAATTTAGAATAACTAAGGGGGTGGGGGTGAATCAGTTATCCAAGGTCTAGATGTATAAATCAAACTTTTCATAGCTTAGTGAACCAATAAAACATTATTCATCATGCATGCATCCATAAGATTATGCAATCACTTAAAACTTGTAGGTTACTGTCAAATCAACTTTGCAGAAATGTAAAGCATGAAACATAACAGATTCATCAACACACTTGACACAATGATTTATGTGGAAACCCAATTTGGAAAAAACCACCAGTAACATGCTACTCTTTTCACTCTTCTGAAGTGATGCCCTGTGAAAGGCCAACCCTGTTAAAGGTTACAATACACATTGTTAAATGTGACCTCGTTAAAGGATTTCAATCACCCTATTAGGAGTGAGCCTTGTTAGAGGAATTTAGACCATTCACTTGGAATGTCACCTGGTTAAAGGATTTACAAATGACTGTTAGGTCAACCTTAATCCAAAGGATTTAACATGGACTGATACAATTGTTAGATAGTAACAATAAGGCTTTGATCTGATACAACTTACAACTTCATTTGTAGATTAAAAATCATTATTTAGTCCTCAATTTTGCTTATCCTTCATACTTTACAGCTCTGATAGCTTGTTAACCCTCCAAGCATTCATACCCTTAAGCCTTCTTGCTTAACATGTCATCGCAGACTCTTCTTTTAGGTCACTAGATGAAGCAAAACCCTTGACTCCTTGTCTTCTTTAGGTTCTCACACATGACAAACTTGCTTCATGACCAACCATTCTTATAAATAGGAAATTAAGATCTTTTGTTGCTCATTCTCCATTGTCCAATTTAGGGTTCGGATGGATTAGGTAGGATATAATGTATCTACCCCATATCTCATATCTCTTCTAGAAACTTCTCCTAGAATCCTCTTTTAATTTGCCTAAAAATGGTTTACCTTGAATTATATGCCACCAGCTTATCAACCTTATCTTCCACCTGGTTCACATAATCCAAGAAAACAAACTTGTCAATTTAGATCCATCAAATTTATGATCTTTTAAATAATGTAGTAGCTCGACATTATCAAGCTTTTGATGCTTAGTACATACTTTGTTGCTTGCCATCCACTGTGAAATCACTCGGCATGAACTACAATTTACCGGTGCTTGGCATTAACTAAACTTTACTCAACATCACTGTTCTTCTTGGCATACACTAGAATGAACTTTTACTCAGCTCCAACTGATTTTCTACTAGGCTTGCTCTATCTTTGCTCAACACCTACTATCCACTTAGTCAAGCTTAGCTTGATACCTACTATCTCCATATCACCAATGCTTCCTATCTTACAGTTATAGTATTTTCTTACATCTTACACTATTATCACATTCAGTGGAATCATCGATAATGCACTAGAAGGGTCTTGCTTATAAGCAATGTTAGGAGTAGCCTTGAAAATGGGTTGCTTGACCTCATTACTTAATAACTAAACATTCAAAACTTCCTTCCCCTTTACATTCTTCAAAATTGATGCCATAATGTAAAACTAGGGTTTACAAAATTTAAACTACATAGCTTAGCTCTTGATAAATACCTTATGAAATCTGGCGAACTAGTTTAGTATCGCTGCCCAAATCTTCTGTAGCTTCTTTTAATGGATTTCTAGATTGCCTTTTGCTCTACTTGCTCTTTCTTGAATTTGAAATGATGAAAAATAAGCTAAAATTGATCAAATACCGTTTGGAAATCTTGCAATAAATGTTGAATGCTTAGATAGCTATAAGCTTGGCATCAACCAATTTTAGGCTCATTTGGCATCCATTAACATTTTAATCACTCAGCAACCACAATTAGCCTATTAGCTCGACATCTTCCAACATTTCACTTAGCACACAGGAAATATTTCATGCTCGGCAACAACATGAAAAACTTAAAGATTTATCTTGGATTTCTAATAACATCTTGCATCTTTATTCATGCTAATGTAATCTTTTCAGTGCTAAGTCATTTTGGAACTAATGTCTGATATAACCTTTACGTATCAGTCCCACATACCTCTTGATTACCTAGTTTGATGAGGTGTGATCACCTGATCCATTGGGTGAAGTGATCCCTTCTCCATTTGATGTAATGTAATCATCCTTTCTCTTCCATGTCTTGTTCATTTAATCTCTGATGTGTTTAGCATCTGCCTTGCCTTTGTCTTTATAAAATTCACAACTTGGTGCCTTTGACCTAGTTGGAAAATACCTACTAATGTGACTAGTCTTCAAGCAACTGAAACATGTGGTTTGGCTCAACCACCTTTGGTAGTTACCTTTGAAGTGTGTCCTAATACAATTCTCAGGAACATGTCCATATTCTTGATAATAATGACAATTATACCTTGTATTATAATCCCATTTATAAGAGTTGCCATTGTTCCTTACCTTTGCTTTCTTGTTTGATGACCACATGGGTTTGGATCTGCACTCAAAAGTTGTATGTCCATACTTCTGATAGTTGTAGCAATATTCTTCAAATATTTGCGTATGCATGGGCTTGGTTTTGCATTCATATGCTTGATGAGCTTGTTTGTTGCACTTATGTTAGTGTACCATGTTCTTAGGCTTGACATTCTGATTTGTAGACTTGCTCCTGCACACATTAGTAGTATGTCCTTTCTTACCACAATTATGACAAGTGGGTTTGGAGTTCTTACCTTTGTTGTTCCTTTCTTTTGCATTTTTGGATGACTCTCATTCTTCAGTACTTATGTATTCCAGTCCAGATATATCATTATTAGGTTTAGGGGATTTTAGTAGTTGCTCAAAGTATTTGATGGCTTCATTTGGTTTGTTGAAACTTTCAACAAATTCCTTTTCCTTCTTTAGGTCATTCTACAATTGCTCATTCTATAGTTTTAATGTTGTTATCTCAATGTCCTTGACATTCAATTCATAGTTGGCATTCATCATTTGACTCAGAGTATCCAATTGTATTTTGCAAATCTTGGTTAGTTCTGATGATTTCTCTTCTAGTCTGTTCACCAAAACTCTTTTGTCTTCTTCAATCATAGATTTGTGATCCATGGATTTCTTCTTCTATTCAACCACCTCACATAGCAGTATAGCTTTTTATCTCAATGTCCTTGACATTTAATTCATAGTTGGCATCCATCATTTGACTCAAAGTATCCAATTGTATGTTGAAAATCTTGGTTAGTTCTGATGATTTCTCTTCCAATCTGTTCGCCAAAACTCTTTTGTCTTCTTCTTCAATCATAGCTTTGTGATCCATGGATTTCTTCTTCTATTCAGCCACCTCACATAGCAGTATAGCTTGTGATTCTTGCTCTAACTTGAGATTTCTAATCTCCTCAGCTTGGGCTCTATTCTTTTCCATTAGATCTACAACTGCTACATCAAATTCATTAGAGTCTCCATCTACAAATAACTTAGTAGTGTCTATCTCTCTATGTTGTGTGTCATTTTGTGCAATAGAAATTTCCTTCCTTCTCTTCAAGGATTTCTTTTGTTCTTCTCTTGCTTCATTCAATTGATTTAGAATGAGATGTATTTCAATGTCCTTATTCTCAATAGTCTTTCCCAACTTGTAGACTTCCATTTCAAGATCTTTCCTCAAAGTTGCAAAGTTTCTCTTTTAGAGAAAAAAGCTCTGATAACGATTGTTGGAATTATAATAGGAAAGGTAAACTTCTAGGGGGGGGGGGGTGAGGGGTGTGAATCAAAAATTTAAACTTGGACCCATAAAAATTTCACCACACATCCATCTTATACATTCAATGAGCAAACTAGAATAACATGTAAAGCATGTACATCTAGAACATGTAAAACATATTAGCAATCACACACATATGACACCAGACATGATTACCTAGAAACCCTCCAAGTGAGAAGGTAAAAATGGGGTGGGGATGACATCCACAAATCTTCACTTCTATAGTAATAAAGTGTATCCAATGAAGGTTACAATATTTTGATCATGAGAGATAATCTACCCTATCAAAGGTTTGCCCTGTTGAAGGCTTACAAAGATTGTTAGGTCTTACCTTGTTAGAGGATTTCAACACCTTGTTAGAAGTGTGCCTTGCTAAAGGAATTTAACTCACAACTAAGTAAGCACCCTATTAAAGGATTTCATACAGCCTATTAAGACTACTCTATTAAGAGATTTTGATTGAAATCACTTGTTAGAATGTCTCAATTTTGATCATGCGGTTTGCACTTGATTTCTTGATAACATATCACCTCTAAACAATTTCTTCTTGATCCTTCTTGATCAAATGTCTCTTTGTTGTATCCTTTTCTCTATCCTTTGTTCTGCTCCAACTAATTGATGGAGGTACGCTCTGATACCACTTGATAGAGGGCCACATCACTCTACCAACTCACAACCAAGAATGCAACAATATAGAGACCAAGAAAAAAAAATGCTTCACAAATAATTTTATTATACTTGAAAAATCCTTAGAACACCCACAAGATGATATGACTTCTTCAACATAAGAGAAATCCTAAATAAGAGTGTTCACACCTTCTAGCTTCTACTTCTCAAGCTTCTATTTCTTGAACTTGATTACAAATGATAATAAGCCTTGCTTAAATAGGCAATTCTAACCCAAGACATTACAAACACAACCAATGTGGGATAAAAGGTAAATACAACTACCTTTAAATAAATATTAAATTCCCACCCAAATACAACTAAGCACCCAACAAATATTAAATACATGATTTAAGAAACTTTTCACAAACTTCTAAAATGCCACCTACACACCTCGATTAATGGAATGACAACTATTTTTATTATTTTCTATTTATGCCACCCATGCACCTTGAAAATAGAAATTCCTCTTTTCTCCATTTTTCCTATTTTCAATTTTTAATTATTTTTCTTCCTATTTTCGTCACTTTCTCTCTCCTCCAATTTTTTTTTTGAGGGTTAGGTATGAATCTATGGCTGAGATTCATCCATTTTGCCACTTAATCCTTCTCATTTTCTGATTGGTTGCATGTAATTGCATAGGGAATCCAACTTGAGATTCGTCCTTATCTCCAAAATATCAAAATTCAATCTTAAGTCGGCTCAAAAATGGTTTACATAGTTGTTTGTGCTTTTACAAAAAAATGTCAAAACTATCTTACTCGGCATCTAAAGTCTCTGACGCTTGACATTCACTAATCTTTATACTATGACTTAGTACCTATATTGCTCGACATCCAGTATTCACTTGGCTCCTATGTCACTCAACATATACTGTCTACTTGGTACTTGAGTGACTCAACACATGAGTGGCTTGACACTCACTACAACTTAGCATGGCCTTATATATATATATATATATATATATATATATATATATATATATATATATATATATATATATCTGTGTGTGTGTGTGTGTGTGTGTGTGTGTGTGTGTGTGTGTGTGTGTTGTGCTCAACATGAACTAATTAAATAGCTTAAGTGTGTTGACACTCAATTGTCAAAACCAATCTAAGATCAACACAACTAACCTACCCCATCATTGTTGACATGATTAATTATAATTTCATAATAGATTCATCAGAGACCAAAACCTTGACCTTGTGCTAAACAAACCACTATTAATATTCTTTAAGCTTCAAATTATAGGAACGCCAAAACCAACAAACCCATCTAGGATGTTTAATAATTAATCTAAAAAACATAGCCATCATTTCACAAGAACACAAACAATATTAATTTAACAAAAAATAACATAAATTTATGTCATTGCAACCCAAGACCTACCTTGTGCTAGACCCACCACCATCTTGTTCCTCATCTAAGCACTACCTCTCCAGATTTTGCCTCTTGTTCGGACCTCAATAATATTCAAACACTCTATTTGTTCCCACACTATAATTTGTTCATCAAAAATTTTGATAACTAGAGTGCACAATAGAGTCATCCTACCTAAATGACCCTCCTTAAACTATTTGTGCCTCTTAATCTCATCGCATCTCTAGACAAGGGGAGAAAATTTAGTGTCTTCAATCATCTCAATGTTCATTGGCTTGTCTATGAAATTCAATCCCAACTAGGTGGGACATTCCTTGCTAAAAGGGGTTTAGGTTCCCCAAGAAATCCATTAACATTATGATTTCCTTGATTCTTTCAACATTTATAGTCCTACTCAACTTTCATTCATTCTATCTTTTTGAGTCAAACTCTACATTGAATGCAATTTTGACGTACACAACTGCCACCTTGTTCACCACCTTTCATAGAGTTTGTTTTATTAATTCATAGTTATATCCTTTTACATTTAAATCTTGGAATTACTTTAATTTTATTACCCCTTTTGCAAGGGATATGGCCCAATTTGATAAATTATCAACCTCTTTACTACCCACTCTTCTAAACTGTGAGAGCTTGAAATCTTCTTAAGGCTAGTTTTGCATTAATGACGCCAACATAATTTTGTAAATTCTATGCTTGAATAAATCCTTTGATTATTACATTTAGGATAATTTATGAATCCCTTCTAAATGTAGTCTTGTTCCTCAAACTTTCTTTCTACTTAACTACAATAGTGTAGCTTTTGCTTTTGAAACATTTTTGCTTCCATCATCTAGTCCCCCCCCCCCCCCTATAGGCAATTGTGTTACCTTCCCAATCTCTAACCATTACTCTAGGTCTAGATGGACCAAGATTGCCTTTTGAAGCTCCATCAAACTTTTCCTTCTAGCATCCATCTATCAGTTATGTCCATAACACCTTACATCCATTCAAAGAAGACAAATTAACCCATCTAGACCATTCATTGATAGACAATTTAGGATATTAGTAATATTAAGATTTAATTTAATTATATTAAAATCTATCTAAAATAGGTTGAGAGATATCCTTCTTTAATATGTTAGTTTTTTTTTTTTTTATAGATATTTAGAAAATAATTTTATTTACATAAGTTATATCGTTAAGTATGAGATATTTTCATGTATCAAGTCAAATTGTTATATTATTATTAGGATTCACCTATGCAATTTTTTAATCAAACTCATCAACTCATGTTTCACAAGTAGTGGTTCACAATAATAGACCTCTCGTGAGAATGAATGAAACACTTAACACTTGTTGCATGTAATGATCCCATCTTTTGACCTTCACGTTCTTTTAGTAGTTGACCAAGTGTGTGTGCGTTAGCCTTGTTCTACATGGTCCCGAGGGCTAATGAAAGGTTTAATGGGATTTTGGAGTGTTTTGGCCTAGTCATTTCCAGTTTGGGCCAAAACGAAGTTGATTTACTCAGTTTCAGGCATACTTACTATATTTAGTAAGTCGGCAGGACACAGTGCAGGTCAATTTTGGTGATTGGATTCGATACTCCTCGATGAGAGCTTTCCGATGAGCTATCACTCGCATTATTCAGAGTCCGATTGCTAATACATTTTAATGCCTGAAATTTTATTAAAGTAACGTCTAATTTAATTGTAAAATATTAAAGTGTTACTTTAATATTTATTTTATGGTGATGTGTACCCAAGGGAGACATAAGGGGTATTTTAATATATGTTTTATATTACACATCTTTATCCCACATTGCCCATATGAGTTGAGCGGACCCGTGGGAATAGAATAAAAGGAAGCATTTGTAGCTTCATTAGACAAGGTTGAATATGAGAAGAAATTGGTGTGTGAGTTGCAGCTTTGTTTTCGGCATTTGAGGACGTCTATCCTCTCTTGTAACATTCTAGACGTCATTCCCTTGGGGTTTGGCCTTTGGAATTCTTTCTTATTGGCTTCATTATCAGGCAGTTTTAGTTGCATTTCCGGCTACAGGCAGATTTGATAATTTGCTCATATCTTCTTCACTACTTGTCTGACGCTTATGCCGCTTGGAGGGAATGGTATTATGAAGGTAGTGGACTGATTGGAGGACAAAGTATTGTAGCAGCAAGTTCGTAAGCATGGGTTGGAGTATTATGACAATATTGCTGAAGTAATTAGTGAGTTGATAAATCTGCTATGTATTTGATTTTATGAATTCTGAAAATAACATTTTATTAGCAGCAGTTCATTTCCACTTTGCATATCATTGTAGTTGCTTTCTTGTTTATGTTGTATGATACCAATTCCATGCACGAAACACAACAAACAATAAATGTTTGATTTTCGGAATTATAAGGGGTTTAAAACATTAAACGGAGAAATAAGAAGTTGAATGCAAACTGTTTGACATAATTCCTTTCAGCAATTTGGTTTAGTTTTTTTGGACATCCAGGGGTGCCCATTACATTGCATCTAGGTGATGCTTACATCAGTAAAGCACCAAGCCTTCTTCAAAGGCCACCTATCCAACTAGTACTCTAGCTCAAGCATTAATTCCATGTGAAGAACCTTTCAACATGTGTTGTGCCTTATGAACCACTTATTATAGTGTCCCTTAAGACCATCAATTGATAAGTAAGAGATATTTTCCACAACAAGTCAAATTGTAAACCACTACTCATGAAACATGAGTCAAGGAGTTTGAGTAAAAGCACATAGTTAAATCATGATATAAATATCACAAGGAGTTATATATTTTTTTGTAATGACATCTTTGTTTTTTCATTCATTGTTAGCATAAAATATTTTGCATCTAGTATTGTTCTTCTAGTATCTTGTTGAATTTTGATAATGCATTGTAGGTGCTCTCTTGCATCTCCTCTTTTATGAAGGCATGTGCAAGGAGTTTTCCCCACTACATGGTCCTCAAAACTACATTATAAGAAATTCCTCATGCAAGCTCTTGTCATGGATATGATCATCATTGTGTATCTACATCCTAATTACCTACTAAATGACCTTGAAATTTCTCTCTTGCTGAACATGGAACAACTTAGAAATCTACAACACCAATTCCTTAGGAATGAGCAACAATCACATTCTACATACATTTATTCACCATCTTCGTAGTGCTTAGAGGAAAAACCTCGCATGAATAAAATTTGTGACAAACAAAAGTGAATGTAACTAAGTTGTATAAGTTGAGGATAATTGTTTGATCTTCAAGGGATCTTTGATTTTCAAAATAAACTATCTTATATTTTATAATCATTCTATTTATATAAGAGTTATTTAAGTTTCCTTTAGAATACATAGAGAAATATATATTAGTAGGAAAAAAATACATAGATTAACCCCATGGTGTTAAAAGAATCGATTGAGAGGGGAAAGATGATTAAGTGTTAAGACTTATTTAGGACATATTGAAGTAACAAAAATATAAGTAGTGGGCCAAATAATATATAGAGTACCTAAGCTAATCATTCACACAAAATCAAAAACTTATGTAGGACACACACATTGAAGTAACCAAAATGCAAGCAGTGAACCATAAAGTCTATATAATGCTCAAACTAATCATTTATAGAAACTCAAACTCAAGCCCAAAGTAGTCAAGTTTACACATTTGAATTATCATAAATGTTAAGAATTTAATTTCCACATAATAGGATTACATAAAAACCATTTTATTAGGAGCTATAAGCTTAGGTCACAAATGATGTATCTCATATCTGATACAAACACTCTACAATAACACTCCACCAAGGTTTAAACCTTTATGGCAAGAGCGCCAGAGCCAATTCACAATATAATCATCACACAGGGATAATACAAACAAAACTTAAATTAGTTTTACATTATTTATGTTTAGATTATTTTGTATAAGTAATAGTAATGTTAGAAAAGATATTAGTTTTCCACAATCCATGATAATGTTTGCTGAGATTTTTTGGGTAGATTGTGTTCTAATTTTTTTGTATCTCATTTAGCTTTCTCATCGTGATAATGGATCAAGAGTGTGATCCAAGATGTTGACGCAAATAACTAGAACACAATCTACCCATAAATCTGAGCAAACATTAGGAACCACCAATGCAATGTAATTTTAGGGTTTAGGAACCACTTGGTGTAATGTTATATCTTATGAAATGCAATGTCGTGGTAAGTCTACTATTATGAACTAATGTACATAGATAAATGTATATTAGTGGAAAAAAATACATAGATTAACCCCATAGTGCTAAAAGAATCGACCGAGAAGGGAAAGATGATTAAGTGCTAAGACTTACTCAGGACATATTGAAGTAACAAAAATATAAGTAATGGGCCAAATAATCTATAGAATGCATAAGATGATCATTTACAGAGACTCAAGCACTTACATAGGACACACACATTAAAGTAACCAAAATACAAGAAGTGAACCATAAAGTCTACATAATGTCCAAACCAATCATTCATAGAAACTCAAACTCAAGCCCAAAGTAGTCAAGTTTACACAAATTTGAATTATCATAAATGTTAAGAATTTATTTTCCACATAATAAGCTTAGATAAAAACCATTTCATTAGGAGCTATAAACTTAGGTCACAAAATGATGAATCTCATGTCTAATACAAACATTCAACAATAGCACTCCACCAAGGTTTAAACCTTTATTATAAAAGTGCCAACGCCAACACCACAACAAAACCATCATACAATGCCAGTACAAAAAAAACTTAAACTAGTTATACATTACTTATGTTTCTTTTATTTTATATAATCAATAGAATTGTTAGAAGATAGTAGTTTTCCACAATCCATGATAATGTTTGTTGATATTTTTTGGGTAGATTGTGTTGTAATTTTTTGTATCTCCTTTAGCTTTCTCATCTTGATAATGGATCAAGAGTGTGATCTAAGACATTGATGCAAATAACTAGAACACAATCTACCCATAAATCTAAGAAAACATTAGGAACCATAGATGTGTTGGTGTAAATAAGTATTTACTATTTACACTTTACTTAAGTTTAATTAGGTTAATGCATTAGCATATTAGTTGTCATGTAGATACCTAGGAGTGTGTAGATTCATATGAGTTGGCATGTTGATAACACAATAGTTTGCAGTCCAATTGAGCACGTGTTGTCTACTACATTTCTTTATGAGATGCACCTCTGTATTCTTATCATCTTATTGTTGCATGTACATTTATGCACAATGGAGGATAATCCAATCTTGGTGGACACGTGCTTAGTTGTTATGCTTATCTCTTATATGACTCCTAGTCATATTAGTTACCTTTATATACAAGGCATTTCTATAATGTATTTATCCAATTATCTTATTAATCCAATCATCTGATATCCATTCTCAATTGATCATCATTTGTCTCTCTTGTGTTATCTCTTGAGCTTCTAGATCTTGGTATTTCATTCTTGCCTTAGGAAAATTCTTACATGGTATCATAGCTATACCAAATTCTTACATGGTATCAGAGCCATAGGAGTTTCATTGCATAGCCATTGGAGAGATTTTTTTTTTTTTTTTGCAGGTCAAGATTGGAGCTTGCTAGTGCAAATTAGATATTGGTATCACATTCAGAAGGTCAAAAAATACCCAAATCAACTTTTGTTTCATCAAAATTGGACATCTGAGGTGAAATCTAGAGTCATTTGATTTTTGGAGGTGCAACAACGGCGATTTAGGAAAAAAATTTAAAAGGTGATTTTCAAATAGTTATATCTCCCTCATACGAACTCCTGTTTTCAAGATTTTTTTTTTGTTTTGGGGTAGAATTTTGTGATCTACACATTGGTGTAGGTTGTTGTGATCTCTGTTTCTAAATTTTTCTGAAAATTGTCAATCCTAATTTTTACAACTTCAGAGGCTTTGTTCAGGCTCATATGGACACATATTCAGGTACTATTTTTTTGAAAGTGCATTATTTTTTGTCTACTTTCTAGATCTGATATCAATTTGGAGTAATTTTGAGTAGACATAGTACTTTCAACATTTGGTCATTTTTTGCCTATTTTGGCACTTGTAATTAAGTATATCTTTGAGAGGTCTTGTGTCTTATCTTGTTGAGTCATATATAGCTTCATATTTGCTATTGTAACCATCAAATCAAAAGTCCACTTTGGTTCATTTTGACAAGTGGCAATTGTACACACTTAGTATAAAGTGCCAAAAATCCATTTTGGGGGGGTTGCATTGATTAGTACATCATGGATGAGGAAGATTTAATTACCTTGACAACACAAAACTATAAGCAATGGAGTGAATTAGTTCTCACTTATCTTAGTAAACATAATGCATTGCCATATGTGAAAGGACTTTCATACAATGGTGGCATTGTTACAATCATTTGTCGTGCACTCTTTCTACATATGGATATGGACGTTATGGATTCACTTGATGAGATGAAGTCAATTGATTTTTGTGATATTTGGATCTATCTTTGGGAGATGTATGGAGATCCACATGTTCCTCCATTCCCAAAAGATCTTTTACCTCCAATTGTAGCTACTAATTATCCTATTGATATTGCATCTCTTGTTGCTCTTGATGATGCTTGTCTTCACATAGTTGTGGATTCACATGATTTAGTGCAGCAAGATATTCATTATCTTCTAGACTTAGTTCCTTGGGATGACTTCTTGATAGACATTGCAGGTTTGTTTATGGAGTCCTACATTGAGGATATGAGAGACGCTATTGATGATATACATCTTCTCTTTATTGAGGATGATCCTTCTTCAATTTTTGTGAGGGAACACTCTAACCCTCATGATTCTCCACATGATCTTTCTTTTGAGTTTGAAATGATTGTGGATACTTTCTTACAACATTTGAAGGAGGTCCCTTTCACTTCAGAGAATACATTTGAGTCTTTAGACATTTCCTTACATGAATCTCAAACTTCACTTGAGATGTCAGATTGCATGGTTGATCATATTCATGTGTTGCAGATTCCTATGTAGTTTCCTAAGATAGATTACATTCTGAGAGTTCTTCCTATTGATTGGGGATGATTATTTTGTACACCCATGACACCATTTCTTCCTCAAGGGACAAATATCATTTAGTTTTCACATTGATCTAGGAGCATATTTCATGGGTATAGATTCTACATTGAAGGGGGGCTTCTTTGTTGTCTTCCTACTTCTTCTTTTGAGAAAGCATCTTGGTCTTTGGAGTTTGATCCACATTTCTATATGAAGCATTTACCATTGGTTCCTTATCTATCACCTTCTTCTATTGGACTTGATCTTGATGGGTTCGTGACATCTTCAGTATTCAAGGACATGGTGACACATCTTCAGGCTTTAGAGACAACATACTTCATATGGATTCCCCTTCCATCTTCCTATCCACAATGGGAAGCCTTCTTGCATTTGTATTTGGTGTATCTTCTTCCTAAAGGGAGAAATGCTGTTTGTAGACATTGGATTCTCTTTTGTCTTCAAGCACTCATCATTCTTGTAGGAGATCATTCACTATGTGGGGAATTTCATTTCTCCATATTTTCTTCTTATGGAGGGATTCTCTATTGTATAAACATGATGTACGTCATAATAGGGGGGTCTTGATTACTCCATCCATACATGCATCTTACTTGATTTGTCATCTCTTTTGTTGGGGGAGGGTTTTTTCCATGAGGTTTTCCCTCTTTCTCCACTTTATGAGAGATTAAATTGCATATCATTTGCACTTGCATATTGTAAATGGGTACCTAACATGGCCTAGTAGCTAGGACCCATCTTGCATTATCATCTAGCTTTTGTGAGCTTAAGTGCATTCCCCTAAGTTGCACTTAAGGGGAGGTGTTCATGTAAATAAGTATTTACTACTTACACTTTACTTAAGTTTACTTAGGTTAATGCATTAACATATTAATTTTCATGTAGATAACTAGGAGTTTATAGATTCATATGAGTTGTCATGTTGATAACACAGTAGTTTGCACTCCAATTGAGAACATGTTGTCAACTACATCTCTTTATGAGATACACCTTTGCATTATTATCTTCTCATTGTTGCATGTACATTTATGCACAATGTAAGATAATCCACTCTAGGTGGACATTTGCTTAGTTGTTATGCTTATCTCTTATATGACTCCTAGTCATATCAATTGTCTTTATATACAAGGCACTTCTATAATGTATTTATCCAATTATCTGATTAATCCAATCATTTGATATCCATTCTCATTTGATCATCATTTGCCTCTCTTTTTTATCTCTTGAGCTTCTAGATTTTGGCATTTCATTCTTGCCTTAGGAAAATTCTTACATGGTATCATAGCTATACCAAATTCTTACACAATGCAATGTAATTTTAAGGTTTACGTTTTAGGGTTTAAGAACTACTTTGTGTAATTTTATGTCTTATGAAATACAATGTCATGGTAAGTCTGCTATTGTGAACTAATGTACATAGATAAATATATATTAGTAGAAAAAAAAATAGAGATTAACCCCATGGTGTTAAAAGAATCAATCGAGAAGGGAAATATGATTAAGTGCTAAGACTTACTCAAGACATATTAAAGTAACAAAAATATAAGTAGTGGGCCAAATAATCTATAGAATGTGTAAGCTGATCATTCACACAAACTCAAGCACTTACATAGGACACACACATTGAAGTAACTAAAATACAAGAAGTGAACCATAAAGTCTATATAATGCCCAAACTAATCATTCATAGAAACTCAAACTCAAGCCCAAAGTAGTCAAGTTTACACAAATTTGAATTATCATAAATGTTAAGAATTTATTTTCCACATAGTAGGCTTAGATAAAAACCATTTCATTAGGAGCTATAAACTTTGATCATAAAATGATGAATCTCATGTTTGATACAAACATTCAACAATAACACTCCACCAAGGTTTAAACCTTTATTATAAGAGCACCAACACCAACACCTCAACATAACCATCACACAATGCCAATACAAAAAAAACTTAAATTAGTTTTACATTATTTATGTTTAGTTTATTTTATACAATTAATAGTAATGTTATAGAAGATAGTAGTTTTCCACAATCGATGATAATGTTTGCTAAGAAATTTTGGTAGATTGTGTTCTATTTTTTTTCAATCTCCTTTAGCTCTCTCATCCTAATGATGGATCAAGAGTGATTGAAGACATTGATGCAAAAGATTAGAACACAATCTACCCATAAATTTGAGAAAACATTAGGAACCACCAATGTAATGCAATTTTAGGGTTTAGGAACCACTTAGTGTAATTTTGTGTCTTATGAAATGTAATTTCGTGGCAAGTCTGTTATTGTGAACTAACGTACTAGTTGGTTTGAACCATCGATGTGATCCTCAACAACATTTATGGCTGAGGCATAAAAATAAATAAAAATCCTCATGCATCTAAAAATTAATTATTGGTTATTTTTGCCCCCATTCTACTCGTCACATATAATTGATCAAAGAGATCTTCAATGGGTTTGATTCTTTGGTGGGTTAACACGTCAGTTGGCAGTTGACCTTTTGTGTTATCTGTAGTGATCTTTTATCGAGTAGCTCAGTCTTTTCTATTGTTGAGTGGCTTGGTTGCTAGCTCGGTCTCTTCTTTGGCCGAGTAGGTTGGTCTCTTATTTTGTTGAGTTGCGTATTATCCCATTGCACTATTTTGTAGAGGTAATTTTTGGCAGCCCATAAAATAGTGAAAAAAGGTTTCTTCATCAACAATTGTGTTTTAATCATTCATTCTTCATCAACAATTGTGTTTTAATCATTCATTGGGAGATTTTTGTAGCATCTGGGCCATCCATTTCAAATGGAAAGATCTTAATCAATGCTCCACCACTTTTGGGGTAGATTTGATCTTTCCATGCGGGTCAACTCTATAGTTTATGTAGGTGGGTTAATATTGTATGTTATCCCTTCCCACATTTTTTTATAATGACATGATTTGATCTATTACATCTAACACACATCTTCAAGGCCAATTCTTTAATGTTGGGTGACTTTTTGGGCCTTGTTTTACGATGCCAGTGTATCTCCATGCCTCTTATTTGCTTGTAAGAATCTAATTTTTTAGATTTGATCTTTTATCGGCTGGGTGCATTCATTTTGGTCTCTTCCTATCATTTCATTGGGCAAGTTGCATTTCATGACCAGATCTCTTTCTAATTTTCTTTTTTATTGCTCTCTTCAACTCTTAACTCCATCGTGGTTGGGGTTTGAACTTCATGTAAAATCTGAGTTATGCTTGATCTATAAAGGCAAGTTTGTAAATACTTTTCAGGGTTCTCTGCTTGTATTTTTGTAGCAACATTCTGCTCTATATTTTTAATCCTTTAACCTTCCATTAATGAAACTTCTTTATTTTTACCTTTTGTTTCCATTCAATAGTATGTGCATGTTCCTTGCCTTGTTTCTTTCCTATTTTCTAAGATTTGTATTGTTGTGTTTAATTTGTTGGTAGTTGCTGCATAGTGAAAATATATTTCCTTTTAGTATTTGATCACTTCCAAACCTGCATGCAAGTTCTTTGAAGGTATAATATGGTTGAGATTAGTGTATTTGGGTGTTTCATCGATGTGTAGTGCATCTGTAGGAAGAGGTAGTGCATCACCCCCTTTTCCTTTGAATAATTTAATTTCATACATTCTCTCTCCCTTTTCCCTCAAAGTGGTAGTTTAGGTGCGTCTTGATTGTAAGGAAGTTGAAGTCCTGCACTTGGAGGTTTCTTCCATGTTACACAAGATCACTTAAGGGTCATACCTCAAGCAAGAGTGTAGACTTTTGTGTCAACAATTTTCAGCATGCTCGATGGGACACACATATTCAACTACATAAGTTCATTGGTAGCCATTGCAATCTTTATTCACTAAGAATTTGGGTGTTATTCTTAGTGACATCACCTTTAGAGGCATTCCATCAAACACCATGGTGAATCTAGTGCAAATCTATTGGTTTCAAGAAGACCTAGTGTCGTTATGTAAAGATTATACTTGATCTTTTGTGATTTTTAAGTTTTCTATGAATTTGCATCTTTTATGAAGTTATAACCATGGACCCATTTCATAGAAAAAAACTACCATTCCCCCTGTATCACCTAGATTAGTAGTGCAAATTGAATACTAACTAATTAAATAGAAGCATCAACAATACTAAGCAAGCTAACACTTAAGATAGGACCTAGGGTTATCACCACAAAAAGGAAGCAAACCAAGAATGGTAGGCTCCTAAAGGGCATAACACAATGATGCAATGGATTTGTCCTTGATTGTAGGAATGTATGCTCACAAGTTATGCTTCAAACTTCAAATGTATGGGTGGAGTAAGTGAAACAAGGTTTCAACAATGGAGTCATGAAGTGATTTTGCCATTATAATGGTATTTTGATAGTGTTTGTGCTCTCAAAATAGCATTATAACTTTGCAATGGAAGATGGATGATTTTTTGAAGGGAGGGGGTTCAATTTATAGGCCAAGGGCTTGAGGGATGGAGGGTCAAGATGCAAGGAGAGATGAAAGCTTAAGGAGGGCTAGGATGCACTCAAAGGGGAGCACATGGATTGTGCTTGTTTAGCACCAACTAGGGAGTGACACATGTCACAGGGTAAGTGGATGGAGGCAAGGGGATGGATGAGTCAACAAAGGAGGCTCAAGGCCTTAAAGACCCTCATAAATGGCTTGTAAGAGCAATGAATGGGCTTGTAAGAGTCTTTATGGTTTTGTAAGAGTAATGAAGGCTTGGTGGTTGGGATATTTTGAAGGGAGTTGAGATTGTTGACTTTGCTTGGCTTAGGAAAGTCTTAAGCTTGTTTAGGGAATGTGACAAGTTTAGGGGGTGGATTAGGCTTAGATTTTAGGATTAGATTAAGGATGTTAGAGATATGCAAGTGGATGGCATTCATGAGGGTGGGTGAGTTAGTGGCTAAGCTAGGTTAGTGTGGGTGGATGGGGTGGATTAGGCTAAATGGAGGATTAGGGATAAGTTAGGGGTTATTAGATTTGAGGGTTTTATTTATCAAATAAATTTATTTAATAAATGGGGATTTTGGAATTAGATAAAAGAATAAGATTTAATTGATAAATAATAGGTTATTTGATTTATCAATTAGGACTATAGATGATTAATTAAATTAATCAGCTAGGGGATGACAAAGGATTTAATTAAATAGGAATTTAATTAATGATGCCTTTAGAGATAGCTAAATAAGATTACCGAAGCGGTGTAATCAGATTTAGGTGTCTACACCCCCCATATCATGAAAATTGTTTTCTTCAGCCCTCATATTGCTAATTTCAATCTCAACCTCAAGCTGGTTATAGCTAATACGTTCAAAATTCTTACTATCCTCTTACCCTTGCTCCACCAGTTCCAACATCCCCATATAATAAGCTTGAAGATATGATGTTGGAGTTCCAAAAGCAGATTAACAATAAATTTCATGAGTGATGTAGGAAAGTGGACATTGTGGTTCCATGAGAAAAATTAGCAATTGTTGGCCTGTGATAGGCAACTTGATGAGATAGAGAGACAACATGAGGAGATGGCTTTCCAAGCCTATCTCTAACATCAAGAAGAAGAGAGGGAGAAACAAAGACATCTTGAGGAGAAACTTGCTATGTAAGTTGCTGCAACAAAAGAAGAGGAAATGAGGCTCAAGCTAGCTTATTTTTAGACCAGGGAAGAAGAGGGAGCCCCTTCTCCAAAGTATGTCATTCCAAGCTTCAAGAAGCCCTCTCCATTACAAGAGTCTCTTTCTATAACTTCTCCACTCCCCATGCAAAAGAGATGGCCCTATGAGCCTTCCATACCTATTACCATTTCACTATTTGAGGGTGAACTGGTTGTATGGACTCTTGATGGTCCAAACATGACATTTTGGGAGAGCAAAACAAAGCCCAACAAGGTACCATGGGAGGAGTTGCAACCTATCAAGGAGGTGAAAGAGGTAGTTGTTGAGAAAAAGGAAGAGGATCCAATCCTCTTATTTGAAGAGCTTCCCTCTTTTGTTGGGGAAGAAGAAAAAGATAGCAAGGTTGGTCCTTGTTTGGAGGAACAAATCATGGCTTTTGAGCCTTTAGAAGAAAATGAGGTTTTGTTACAGGAAGAGGAAGAGGAAGATCAAATGTTTCCACAAACATTCCTCTATGATATGGAGGATAGAAAAGAGAACCTCAAGGATAACTCTATCCTTGAGGAAGAACATGCTAATATGCATGATGTTTTCCCTCAACCTATGAGTTTTACTATAATAGAGCAAGAGGATTATGATGGAGACAACTTTTGGGATGAGTAGGAAATATTTTGTTCATCCTTGAACATAAAGCAATCTACTCCTTCATTAGAAGATCATGAGTTGTAGTAACAAGTGGAGATTCACACCATACTTGTAGCTCCCAAGGAGGTGGCTCATGAGCATCATGAGGAAGAGGTTGAGGTTTTATCTTCACAAGCTAAAGTCAAACCACTTCCAAACCAACATGATATCAAGGTTGCAGAGCACAACAACACAGTCAAGGCTTATTTTTGAGACCAAGTACCATCAAGGGGGTGCCCCATCAGACATCTAGCTCTAAATTTTTTTAGCAAGTTGCCCCTAGTCATGCTTACTTTTGAGCATGAGGGTGATTTCCAAAAGAAGGAGAAATTAAGTCTTGCTCAAAGTGATGATGTCCCAATGCTGGAAAGGTTCATTGTTTTCAGTATTGGGATGGTATTCCATGTAGCAGTATGCTTGTCATACTTGTTGATTCATTTGACTGCCCACATGCATGGAACAAGAAATCAACTTGTAAGAAAGGGTACCTACTCCAACAAGCTAGTTAATGGTTTTTTTTAATTCATTTTGTTTATAAATACTTGTACATAGTAGAATAGGCATTTTTAGCTTTCCAGGAAGTGCACGTACATAGTTTGTCTCTTCTCCTTGAGCTTTCTAGAGTTGCCTAGAACTTTTTATTTTTTTGTTGGTTGTAGATTTTGTGAAGTTATAGGTGGGCTAACATTTTGTTCTTTGTTGGTGACTCTATGCCCAATGGATTGCTTAAGTCCATTGATCCATTCTTAACAGGAAAGCATCCCCTTTGAGTCACCAAGAATGTTGGCTATTTTTTCCCCCATTTAACCCATCACATATTTATCGATCTGAGAGATCTTCAATGAGCTGGATTCTTTGGTGGGTTAACACGTTAGTTGGTAGTTGACTTTTTGTGTTATCCATATTGTTCTTTTGCCGAGTAGCTTAGTCTTTTCTATTTCCAAATGGCTCAGTTGTTGGCTTAGTCTCTTCTTTGGCTAAGTAGCTCAATCTTTTCTTTTGCCGAGTTGCATGTTATCCCACTATGCTACTTCATAGAGGTCAATTTTGGTAGCCCACAAAATAGAAAAAGTGTATGTTGTTTCTTCCACTGTGCATTGGAAAATCTACCAACTGTTAGATAAAAATGTTTCGTCATCAACAATTGTGTTTTAATCATTCATTGGGAGATTTTTGTAGCATCTAGGCCATCCATTTCAAATGGAAAGATCTTAATCGATAGTCCACCACTTTTGGGGTAGATATGATCTTTTCCATGTAGGGCAACTATACAGTTTACCCAGGTAGGTTAATGTTGCGTGTTATCCCTTCTGGCATTTTTTTACAATGATGCAATTTGATCTATTGCATCCAACACACATTTTGAAGGCCAATTTTTAATGTTGTGCGACTTTTTGGACATTATCTTAGGACACCAATGTATCTCCATGCCTCTTTATTGCTTGTAAATATATGATTTTTTAGATTTGATCTTTTATCGGCTGGGTGCATTCATTTTGGTCTCTTCCTGTCACTTCATTGGGCAAGTTGCATTTCATGATTAGATCTCTTTTTGATATTCTTTTTTGTTTCTCTCTGCAACTCTTAACTCCATTGCAGTTGGGGTTTGAACTTCATGTAAAATATGAGTTATGCCTGAATCTATAAAGGCAAGTTTGTAGACACTTTTCTTGGCTTCTCTATGTTTGCATTTTTGCAGCAACATTATGCTTTGTATTTGTAATCCTTTTGCCTTTAATTGATGAAAATTCTCTATTTTCACCTTTTCTTGCCATTCAATAGTATGTGCATGTTTCTTGCCTTGTTTCTTTCCTATTTTCTAAGATCTGTATTGTTGTGTTTAATTTGTTGGTAGTTGCTGCATACTGAAAATTTATTTCCTTTCAGCATTTGATCACTTCCAAACTTGCATGCAAGTTCTTTCTGTATATGAGTAATGTTAGCATGCTAATAGAAACCAAATTTAAATAAAGCTTCTACAAACTAAACAAAATTCATAAACCTCAAGATAGACTAAGATGAGCTCTTAATTGAAAATATGAGCCATTAATGGGCTCTCTCAATGAGAAGCTCTCTTGTTGAGTGGCTTTATCTAAATGGATAGGATGTATGCTCAATATGCTTCCAAACGCTTCAATGGATGATTGTGGATTTTTGGTGTGGATAGATGGCTTTAGTATGGATTTGGCTCTCAAAATAGCATTATAACTTTACTTCATGGATTGTGTTATTTTGCAAAGGGGAAGGATCCAATTTATAGGCAAGAGGCTTGAGGGTTTGAGGGCTAAGATGCAAGGATGGGAAAAAGCTTATGGAGGGCTCAGATTGCATGAGAGGAGAGCACATGGATTGTGCTTCCTTATAGCCAATCAAGGAGTGACACATGTCACTTGGTGAGAGGATGGAGGAAAGGGCAAGGATGAGTCAACAAAGGAGGCTCAAGAGATAAAATCTTCATAAAGACCCTCATAATGACTTGTAAGAGCAATAAAAGGGCTTGTAAGAGTCATTTATGACCTAGTGGACTTCATAAAGTTTTATGGTTGAGATATTTTGAGGGTGATGAGAGCAAATTCGACTTGGACTTGATTAGGAAGGTTTTAAGCTTGCTTAGGCTTGTGCAAATGATTAGAGGATGGATTACGATGGATTAGGATTAGCTTAGGGATAGGCAAGTGGATGGCATTTAATGAGGGTGGGTGAAGGAGGAGATATTTGTTAACTTTGGCTTGGGTTAGTAAGTCTTAACCCATGTTTAGGGAATGTGACAAGGTTAGGAGGGGATTAGGATTAGGTTTAAAGACATCTTCTAGAAGAGTCTAGATTTTGGAGGAGGATAAAGACTTTCTATAATAGTCTAGAATTTCCTAGGATGAGGATGAAGACTTTCTAGAAGAGTCTAGAACTTCTTAGGATGAGGATAAATTAGATTTTTAGGAAATAAATAAAGTTTTATTTATTTCAAGGGTTTGGGTTGAGGAGATATTTATTAAAACTTTTTTAATAAACATGAGGATTAATATTTAATTTTAATTAAATATTTTGAGTTGGGATTAGGGGTAGGAAATGATGGGATTAGCCTTTAATCAAAATTAAAGAAGGATTAGAAGATTTTGGAAGAGGTTATTGGTCATAAGGAAATTGGCCAACTTTTGAGAAAAAAAATAAATTTTTTATTTATTTTAGGATTTTTGGTCAATTTATTAATTAAATAATTAATAAATAAGGAAATAATGTTTAAATAAGATTTAAACATTTTTGGGAGGGATTCCTTAATTAAATATTTTTAATTAAGATAAAAGGATTTAATGGCATAAAAATTAATTAATTAATTAATTAAATAATTAATTAATTAATAAATGATGATGTCATCAGGAATTTTTCAAAAAATAAAAATACTTTATTTTCTAAAGGATTTTTAGGTGTCTACATTTTGCCCCTCTTTGATGTGATGCCGCAAGTGGCATGACATCAAAGATAAGAAAATAAGATGCCCAAGGCTAGAGCAGAAGAGGAGAGAATGGACTATGAGATGCCCCCTCAAGAAGGCAGCGGGGAGAGAAAGCGAGGCTTGGTGGCTTCTTGAAAAATACAAGAATCTGGGATGAGCAAGGAGACTCAAATTGGATTAAGAGAAGAGGTTTAGTTAGCTCAAACTCTTACTATGAGAGAATGATAAAGGGAGAATCAGAGGCACAAGAGGAAGCAAGCTTAAGATCTTAGGGATTGTAGAGGATGAAGGAGCAGAGCGCTATAAAAAAGAATCCAGGATAGGGAGATGGATGAGGGGATTATAAAGCTGATGCAACAGGATTTCAAAGAGTCAGATTGGTGAAAGATGGGTTTCGGAGATCCCTAGGACTAGGATTGTGGATCTCGAAAGATGAGGCTTGGTGGATTGATTTGGATTGGTGGATCCCTAAGACTAGGATTGTGGATCCCTAAAGCTAAAGGTGAGGAGTGATTCAAAGAGATACTGATGCATAAGCTGGGGTAGGAGAGATGGATGCCGGATATGGATGGGGGCTAATGGAGATGAAGGAAAACCATTGAAGCTTTTTGAGCGGGGGGGATACTACAAAGAGAAGTACCACCATGTAGTTGAGCACTAGATTTGCTATAGGACTGTTGGTTAATTGCCAAGGTTACCAAGAACATCAAGGCCTTTTCACCAACCGTCCAAAGGACTGACAAACTAACTCAAAACAAACACGCAAGGATTGCCCCAGCATCACACATGAATCCTAGAGGAAGCAGCGTGGAAACGACACTAGAGAACCCACAAGCAGAAAAGAAAAACAAATGAAAGACCTGATCAAGACCTTACGCTCTAATTGCCCCATTCGCAGCATACCATGATATGGAAGATCGTGGCAACCTTGAGGAGGGAACAAGGAGATTGCTTGGAAAATATACTTCAAGACCCAAAAGGGAAGATCCCAAATCAAAAGAAAGTGAAAATCCAAAAGAGAGCCATTTGCCAACGAGATGGGTAGGACAAGGTACTAACGGACCAAGATCAAACATGAGGAAAGCTATATCCTGCAAGGACCTATCGGAGAGCACCGAAGCTGGTAGATTTGGATGAGTGATGTGTCTGGCAAGCTGAACTAAGAAAGATAACACTTTGGTGACAGGAAATCTAACTAAAGGATACGTTGGAATAGCTAACCAAGATGTGTGATGGGTGCAAGATGCTGATCAAGGATGAACTGACACGAACGCTGGATAGATACAATGGTACTAAGCTAAAGAGGATGTACAAGCTGATGGACCAAGATATGTTACAAATCTACAAGTTTTTTCATGTTTTGGTTTTTGTGAGATGGAAATGTTTGTGAAGGATGGGATGTCTATAATAGGTGATAGGTGGATAGGTAGATGGTTTGCGAAAAGATTAAGTGAAAATGGGGTTTTGTGTGTGCACATGATAGTATACAAGCTAGGATACAAGATTATTTATAGGCTGGAATATGGTACAAACCTTGGACAAGATTCGGATAGACAAGGTATGGTACAAGATTTACAAGGTATAATACAAGCTTTGGTACAAGATTTACAAGCTGTACAGGAGGTATTTACAAGCTTCATCAGATTTTGGATATTTGGTTGGAACACCAAGGGAACAAGCAAGTGTGTCTTATGGGATGGTGGGTAAATGGATGAGGGATAGGATAGTGATAGATAATGGATTAGTCTTTAGTACACAAGGCGCCTGAATTACCAGGTTTTCACCAAGGTACCTATCCAAGGTGCTTGAATTGCCAAGTTTTCACCATTGGACGCTTATTTCTCTTTACCATTTTTTTCTTTTGTATTTTTCAAAAGCCTGGTATACCAAGGATCTTCAAGCATAGAACTTCTTGAGATGAATGATGTTAGTAGGATCATTCAAGAGTTCTCCTTCTGGTGTAGATAGCTGATAAGCTCCAGAGCCAAAGGAAGCAGTGACAACATAAGGACCAAGCCATGTAGGTTCAAACTTGCCTTTCTTTTCTCGATCTGCTTGGACTTTCATGTTTTCTTTAAGGACCATGTCACCTGGCTGTAAGTTTCGTGGAAGCACCTTCTTGTTGAAATTCCTTTTGAGACGAGTTTGATAAACTGTGAGATGATCATAGGCTTGTTGTCGCTTCTCATCTAAGAGATCTAGCTGGGTGAGCCGAGCTACTCTATATTCTTCATCTGATATTTGCCCTTGCAAAGATATGCGCAAAGAGGGAAGTTCAACCTCTATAGGTAGTACTGCTTCGGCACCATAGACTAGGGAGTATGGAGTTGTGCCTGTGGATGTACGGGAGGAAGTTCGATAGGCCCATAGGGCTAGATTTATTTGTAGGTGCCAATCACGGCCGGAATCATTGACAACTTTCTTTAGAATTTTGAGGAGGGTTTTGTTAGTTGCCTCTGCCTGGCCGTTACCTTGTGGGAAATATGGGCTAGAAAAGCGGTGATGGATGCGGAGGGAAGTGCATAATTCTTCCATGTTGAGATTTTCAAAGTTACCTCCGTGGTCAGTGAAGATGGTGGATGGGATGCCGAAGCGGCAAACAATGTGGTACAAGATGAACTTGGAGACCTGAACTCCTGTAGCTGAGACTAGGGGGACTGCTTCCACCCATTTAGTGAAATAGTCTGTAGCTGTTATTATCCATTTATGTCCATTAGATGAGAGGGGTGTGATAGTTCCAACTAGATCAAGGCCCCAACAAGCGAAAGGCCAAGGTGGTGCAATAGGTTGTAGATCCTGTGCTGGAGCGTGCACAAGATTTGCATGTTGCTGACATGGGAGACACTTTCTGACAAAGTCACAGGAGTCTTCTTCAATGGTAGGCCAATAGTAGCCTGCTCTAAGGATTTGTCGCGCTAGGACAATACCACTCGTGTGGGCACCGCAAAGTCCAGAGTGTACTTCCTTTAACACCATCGCGGCCTCATTTTGGTCTAAACATCGAGAGAGAGTATCGTGATAACCCCGACGATATAGGGTATTGGCTATGATAACATAGCGGGATGATTTTCGGATGAGGTTCTGGCGTTGGGTACGTGTGAGGTGAGGGGATATGATACCATCGTTAAGGTAAGCATGAATCTCATGGTACCAAGGGGATTGGGAACCAACCAAGATACAAACACGGTTTGAATCATCATTCGCATAGGCGGGTGTGAGGAGCTGCTCCACTAAAAACTCATACTGTGTAGCTGCTTGGGGAATTTCCAAGAGCGAGCCTATAGTAGCCATAGCATCTGCTGCTTTGTTCTGTATTCGAGGCACTTGTGTAAACTGAAGCTTTGTAAAATGTTGGGTTAGCTGATCAACTAGCTCTTTGTAGGGTAATAGCTTTTCATCTTTGGTTTGATATTCATTTAGGGCTTGCTTGATGATGAGCTGAGAATCGCCAAAGATTTGTAGCTCAACAATGTTCCATTCTACAGCTATCTTTAATCCTGCTATGAGGGCCTCATATTCAGCTATATTGTTGGTGCTAGGGAATTGTAGCTTGAAGGCTTTTGGAATGTAATCTCCTTGAGGTGTGACCAACAATATTCCTGCCCCTGATCCATGAGATGTGTATGAGCCATCAAAATAAAGTTTCCATGGGGGTTGTTCTTCAATTAGACAGATATGCTCATCTGGAAATTCTGTGATCAACGGATAAGCATCTATTAGAGGTGCATCAGCTAGGTGATCTGCTATAGCTTGCCCTTTGATTGCCTTTCTATCCACATACTGGATGTCAAATTCACTAAGGAGCATAACCCATTTGGCCAAACGGCCTGTAAGTTTTGTTCTAGAGAGCATATACTTGAGAGGGTCAATCTTGGAGACTAGTTGGATGGTATGACTTAGCATGTAATGGCGAAGCTTTTGAGTTGAGAAGACAACTACCAAACAAGCTTTTTTCATAGGAGTGTAATTGAGTTCATAACCAACTAGGGTTCTACTGATGTAGTAGATGGCTCTTTCTCTTTTGTAGTCATCAAGCTGTGCTAGAAGTGCCCCTAGAGCAGTAGGTGTTGCTAATATGTACAAAATTAGGGGACGACCAGGAATTGGTGGAACCAAGATAGGGGGATTGATGAGATACTGCTTGAGATGGTCGAAGCTGCGCTGACATAAAGGATCCCACTTGAAGTTCTCATCCTTCTTTAGTAAATGTGAAAATGGTGTACACTTATCTGCAAGCTGGGAGATGAAGCGCCGAACAGATTGGAGCTTTCCTTGAAGAGAGCGAAGTTGTCGCAGTGTCTAGGGAGGAGGCATGTCTAAGATAGCCTTGACCTTCTTGGGGTCGATCTCTATACCTCGTTTAGAAACTATGAAGCCTAGAAGCTTGCCAGATGTGACCCCAAAGACACATTTCTTGGGATTCAGCATGAGATGATATTTGGCTAACCTATCAAAGACTTTCTCCAAGTCAGCAAGATGATCCATGAAGGTATGAGACTTGACCAAGATATCATCCACATAATCCTCCAAAATGCTATGGATGAGATCATGAAAAATGGCTGTCATAGCTCTTTGATAGGTAGCCCCAGCATTCTTTAGGCCAAAAGGCATCATGTTGTAGCAAAAGGTTCCCCAAGGGGTAGTGAATGTTGTCTTATGCTGATCCTCTTCTGCAATCTTGATTTGATTATACCCAAAAAATCCATCCATGAGGGACAAAATTTCATGTCCAGCTGTAAGATCTACAATCATATCTATGTTGGGCAAGGGAAAATCATCTTTTGGACAAGCTTTGTTAAGATCTCTAAAATCAGTGCAGATTCTGATGTCACCAGAAGGTTTAGTGACAGGGACCATGTTGGAGATCCACTCTGAGTAGTCGATAGGTCGGATAACCTTAGCAGCTAACATTCTTTCTAATTCAGCTTTGACCAATAATGCCACCTTGGGGTGCATTTTTCTAAGCTTTTGTCTGACGGGCTTGATCTTTGGATCAACTGCAAGATGATGAACTACAAGCTTTGGATCAAGTCCTGGCATGTCCTGATATGACCATGCAAATCGGCCAATATTCTCTCTTAAGACCTCAAAGAGGAGGTCAGCTTGGTCTTGTGATAGGGATGCAGCAATGTGAACAAGTCTGGGGATCTCTGAAGAACCAATGTTGACTTCTCGAGTATCCTCAATTAGAATAGAAGACACCTCTAGTCGATTATCTTGAGGAGGCAATGCTAAATCCTCATGTTCTTCTTGTGGCTCTGGATTTTCTTGCTGAGGGGTTCTCTTCGTTGCCTTAGCTAGTCTCAGATTCACCTTAGTTCCAGTTTTGGGTGTATCGGAACTAGGTTGGGGATTTTCTCCAAAATACCCCTTGGGATCTAGCTTGTAGATATAGGCAGAATCTGGCTTTGTTTTCTTGTGAGGAGTTTCAGCTCCCATGAATCTTAGAAGTGCCTCCTCTGATGTGAACTCATCGATGTGTATGACACTTGGTTGGTCCCAATCTATGAGTTGTGGATGGGCGAGTGGTAGGTCAATGAGGTGGATGGATAGTTCTTGGAGAACAGAGTCTCCGAGGGAGATTTGGTCTAGGATATCGTCGTAGGCTCTCTTTTCAACTTCCTCAGGAATGTCTTCAATTTCAACAAGGTCACGGTGAATGTTTGAAAAAGTGTGACCGTTCTCATTGGTGCCCCCAGTTGTGGGTATGCCAAAGCCAAGACCTGACTTTGATTCCCACTTGTGTTCGTCGATGGGGCACTGCATGCCTCTTTCTTCTGGTCCTAGACTACCACCTTGATAGTTCCATTTGTCAGTGATGAGCTTATGTTCTTGGGGATACTTTTGGCTGAAGTGATCAAGGCGTGCTTGATTTCTTTGAGGTGCATCCTTATGTAACCATTTGTTGATATCTGGAGTGAGCTCCTCATGAAGAGGGATTTTCGAGGATACAAAGGTTGTTGGGCCAAACTGTTTGTATCGAGGAGGTGGAATTTCCTTAGCTTTGTGATATGTCGGTCGTCCATGGGCATGTGGATCAAGTGGGAGTGCCCCGACAGCAAATGCATCTGACAGACTATACTCTCCACAACCTTTGTTATTGATCTTCACGGTAAACAGGGTAGAGGCAAGGATGGTTTCTGGGTCATTATAAGTGTGGGATGAGCTGGCGATGGATGTGCCGATATTAATTCCAAGGCAATGGTTTGTATATGAAGCTTCAACCGCATTGCAGTAAGCAAAGGGTTCTGGATCGGCATGGATGGTTACCTCAGTGCCTTGATGCGAAAATTTGATGCACTAATGGTAAGTGGATGGAACGGCTTTCATGGCATGAATCCATGGGCGACCGAGGAGGATGTTAAATGGTAGGTTTAGATCAATAACATGGCAGATTGTCTCTTGGATGACTGGCCCAACCTTGATTGGCAGCAAAATAGTTCCTTCTGTGGTTCTTTCCAAGTTGTCATAAGCTTTGATGGTGATAACCTCACTGATGATATCTGCCTCAGTATACCCAGCTTGTTTTATGAATTTTAGGGTGCAAATATTCAAGGCTGATCCATTATCTATCATTACTCTTTTTACAACAAAGTTGGATACCATGATGGCTATGCGAAGCGGAAGGGTGTGATCTGGGTCGACCACGGGTATGTCGGTGGATTTGAACGATAGGGCACATGAGGATGAGAGGTGTCCAACAAGATTACGAAAATCAGTAGCATTGATATCAGAAGGGACACGAGATTCTATGAGAGCACTGTCAAGGATGTTCTTGTACACAGGACTAGTGCGAAGAAGGTCTAAAATGGAGATTTGGGCTGGCATGTTCCCAAGGTGTTCCAAGATATTGTACTGGCTTTTTGATGGAGCTGATGGTGTTGGTGTAACAGGTGGGCCTGCGATGTTAAATCGCGCTCTTCGAGTGGTGACTACACACTCATTGTTTGGTCCTTGGATATTGATAACATTGACGGAAGGCTCTTTCTCGGATATACAACCTATAAGGCTACCATAGTCTATATAGGATGAAGTGTGGTCATTGTTCTTCCCATGCTGTTGGTTTGGCTGACGGTTGTTGGTGTTGTTGTTGTTGGTTTGGATAGGTGCTTTTCCAGGATTTTGGTTGTGGTGTGGAGGAAAAGCATTTTGATAGATCTGTAAGCCTGCATTGGGAGAGGTTTGGGCACCAACAGTGATTTCCTTCCGATCAATGAGGTCTTGCACATAGTCTTTCAGTTTCATGCATCTGAGGGTAGTGTGACCTTTTACCCTATGAAATTTGCAGTACTCATTATCTTTGTACCATGCAGCTTTGGATTGGCTTGGGTCAATTTGCTGGGTAGGAGGAAATTTGATGAGGTTTTCTTTGACTAATTTCTCAAAAATGACATCCAATGGCTCACCAAGGGGTGTATAGTTTCTAGGTGTAGGTTGGAATCTAGGCTTTTGTCCTGCAGCTACATTGATGGCATTAGCTTGATTGCTAGACCCTTGAAAGTTGGGTCTTGGAGTGTGGTTTTGATAGCTTTGGTTATTCTGTTGTTGGTAGTTGATAGCTTGTTGATTTTTTGGTTGATATGGTGGGTTGGACTGGTTGTGAGAAGGACCAACAATATTCACATGTCTGGTGTCAGTGACGCCATCTGTTGCAACGTGCTTGTTTTTGTTCCAATACCTAGACTTGTCATTGGAATGTGATTGATTTTGGTTGGCTTCCTTGTAAAGCTTGACCACACCATCTTTAATGAGTCCTTGCTCAAGGATCATTCCTTTCTCTTTGATATCTTTGCAGGTTTGCAAACAGTTCATGGTCATGTGGTGAGCCAAGCTAGGATGGGCATTATCAATAAACATTTTCACAACATGGCGTTCTGGCAAGGTGCAGGATATGCGGGTGGTAAGGGTTTGCCATCTTTGCAGGTATTCGGCAAGGCTTTCTCCACCTTTTTGCTTGGTGTGGACAAGATCAACTATTGATAGCTCTGTTTCAACAAGATGGGCATATTGGGCTACAAATGCCTCAGATAATTCAGCAAAGTTTTTAATTGTACCATAGGGGATTCTATAAAACCATTCAAGAGCTGGTCCAGCTAAGCTTTTGGGAAAAAGGCGCAAGAGGAAGACATCATTGTATGCTACATCCTGGCAGTGCATGTAAAATTCTTTGATATGTGTGACAGGGTCTCCTTTTCCTCTGAATTTGTCAAATTTGGGTACCTCAAAGTGTTTGGGAAATGGTGTCATGGTAATGGCTCTGTCAAATGGGTAAGGACACACATTCTCAAACCTGAATGTCTTCGGATCATTCCCTTCTTGGATGGCTTTCAGAGCTATCTTCATTTGCTCCCATTCTGAATTGATAGGTGATGGCTGGGGTGCCCCCAATGTAGGAGTGCCTTGAGGTAGGTATGTACTGGATGGGGCCACTGAATATGGATGGCTATGAGGGATTTGCTGATAGGGATTGTACATTGTTTGGGCAGCTGCATGGTGGATGATAGGTTGCTGAGGGGGAGGTGGCGCATATTGCTGCATGTGCTGCGAGGCTTGCTGTTGATATGGGATTTGAGGTTGGGATTGAGGAACATAAGCTGGCTGTGGGATAAATGGATTGCTTTGTGGAGGTAAGGTATAAGATGGTTGAGAGGCTTGGGGAAAGGATCGGGGGGCTTGTGGGGTTTGACCAATATATGTGGGTTGTGCCCCCATTTGGGATGGTATCTGCAAATAATTGGTGGTTGGTTGGGGTGGTGGATTACCTCCTAGAAGTGGCATTGAAAAGTAGTTGGTAATTGGAGGTAATGGATTAGTTTGTGGTGGAGGTGGTGGGAATTGAAAGCTTGGGAATAGAACTGATGGGGTTTGATAGCTTTGTGGTTGGATTTGGAAGCTTGGTAGAGTGGTGGCAGGGGCTGGGGTCACTTGGGAACTTGGTAGAAAATTGGTAGTAGCTTGTGGGATTTGATAGCTTTGTGGAGTGAGGGTAGTAGCTTGTAGATTTGTGGCTAATGGTATTGAGCTCCCAAGACCTAATGGAAATGATGGGATTGTGTGTTGGGCTGCAGTGAACAAGCTGGGGGTGATGAAAGGTTGATTACTTGGCCCCATGGGTGGCATCCCTATTGTATATTGCTGAGGTTGGCCAAAGATGCTAGCACTGATTTGGGAGATGGGTGGATTTGGAAGGCTGGGTTGGGGAGCAGCAGCAGCAATAGTGAAGGGGGTGAACGGTGAGCTGTTTTGGGTAAAGGGGGTTTGGAGCGGAGAGGTATGAACCAAGGATGGAGTGGTGGTGGCTGGGTTGGCTTGCGGCATGGAGATTTCAACTTGGGTGGATGATGGTATGTTTGGGTCTGTTGGATCATATGGATTGGCTGGAGGCTCTTCTTTTGGCATATATTGAGGATAATTTGGATCATAAGAGCCTATGGGTGGTGGTAGCTGCCCAAACAATGGGTGAGATGGATCTGATAATGGAGGGGGTCTTCCAAAGTCAAAGGTTCCTACATTTTCCCTTCGAAAATTAGCCATGATTGTCTCTTTGTTCTTGTCTATAATGGCATTTACCAATACTGCATTTCCTGGTTGGTTCATGAAAGCTTCAATGTCAGTACGTGATGGCATAGCTTTCTCTGCGCTGAAGGATGGCTGAGTGCTCAAGGGGGGTGAGGCTGTTCGATCCAAATGATAGGGCTCCATTGTTTCTTTCTTCTTGGCTAAGCGAGTGACGGGTGGCATGAAAAATGCTCTTAGGGATGAGATGCAATAATGCTGATGGATGCAAAAGGGGGAAGGCTTCTCTATGCAAATGATTTCCTAGGTTAAGGCAAAGCTATACGACAAAACCTAAGGAGGATTGGGTTGGAGATTCTAACTTCAAAGATATGTTGCCAAAGCACGAAAGGTCTGCTTTCCTATGTGTAAGCTTGGTGGTGATTGTGTCAACTTAAGGATAGACTGATGATCCTTTAGGAAGAACACGATATTGACCACTTGTGGATCCCAACCTTTAGCTCAAGGTGATGAGGGATAACAAGTGACAAAGCTGGATCACCCTAGACAAAGCTCTGTCAAAGGGATAACCTTGGTGAGATTGATGGATTTGGAAGATTTTAGGAGTGGCAAACTTTTGGCAAAAGTTACAACAATTGTGAAGGCTTGGATGTGAGGTTTTGGTTGCTGGCTAGATGGTTTGATTCTAAATGAGATGGATGAGCTAATAATGCTTAAGGGGATAACCTAAGATGGCTGGCTTTTCTACAAAAATGACTCTAAAGTGAAGCTTATCCAAGAAGATGTGGAGAAACAAGGGTGTCTAATCATAGAAATCATGCCTAGTTGGTAAGGCATAAGCAGGATTAACTCCTGGATGTTGGCTAAATTTGATGGTGCGCTCTAACCAGGCCTCTTGAAGTGCTTCGTCGGTAGCTTTTGCCTCTACTTTGTGGAGTTTGGCAATTCGTGGGCTTGGTGTTATTTCTTTTCTCTTGGCTGAAAGTTCTTGGTATGCTAGAGATGGTTTGAGTTTAACTTTGTGGAACTTCTGTTTGGGTTTGGGTTGCTCTGACATCAATTTCTGAATTTTCTTGGCTTTGAGAGATCTTGGTTGTTTTGCTTCAACTCATTCAACTTCTGGAATAGGCAGTGACTACACTAAGTATGCCCTAAGCTAGGATTGACCAAGTTTGGCAAACATTCATTCAACAAATAAAAGATCAAGCAATAGATAGAAACAACCAGATAGAAGTTTTTGATTCTCAGAAAGTGATACTTGCGCCAAGGAGTGTGTATGTTCTACAAATGTTTCGATCAGTCACCTCAAACACATTAACATCCTAGATGGTTGTCTACAAGGCTGACAGTTGGTTTAGCTAAGGAGTCCTCGATATACCCAAGGTACGTGAGGCCCAAATCCGTAGATGAGACCAAAAAGATGTCACACAGCCGAGAGGAGCGGTAACCCACTTCTCCTCTTTCACTTCTCAAGGGTATAAAGTTCCTTGAGGCTTAGCCCGAGTGACAAAATCTTGATCCCAAGAGAGGTGTCTTTCGATTCACCTTCCGATTCTTATACTCCGCCAGAACGCTGGAGTTGAGGTCGTCCAAGGGGTGATGAAATCCCCAAGCAGGCCTCCTAAAAAGAAACAAGGTTTTGGATCCTAATCTTATGCACCCAAGATGGCCTCGAAAGACGACAAGGGGAGAGAAGACTTGGATGACCTTGGGCTAAAAAACACATTTGTTCTTTTACCAACTGACGCTTAAGTTTTCTGATCTAGACTTTGCAAGCACTCATGTTTAAGATACAATGTTTATTCCAACTTGAAGCGCCAACAAAAGTAAATCGATCGAAGAATGAAAACAATAAGAAGAGTTAGGGTCAACAAAAGCAAACTCGCGCCCAGAGGCCCTCCACGTCAAGTATCGATTAATTTTCTTTAAGGCATTCAAGATTGAGTGTGAGTTTGTTTTAAGCCCAAAACAAAAGTGTGTGAGATTCGATTTCAAGCGCGCGCTCGGAAGCTCTCCACGTCAGTTGTTGTTCAATTTTAGTGCCCAAACTTGAAGTGTGATCGATTTAATCTAGAGTTTTGATCATTTAAGAATTTTGATAAAGTTAAAGCAAAAATTCAAAGACCAAGTGAGTGAGTTAGATTGTGGAACATTTAACACCTTTTTCAAGTAGACCCATCCCCATAAATGGCGCTGAGATTGCAACCAATGGTTAATATTTGATGGGTGATTAGAAAAGAGGTGAGTCCAAGGAACTACTCAAATTGATTTTTGCAAATTTGTATTTTAACTTAACAAGGTTTCTTAAATGTCCAAAAATCAAACTTTACCTAGATTGCATGTGGAAAAGAGATTTGTTTTGTTCAATTTTTAGAAGCTCCAAATGAAGTGTTTGATATTGCAATAGTTAATTGATCTTTAGAATTCAAGATTGGATTTTTTGTTTTAACCATGCATTCAAGGAAAATTTGATTTTAATCCATGGCATTCAAGAGTGATTTTAGCAACATGCATTCAAAGAAAAGTGGTTAAACATTCAAGTGTTTTCTTTTGAGTATTCAAGATTGAGATTTTGTGTGTTGTTTTAAGAACTTTGAAGTGCTTTGTTTTAACCTTAGATCATTCAAGATTGTTTTGGACTCAAAAGTGAAAATGACTCTTTGGACTTTGCTTTTCATTCAAGATTTTGTGTTCTAGTTTGCATGTTTTAAGCCCAAAAATGATATTCCTAGATTGTTTTGATGCATGAAAAACCTAAGAAACATTCAAGATTTTGCAACAAGACATTTGTTTGGAACAAATAACAAAGCTTTTTAGGACAATTTTGGAAACCATTTAGGACTCTTAGTTTTCATGAGATTTTTTAAAAGAACTTTAGTGTGCACTTAGTGTTGATTTTGAACCTTTTGAAATGGAAACTTGAAGTTCTTTTTAAATTCCCAAAAATGAAGTGTTCCTAATTTTGCATGAATGCATCTAAAACCTTGATGTTGCAAGGATGCAAATGATTAGATTGGTTTAGTTTCACTTGTTAAAAGATTTTTTCTTTTTTGCAAATTTTTAATTTTTTAATGGATTTAAGTATGATTTGGGGGTTCATTTTAAGCACTAAAAAGAAGTGTGTATGATTTTGCTTCCTTAAAAAAAAAATGGCCAAGATCTCCCACAAGAAGAAGAAGAAGAAGTAGATGGAATAAGAAGAATATAGACAAGAAGAGGAAGAAGAATTCCAAGTGCTTTGTCCACCTATAAGCTTGAAAAATCTGCAAATACTATGAGATAGACTATGAGTTCCTTTGTCTTCTTCATGCTCATGTGGACCTACAAAACCCCATAATATTTTCATATGAATAATAGTGTTGATGATAGATGAAGGAGAAATAGATGTATGTATTTAACAAATCTTGCAAGGAAAATTTTTAATCTGCGGAATTCTGGGTGTGACAAAGATGTGTAAGGCTCCTAGTCGTAGGAAAAAGAATGTTGTGACGTGTAAGGCTCCTATTGTAGGAAAAATAATGTTGTGAAGCTTTTAACCACATCGCTTACAAATATGTTAGGTATGTGATAGATTACAAAAGCATTTGTCCAAAACCTCTATTGGCCAGTTTCTGATATTGAATATTATTAGTTAATTTGAAAAAAACAAACTTTTCTATCCTTAGCACAAGTCACTTTTTTAAGTCAACAAGAGTTTGTGCTAGCATAATAATGAAATTGCTCTAAGCCACTTTCTATGTTAATTGTTTGAATTTTGAAGTGTTTTTTTAGGTCAAATTAATATTTTCCTTTCTTTTAGTTAGTGAAGAAGAACACCAATATATTTCATTATTTAAAATGACATGCCACAAAATGTGGACATGAATAATTATTTAGGAATAACATTTTACCTCTATCCAAGCTCTTGAATGAACTATATATTTATAAGTAATATGAGTATTCCGTCATGGTTATGGAATGAATGATTTATAGAGAAATTGTTAAACAACTTTTATACACTTTTATCTAATCTCTATTTGCACTTATTTCAAAATCGCGACAACATTTACATACATTGTCAAATTTAGAAATCCTAAATCAGGACTGATCTTTATTAAATTTTGAAGGATTGTATTACAAAAACATAGACAAACCATTTACTAGCCCAACGCGGGAAGGTTTGATTCTTATGTTATCCCTCTTTATATTAAATGAAATGCTATACAAATTTACTGAATTTACTTATTGCTTTATAGGTATCTGTATACAAATTTAGTGAGTTTTCTTATTGGTTGACAAGTACTTGTATCTAGATGAAATAAAACAATTTAATATTATGGACGATAAATATTTTATCTTTAAATTATTCCACAAATGCAACAATACTGAATTAAAGTAGCACAAAACAATTATCCATGTAAATCATGGTTGACATAGAACAACAATAAGTTGTTTGGAAGGCATGCTTTATGGCTTTGTACACTTTATATTTGCACAATATTTGTTTGTTACTGGATAAACAACATGTATGTTTGGATTACCAATTATATTTAAAAAAAAATAGTACTACAAAGGGAATGGTAGGATAAACCAAACAAACAAACCAAATGTTAACGCTATATACATTAAGTATGACTTAAAAAAACCTAAAAGATTGCTAAACCAATGCTTCTATATTTGTTGGCCTCTTGCCATCACATCAGCTATTGTGGTCATCTGCAAAATTGCTACCCCCAATACCATCATCAACTTGATATTCACGCTTTTTTGTGCATAGGAACCTATGCAAGTGTTTAGGATAACCAAAATAAATGTAGCATCTCTTCATAAGATAGATTGAATAAAAACATAACATCAACAAAATGAAAAAATATTATTGGTTGTGCGAGCAAGGGTTAGTAATAATTTATGTCCTAGCCTTGGCATTAGTTCTCTTCCATGGCGGGAACTAATTACTCATTTAAAATCTTTTAGCGACCATACTATAATCAAATTACTGCTTTGTATTAAACGATATAGTTGCTCCAACCAATATATATTTATAACTATACTATAATCAAATTACTGGCCTGTATTAAATGATATGGCTACTCCAACAGCCACTATATATTTATAATTGTCTCTAAGTGCATTTAGCTGCAACTATAATGAGCATTATAGTTATAGTGATCAATATTAGAGGTATGAGACTGTTCTACCTTTTACTTATGATCACTTTAGAGGTACGAATGAACTTATTTAAATATGAACTATTTACTAGTATAAAACAATTTCCAATTATTTTGCTTTAGTTTGCTAATAATGATGGATATTACATCATCTATACCACTGGTATTTTTGTCTTATTTTTTATAGCTTATTTATTTGTTAGTATAGTATTCACATATGATTGAACATGTAAGTGCATTCAACTATAGATATAAGAAACATTATAGTAGTGATCAACATTAGAAGTATGATGAATACAATTTTTATGACAAGGTGTTGATTTTTAGGTAGAAAGTTTATTTAATGTTTCATGAAATGATTTTTTTAGCTGGTTATTTGGAAAGTTAAAATAAAAATATATAAAAATAGTTTTATTTATAAACTAATAGTTTTCACATGAAGTTTTTTGAGAATCAATTTGAGTTTCAGTAATACTCAAATTTTCGAATGAAAGCAAACAATTACATTTACACTTGTTTTCTTTGCAATGTTTGAGTGTCAATTCAAACCAACTCTTGAATTGTCATGTGGTACATTAAGTAAAATATTGAAGTTGTATAATTTTTAAATATCTAAATATGTTAGACTTGTGTAGATGACTCAATTCTATACAACAACTAAATTGTATACTACCAATTTCAAATCCATTTTGTAATTTTACATTTCTCTTATTTTGATTTTAGAAAAATACCTATTTGCATACCCGTTGCACCTTGTATAATTTTTTTTCGAATCTATACAACGAACTAAAAAGTAAATTACGAAAGGGAGACGAGCCTTTTTAAAAGCCCCTCTTATACAGATTGCTTTTTTTAATTTTGTCTGAATAATTGCGCGTCCAAAACTGCCCAATAATTAGCCAACAAAATAAAGATCTGCTCCACCTGTACAGAAATCAGACGACTAATTAGCCCTATAAATTTTCTTTGCAATTGGAAAAACTCATAAATCCCATCTTTTATCTTTAGGGGCAACCAGAAATACACGCCATTGATCTTACCTAAATATAGACATTTCGACACACTGTACCTTTTGGTTCGAAGGGCTGGTCTTCGGTAGGTTTTACCCCGGATTAAACCCATTTCTAAATAGAGGCAGACGACCCTATATTTCGTCAACATGTTTCCCTCGATTGACACAACATTCAAATACGTTGGCCTGGAACTCCTGAAAAGCGAGGAAAAATTATTTTCCTTTGTCCAGAAAGTACTCGTCGAGTCCTCTGTCCTGATTCGGAAATTCTACAACAATCTCAACCAGCATGAAAAGAAAGAAGACGTGTAGCAAACTCAAATTCAGACATACAGAGGCCTCGGAACTATCAAAACCCAGTACCATTCCAATTGGCATCCCTCTGTGCCTGCAAATGTCGTGGCATAGCTCAATGGAAACCCTAGAGCTGATTAGTTGAGTGTGTTTTTAAGACAATTTTGATGTTTCCGTTCATTAGAAATCTCAGTTAAGCTTAGTGATGACGATATTTCGGCGCAGGAGACTAGCCGAGTTACTTTTCCCTCAAATTGTGGAGAATACCCGTAAGGAAAATGATAAGGAAAAGGGATCTGGCAAGGAATCGAGAACCAATTTTGAAAGCACGCAGAGGCAAAATGCCACAGAAAAAAGGCCCGAGGAGGTCTTGAAATTTAATTTTCAAAATTTTGATGACACCGATATGCAAAATGGCACTGGAAAGCGGTCTGATGAGGTTTTAAACTCTACTCCTCCAAAATTCGACAGTACAAATAAGCAAAAGGGCACAGAGAAGTGGAATAGCGAGGTCTCGGGGTCTAAATTTAAGCCCAGCAAAGAAATTAAGAAATGGGGATGCATAGATTCATGCTGCTGGACTGTTGGATACATTTGCACAACATGGTGGCTCCTACTTGTGCTCTACAATGCATTGCCTTCATCATTTCCCCGGTATATAACTGGAGCTTACGTTGATCCTCCTGGAGTTAGATTGAAGAAGGAAGGCTTGATGGCACACCATCCTGTCGTTTTTGTACCTGGGATTGTTACAGGTGGGCTTGAACTCTGGGAGGGAAGGCCTTGTGCGGATGGGCTTTTTAGAAAGAGGCTATGGGGTGGCAGTTTTGGCGAAATTTATAAGAGGTATGAAGCATTTTCCCCAACTTAGATTTTCCTTTGTTTGTTATTATTTCGCATGTTGCAAGTATTGTTTGGTAATTCAGATATTGGTGGACATCTGTAGTTAGTACACTGTAGTTACTCTGAAAGGTGAAGAAAATGCAGTCATTGGTAGAAAGAACGTTTAGTGGTTGAGTTCGAGGTTTGTTAAATGGCAAGGTAGTATATTGTAGTCGCCTTGTAATGTGTTTAGAAAATGCAGGCATGGGTAGAAAGAAGCTCTAGTCAATGCAAACCAATTTTTATATCGGAGAAATTTGTAGATAATGGTCACCTCATAATACATGTAGAAAATGTATGCTTGTTAGAAAGCTTTGAATCCTGACAGCAATTTTTGGTGGATTAGAAACCTGTTTCCAAGGTTCTGAACCATTTCTCTATTCTGGAAATTTCAAGAAATTCCTCTTGAGGGGTGAGAAGTTTTATTCTGACAAATATTAAAGCATTTTCTGCAATTTTCTGCTGTTTTCTATGGGTTTCGGGAAGTTTCTTTGGAATTCGTCTCTCCAAAATATTCCTTAAGTTCTTAGTTCTGTTTTCAGCAGACTTTTGAAGCTGTTTTATATCAGTTCCAAAAATTTCTATAGATGCTTCGATAATTTTTGATGCCGGTTCTTGCTGAAACTCCATTCCTCAAGTTTCATCGTGTATTTGTCCTGGTTGCCAATGTTTTTGCTTCCAAAATTTCATGTTCACTATTCTCGGCGCAACATAATTGGGAAGAGCTTCTGTTGTTTACCTTTTTTATATTAGTACGAATTATTCATTCTGACGACAGAATGATATGTAATTACGACGACATCAATGATATCCGATTTCCGAAGTTTTTTGTCTCCAAGAAGAGCTTCCTGTCGATCGGGTGTACTAGTGGAAAGTATCTTGGGAGAAAACGACATCATATGTACAATGCTAATCCATGTCCGTATGTTTGGAGAAAGTCTGCAACATTGACAAAGTACACCATTTTTTTCTCTAGAGATTTACTCACTTTATGGGTGCGATGATCCATTTTTGGCATCCGATGAACAAGCCCATGAGTTGTATTTTGGTTCAGGATATACTCATAGGCATGAGACCCTAGCAATATGGTTTAGTTGCCCTGAAACCAATAAACCATAGGTAACCAAGGATGAAATTGAGTTCACTGGCAATCTATTGTCAGAATTTAAGTGACACAAGAGCCTCTCGGCAGCATCATTGGCAGTTAACATTGCCATGTTCATTTGAGGCAGCTGTTAGGAAAATAGAGTATACATCACAAGATTAAATGAAGAGAATTTGATGTCGATAGACCATTGCAATTCGATGCTTAGAGATCACTGCAATTTGGTCACAGGACTGCTGGCACCTCCACAAACGACTAAAGATAGTTCTCAATCCTAGGAAGTAGAATTGCTGAAATCTAAGGTGAAGAACTTAAAAAAAGTGGGCCTTACAAAGAGCAGGGAGGCTGAGAAATGGACAAAAAGTGATGGAGATAAAATGGCCAATGATTTGATTATTTATATTTTAGGCCACAGGTTATCTTGCATCTTTTTCCTTGTTGACAAGGCATGGGAGAGCATAAGATTTTGAAATATACATTCACTTATCACACCAGGACAAGGAGCTGGTTGAAATTTTCCCAATTCGAATGGTCTCTTGTAATTGAATTTCTAAAACTTGAGCTATATCATTGTCATTTTCAATGTGGGTAGTCTAAATTGCATTTCAGGCATTACTTCCAAATTTGATTTATTGGAAAATATACTCACTCATGCATCACAAGAAATATTGAGAGTTGATGAGTTAGGAGCCAAGTCCTTCTGAAGGGTTGGTAGTATTGCATATGCCTCTCATTTGGACAGGAGAGGGAGAGTTGAAGGAATGTGCAGCTTGGAGGATTGATTTCATCCGCATCTTTTTTTTAGAGCATTCAATGATGAAGGTATATTAAACATGGATATGTTAGAACTCTAGCTTGGACAAGATTTCGAAGGTGGTTATGGGACAGTCAGTTTTTGTAAT